>OX411309.1:151607474-152207474 GCA_948150685.1 Rhaphigaster nebulosa
AATAGCAAATATATTTAAGAGTATTTTAAAACAGTCTGAGGCTGTAGAAATCATGGTTTTTATAAAACAAAATACCTGTTTCCTAAATTTCTAAAAATAATATATAAATATTTTTGGTTTTATGGGAAATTTCGATAGGTTAATAAGATATTTCTCGTCTCTTTTAGGTATAACACACAAACTTCCTGCAAAATTTCATGATGATATCATGAGCTGTTTTCAAGAAAAATATTTTTAAAGTTGTGAGTGCACATTAGGCAGGATTTCCTTCTGTTGTACGCAATAGTTGAACATGTAGAAAAGTCACTTTTTTTTTTTAATTTACCTAATAGCAAATATATTTAAGAGTATTTTAAAACAGTCTGAGGCTGTAGAAATTGTAGTTTTTGTAAGACAAAATACCTTTTTCCTAAATTTCTAAAATATTATATATAATTATTTTTGTTTTTATGGGGAATTGCGATAGGCTAATAAGAGTATTTTTCGCCTTTTTTAGGTATAACAAACAAACTTCCTACAAAATTTCATGA
This sequence comes from Rhaphigaster nebulosa, assembly GCA_948150685.1. NCBI lineage: Eukaryota > Metazoa > Arthropoda > Insecta > Hemiptera > Pentatomidae > Rhaphigaster > Rhaphigaster nebulosa. Next base: position 151,608,005 of record OX411309.1, read on the forward strand.
TGATATCATGAATAGTTTTCAAGAAAAATATTTCTAAAGTTTTGAGTGCACGTTACGGCACAATTTCTGGAACTTTGTTGTTTATTGATTAAATTAAATTAAATTAAATTAAACAAAAACTATAGATAATAAGATTAAATGTTTTTGCAGGTGTTGTAAGGATAGTAAATTGAATCAATTTTGTTATATTTCATCGAAATCTGAGGTGATGGGTGTCATGACCGAGTTATTTGACATTGAATGACCCAACTATAAATATTTCAAATCCAGTTTTATTTTTTAAATAAAAACAAAAGACTAGATATCGGCCTCAAAGTGTTGTGATTTAGTTAAGTATTATGTCAAGAATGATTTATAAAATATTAATATAACACACATACTGTCCTGCAACAGCTTACTAAGAGTTATGGAGGCAGGCAGTATAGAGAGATGAGCCAAATTCCCTTTCAAAAGATCAGATTAGAACAACTGATGTACCACAATGAGTTAGAGCTGGGTTAGAGTTTTTACTTTATAGAGGCTATTGGAATTGTTTTGTTCTTTATTAAAAAACGTTGAGAATAGAGCGTTCTGTTGAAAAGAGCTAACTTATATCAAAACTCAGCACTCAATAAAAACGAGTTAAGCTGGGGAGGGCGAAATGGAATGAGAAGGACTCAATCCAAGTGAAACAGTTTTTAAGTGAGTTAACACTCGGTTCACTGAGTGATGGAGTCTTTGAATGGCCTTAAGGTATGGATGGTAGACTGACAACCACCTGATTTATTCCTTAATGAGGTTCTATTGTTCAAGGGTTGAGTGGATGCAAGAAGCGTCCAAAACCCGTGTTTAAAAAAACATCCTCTCACAATCCAGTGAGTCCTTAAAGAAACGAGCCGGTTTCTTATCCGGTTTTGAAGATTAAGTGTTATTGGAATTTTTCATAAGCCTAATCACCAAAGTGCTTAAAGTCTTTGAATTTTAGTATAATATGTGAGGTATCTTTGTGGAAATTGTTCTATCAACAGCTTAGGTAGTCAATACCTCCGTGTTAACAGGTATGTCGTGAGTATTTATAATTTAAAGTAACGGAGATAAGATAGATAGAAACAGATAGATGAATACGTTTATTTATAAATATTTACAGATATGCTATTTATGAACAACGTATTTTAGACAATGGACAGAGTTCGTCTGTCGAGGTTTCGTTATTAATACATTGATCAGTGAATACAAAAAAAAAATACAAAAAAAAATAATACAGAACATTTTTGGATTTTTTTATAAATAACGCCAGATTTTCCTATATAAATAATTAATTAGTAATTAAAATATTTAACTAGTTCATTTCAGTATGCATTTGCTTGTTTAAGATATAAATATAATTTTTTATAATCCAGACCGTTCAGTAATTGCAACGTTTCATGGACCGGTTAGATCGAGATGAAATGCATCGTATCCTCGGGAATTATCTCGGCAATTATTTCTTCTATTTGTCCAAGGTTGGTAGTTTACATTAAATAATTCTCCCCTTGCCTTGAAAATAAGCCTAATGTAATGTATGTCTTTTCCTGACTCAAAATAGGTGACATCACTACTACATATAATTACGGTAGTATAGATTCCTTTTCCGGCTCTCAGGAGCGATGGATTTTGACGAGTTAGGTATCAAAAGAAAGGGAATTTCACGGAGATGTGACGAATTCCAATTTTGTTTCATAAATTCTTACTAGGGATTAAATAAAAGTGATGAAAAAACTGGAAGGTTTCAAAACTTTGACGACTGAGAGTCGGCGGATCGAGACGGGATAATTTGGGTTTTAAAGATTTTGGCGCGGGCATCAAGATCATATACGCTCCTATGGAGCGTATTGGTCTAGTGTTTTAAAGCTTAAAAACCTAACGTTTTCGAGATAACGCACGATATAGGTCCGCACGCCATCTTGCGTACGTGCTGTTGTCATGGCAACTTTATATCAATTTGAATCTGTTTACAAAAACTTTTAATGAGTGGGAAATTATATACTGTTTCTGATGTCCAATCCTAACTGTTAAATATGAATACTACACATAGAAAATGGTATATCTGAATCTAATTGCTTAACTGATAGATTGAAGAGATGTTTTCCAGTGGGATAAGCTCTAAGTACTTAATAAATATGAACTGTAACTTCAATATAGTCATTACAAACTATATCGCTTCACCAAATGTGTGCGTTAAATAAACTTTTTTGGTAATATTATATTGTTTACAAGAATAAATATGTTTCCCTAATATCGCTTATACTTCTAATGAATTAGGGATTATGCGAGAGTTCTCGCTCGGGTATACTAGTCATAATTTAATTTACTATACATTATATGATGTTCAGCACTCCTAGCTCGATCTATAAATCCATCTCTTGCTTGTTCATTTAATCTGGATATGAAGGTAGTTTTATGTGTTATTAGCTGGTCTAGTAACCCCTCGGCTGAAAATTCTGTACCAACAGTCCTACCTAGTCTTCTCAAGGCACTCACCCAACTTAGATTATTTCGATCATTTTAAGGGCTATTATTTTCGGTAACCGATTATTTTCCAGATTTAATACCTTTATAAGATAATTTATGTGCATGGATATGGTGTAACTATGTAGAGGATTTAATTTTGTCTCCAGATAGATCATGTAGTTTGGTGTAATAACGGGCACCCCAATTATTATTTTTGCAAAATATCTTTGCAGACGGAGATAATACGATATTATAATATTACCTTATTAATATTAGTAACAATCTCAGCGGAAAAAAAAACTAACAATGCTTATACCATGTTATGTTGAGCCATTTCTTTGTATGCTGTTATAAAAAAAAATAATAATAATTTAGAAATTAATAAATAAAACATAACAAATCAAAATTAATGACTGATTAAAATATCTTCCGGAAATTGAAACTTTGAAGTAGTCAAAAAAATACTGTCATATTATTCATTGATAAAAATATCTGATGTGGACAACACATGACTTCTTTGTACGTCTATTAAACTATAAATCGGTGGCTCAAAAAGTGACTCTTAATATGGCTACAAGTTGCCGAAGATAGCAGTATCTAAAAAAATATGTCATTTTCTTTTAGTAAGTAACTTGTTTCCAATAGAGTTCCTTATGTTCCGTGACAGCATTAGAACTGCTAATATCACCTGAATTTGGTTACTAGTTTCCGAAGATTGCAGTATCTCGGCGTCGCTACATGTATTGACACACACACTCTCACACAAATGGGGAGGAAAACCAGTATTTTACTCTCAATTTTAACACTTAAAACAAGTAATAAAAATGTTTAATTGGATTGGAAACCAAATTGCGTTTGTAACCTTTATTACCGAAACATATGATTTTTATCAGTTTATTATGACCTTCAAGTAAAGTACCTATTTCGGATCTTCAATTTTAACCAAAATCTAGAAAATAAATTCATATCGATATAAGAGTCCTATTTACCAAATTTGAGATGTTTTACATTATATTTTAATATAATTTTTGATGAAAGTCTAATATGACCTTCAAGTAAAGTACCGCTTTCGGTTTTCCAATTTAGACCAAAATCTAATATGTTATTTAGATCAGTATATAAGTCAAAAATACTAAATTTGAGAAGTTTTGCATAATATTTTAATATAATTTTTGATGAAAATCAATTATGACCTTCGAGTAAAGTATCACTTCTGATGATCAAGCAGTGACCAAAAAGGGAGGTTCACAACTAGATTTTACAAAAATTCTAAATAAAAAATTTCAATTTTCTACGGCTAACCGTTTTTGAGTTATGCGAGATACGAACGTACGTACGAACGTACGAATGTACGTACTTACAGACGTCACGTCGAAGCTAGTCAAAATGGATTCAGGGATGGTCAAAATGGATATTTCCGTTGAAATCTGAAAATCGAAAATTTTCGCGATTACAATACTTCCTTTACTTCGTACAAGGAAGTAAAAATATTCCAAAAATGTGCTCTAGCCTTCTCCCTCCACATAACTTCATATTGCTATCTTATCAAATATACCAAGCGCATGCGCACTAAATTGTTCTTCTTTAAGTTGATCACCTATAATATATCGGCGCAACAACTCATAACTCGAAATTCGTGATTTTTTTTTTAATTGTAGTTTCACTGAAATTAATACAGTATTTAATACCTCAAGTGTAGCAAATGAGCGATATGTTTTATCTGCAATTTTATTAATATAATCGTTACTAGAAATAATGTTTTTTAAATAATAAGTGATAAACATAATCATTTTATTGATAAATTCTCTATCAGATGATAACCTTCAACTTATACCGAGTAGCGGGCTACTGTAAAACTACTCAGTTGTGTTCATTGTGTTGACTTGAAAGGACGATAATATTCATAATAAATAATAATAATAAATATTTTTATTAGTTCAAAGGTTTTTATTTGAAAGTTCATTTGTAGAAAAAATATTCTATAATGCTTTATTATTTAAATCTTATTTATATAATGATGTTTATACAATACTTTAACAAGGTAATACATACACAATACTTTAACAAGGTACTACATCAACAATCCATTACGGTGATTTCCTTTTAAATCAAACGACATTTCATATCAGTCAGTATATCCTAGGCCCTATTCCAAGTAATCCATTTTATACATTCCTTATCTAACCTCCTACACTTCGAACAATACCACTTACTCCTTTGCTATCGAAACGACATCCTTCCGGAAAATCAAGGAAATGGTAATAACTTCAGCTTTTAATATTTCTTAACGATCTAACATTCCTAATTTATATCTTAAATATGAATATGGAAATCAATGTTTTAATGCACTGTTTCAGATTTACCTTCGAAACGATGTGTTTTTGGATTCTAAAAAAATTTTGCAAATATCGAGAGACCGAATTTTTCCGCAATAAAATATTTAGTTCACATGACTTTTCAGCAGTCATTCAAATATTTTATCGAATTAGAGAATTTAGACACAAATTTGACGAGTATTAATCTGATAATTTATGCATATATATCTATATTTGTATATACATATATATATATATATATATATATATATATATATATATATATATATATATATATATATATAAAAGGCCAAACACCAGAAGGATAGATAGGATCAGGCATCATCAGGACATATACCAAAAATCACATCTATGAAGATCAAATACAGCACATCTCACATCAACCGTCCAGGTGGGTCTCAAATAGAGACAGTACATCACTCTAAGACATCCAATCACATACTCTAGTTGGTTGACTGGTTAGTTGGTTGTCGGTATTTTAGAGATTTGAGGCTTTGTGCTTAGGAATCTTTCAATTGTTTATAGTAATTAATTTATGTCTCTTGTTCAGTTTTTCCTCTTTTTTATATATATATATATATATATATATATAAGGCCAAAAACCAGAAGGATAGATAGGATCAACAAAGATGCAAAAGAGCTGGATGCAGCAAACTGGAAAGCAGTAGCCCAAGATAGGCAGTGGTGGAGAAGGCTGGTTCAGGCGGCCAAAGATCTACAAGGCCTGTAGCCAACCGAATATATATATATATATATATATATATATATATATATATATATATATATATATATATATATATATAAAAGAGGAAAAACTGAACAAGAGACATAAATTAATTACTATAAACAATTGAAAGATTCCTAAGCACAAAGCCTCAAATCTCTAAAATACCGACAACCAACTAACCAGTCAACCAACTAGAGTATGTGATTGGATGTCTTAGAGTGATGTACTGTCTCTATTTGAGACCCACCTGGACGGTTGATGTGAGATGTGCTGTATTTGATCTTCATAGATGTGATTTTTGGTATATGTCCTGATGATGCCTGAATTGGCGAAACATCGACTGGTTAGTTGTTTGACCCGATATTTTAGAGACTTTGTGTTTTGGAATCTTCCATTGTTTTATTGATTGTTTTATATATATATATATATATATATATATATATATTCGGTTGGCTACAGACCATGTAGATCTTTGGCCGCCTGAACCAGCCTTCTCCACCACTGCCTATCTTGGGCTACTGCTTGCCAGTTTGCTGCATCCAGCTTTTTTGCATCTTTGTTGATCCTATCTATCCTTCTGGTTTTTGGGCTTATATATATATATATATATATATATATATATATATATATATATATAAATTCGCATTTTTGGAATTGCTTAGTTTTATTAATTTTCACGAAGCATATTTGCAAAATAAAATCTTATAAACAGAAATCTAGGACTCGAAGAAGTATAATAATTATTCGCAATGGAGATCTTAAAAGAAAAATATGAAGCTCTTTTTTTGTATCTTTAAAAGTAGCTATTTACACATAACTTAGTTATACATGGTGGGTACGATACATAATGATAACAAATAAAAATTTTTAGCCGGTAATCCGATAGCTCTGTGGCTTAAAAATAGATGGAAATGGATTTTAAATTTATTTTAAGGATTTTCACCAATGTTAAAGCAACTTTTTTTTTTAATTGGATAAAAACCTATTACATGATAGTTCGGTGGTTTAAAAATTTGCGAAAATTGATTTTAAAGTTATTTTGAGGATTACCGCCAATTTACAAGCCACCGAACTATCAGAGATCAATTTAGATTGCTTTTGTTATTTAATATTAATAAAAATAACGTAACCATTATTAACTTTTTGAGATAGCTCTTATGTTCACAGTTTTACAACCGACCCATCTTTAGTTTAATTCATAACTTTCATTTGAACTCATTCGATTTAAATTTCAAATTATTTTGTTTTGTAGTTGTTTTGAACTAGTTTATTTCTTACATTGTATACTAATTAAAAATGCCTAGGGTCGGTTCATATTGTTAAATTCATATTGTTTTTAAAAACTAAGAAAAAGTAATTATTTTTCGTTTATATATTTCCCTTTGACAAAAATATTTTTAGCTTCAAAATTAATTTGTTCCTTTCTTCAATATTACATTCACAGCTCATTATCTCTTATATTACTATAATTTTGGAGAAAACAATTATCTATTAATGGCCTACAACGTAATTCATTAACATCACATTGTTTGTGCTACTGCTTTTTTTAAGAATTTTCATATTTCAAGGTTTTTCACTGCTTATTTTTATGGTGTTTTTAATTCATAATCATAATAATCAATTGACGTCTGCATGATGGTATAGAAGGATCAATCTAATTGGTCAGTTGACATCAGCATGTTGGTATAGAAGGATCAATCTAATTGGTCAATTGACATCCACATGATGGTATAGAAGGATCAATCTAATTAGGGATTGATAAATTATTTGCCACTTCTATAATTTTGTGTTTATTGAAAACTAGTTTCAAATGTTATGCATTCTCGCACTGACTAGTATAATAATTATAATGTATAATATAATAATAACTTAATAATATTAGTTTAGTGCGAGAACAAACCAATGCAACCTTTTCTGTTTGATATAATCCATTTAAATCTTGGTGAGTACCATCATGTATTTGATCTCTTGTCTTAATTAAATTCATAATTCATAAATGTTTTATAATATCAATTTATATTACATTTAATTTAATATGTATAATAATACCAAACTGTATTTTGAATTGCTTATTTTTGAATTTTTGTGTGTCTTTAGGAATGAAAATGAATGAATAACATTTGAAACTAGTTTTAAATAAAAACAAAATTATAGAAGTGGCAAATAATTTGTCAATCCCTAATAATCTGAATATAACATTGAATATCCATGCCTTGTAACAACTATATTATATGGATTTTAGAAATGCTTTGGATATGCTTTGGATCTAGACCTAGACAACTCCTAGAGGTACCTGAGGACTGGGGTACTAGGACTGAGGGCCCAGTAGCTGAGACACTCATATGTAAATCAGATTCCAGAGAATGTCACTTTCCTGAGTATGCGTCACCGAACTAGCGGTTTGAGATGGCTAAACTACAGTTGTGAGACAACGACCGTTCCCTATAGGCGGGTTCATATACCTCTTTGCTAATAGTTCATATACCTCTCTGGTAATAGCTCATCTCCTGGTGACATTGCAGAGCGCATGCCAATATCCTCCGGCGCAGCAGCGCATTGTCGATTCTGGTTGCGCGGTCTCTCTGAGGACCCTTCCTCCTCCCCCCCCCCTCGTTCACGGTGCCCAAGGTCCTGGCTCTGTATGTCCTCTCTGTCTCTTCCTAGTCCCAGAGTTAATTTCCCTAACATTAATTATATAGTGTGATAATAATTATACCACCATGGCATATTATGATAAGTATGGGCTTATATTTTATTAGGTTGTCCGGAAATAAATGCAGGTTTATGGTTTTTAAAATAAAATAAATGAAACAGAACTATTTTTATTAACCAAAATACACTCCATTACTCTCGATACATACGTGTTGGTAGCTTTTCCATTCCCTCTGACTGGAATATTGAATCGTTATTATTAACAAATTCTAAAAATACATATTTTATCGATTTTTGATCAATAAAATTTTTACCTCTAAAAAATCCTTTTTTACCTTTCCAATTGCATTGAGGTGGTCAGTGATGGTAGATTTGCTAGCTGAGTGTTTCTCTGCAAGTTCTCGAACAGTTGTTCTGGGATTTACTTCGGCTGAAGCTCGCAGAACATCGTCATCAAGGGAAGAAGTCCTTCCAGGACCATCTTTGTCTTCAAGGCTGAAGTCTCTCTCTCGAAATTTTTTAAACCATCGTTGAACGGAGCACTCACTAACACTGTCATCGCCCTATACTTCATTAATTTTTCTGGCTGATTGGGCTCGGTTCCGACCGCATTTAAATTCCTAAAACAAAATTATGCTAAAATCATTCTTTGACATCTTAGTAAAGACTGAATTATTTCCAACTAGTAAAATGTTACAGAAGATAAAAAACATTTTGGTTTGGAAGAGGATTAGTAGAGTGTTGGCACCCTTACAAAAGAATAATCCCTCAAACGTAAACAGTTTGTTATATAGAAGAAGAATATAAAGTAAATATGAAATCCTGCATTATTTTCTGAACAACCCAATACATCATAATTTAGTACTGAATTATTACACAACTTTTTTTTTAAGAGCCTATAGAATCCCTATATTATTTTCAGTTCTTTTTTTAAAGTTTTTTTTTACATTTAAGTTGCCAATCTGAAATTCTCTCTATCCTAACTAGAGTCCTATGTCCCGGGCGCGCGTTGGTTGGAAATTTATTTTCTGTTATAATCACGAATCGCTCGCCCAACCTCTATGAAGTGGGTATCTCGGAAAATAAACTATGGACGCGGATACTGACCATATCACCTTCTTGTATTCGTTGGTCTACAAAATTTTTCGTATGTAGTGGGAGAGGTTTTTCCTATTTTCAAACAGACCTAAAAATTCTAGTACAATCTTAAATTTATTCCAATCTATAACAGAAAAAACAATTACTCATCGGAATTACTGGAAAAACTCCGACCCTTAAACCGTTTACCTAGGAATACCCCACCTTTCTTTCATTGCTAGTTCAGTGCGTGAACAAACCAGTGCAAACTTTTCTGTTTGATATAATCTACTTAAACCTTGGTGAGCACCAACATGTATTTGAGTTCTTTTCTTAATTAAATTTATAATTTAAAAATGTTTTATAATACTACTTTATATTATATATAATTTAATATGTATAATAATATCAAACTGTAATTTAGAACTGAAGGTGAATGTATAACATTCTAAACTAGTTTTCAAGAAAAACACAATTATAGAAGTGGCAAATAATTTATCAAACCCTAATTTCAAACAAAAGCCTCCTGTCTCAGATAGTGTTAAAACTAACCAATCCCATAAATTCTGGCGTCTTAAGGACATTTAGATATTTTGGTGTATGTAAAACAATAATGGTCGCTTCTGTTAATTATAAGTATTTTGGCGTATCAAAAACAATAATGGTCGCTTCTGTTAATTATAAATATATATATGGCATGTATATATATTTCGTCAACACCACGTATAACTAACGAATGTGAAAATAGCTACATTACCTTTCAGGAAACCAAAAAGAGCTTTATGTTTTACGTTTCCTTCTAATTTCCTTCTAACTTTCGCATTATGAATAATTTTTGTTCCTCTCGCCCTTAGTACTTCTGTTAGTCCTTGATTTGTGTTTATAAGATGTATTTTTTTCGCAAATATTTTTCTGGTAAGTTAATAGAACTAACAGATACCCAAAATGCTATTTTCATATTTGTTAGTTATACAGGGTGGCGACCATTTCTAGCTGGTTTTAAGTGTTTTAAAAATGGTAGGTATTTCTATGGAATCTATAATTTATTTTTAATGGTTGTTTTTATTTGTTTTCATGCAGAAGAAAAATAGTTGATGGACATTTAAAAAAAAAATTATTATTTATTATAAAAGTGAGTTGAACTCATTCCTTTTACTTTAAGCAATATTCTGTTTTAAAAGTGATTCGGATGATTTTAGATAATCCCTCTAATTAATATTATTTATTTTCATGATTTATAAAATTTATTTTATCGTTGAGTTATAACTCAATGAATATAGGGAAGCCACAAAGTGCATCCTTGTTCGAACAAATTAGTATTGCCTCCTGTAATTTAAATTATCGTCTCTTTGGATGTTGATTAAAAGTCAAACCACGATCCCAATACCAGGGTCTAATTTCCCGTCCCCTCCTGAAGGAATAATTCAATGAGGAATAGCCCTAACTACGATAACAGTTCTAAACCAAAATTGACTTGCAGTTTTAAGTAAAAAGTCTGTGAAGTTTTTCGAGTTATAATCCTATATTGTATATCGCCATGTCGCTACACGATGTATATTTTTAGATCTTGTTTTCTTAATAAAATGGTGGTAATGCTTAGTGACGCTGTATGATGACAAGCACGCAATATAAATTCCTGAAAGGAATTACTTAATGCATTACATAACCAGTTGGCATCGCTAGTGACAGCTGTTGAAAAAGTTTTACTAACAATCTTCGAACGCTACAATGGATAAATCATTATCCACTGCCTTTTTTTTTTTCGAGTCATCACTATGAGATTGTCGTTTGTTAATTATTTTATGGCAAGAAAAACTGTTTTGAGCTGGTATATGACCAAAAAACATCAATATTGGGTGAGCAAAATATAATATCATTTTCTTTTTTTAAATCTCCAGAATATTTATGGCATCATCGTTTGTACCACATTCAAGAAATCTGTTTATATTTATCAAAATGGTAGCTATTATAAGAAAAATGTGACTTTGACTCAACTCGCTTTATTAGGGAACATTTTCTCTGAAAATGATTCTCTTTTTTTTCGGAATCCTATAATTCGTTTTAAATGGAATTATCATCGTTTGTCCCACATTCAAAAAGATTTATATTTATATCTTATCTATCAAAATGGTTGCTATTATGAGAAAAATGTGACTTTGACTCCATCGCTTTATTAGGGAACATTTTCCCTGAAAATGATTTTATTTTACGAATCCTATAATTCCTTTTTAAACGTTTTTGCAGTTCAGTAGAATTAATGTGACCTTGAAATTGGATTGACGACGGATAATTACATTTTTTCTATACTTTTACTTTATTTTATTTCCCTTCCTTCTTCGTCTATCGATAACACGGGGTTCGAAACGGGGGGTATTGAAAATTAAACAGAAAAATATCTGTAATATCAGTCTTGTTGTTGTGGAACTTCTTTAATTAATAAGGAACGTAATGTGGCAATAAAGGAATATTGTCATTACATCTCTCTGCTTTACACTTTATATATGATATAAATATATGAATTATAATTTAAACAAAATTATCTTTTAAAAATATCTGATGTAGACACCCTATGACTTCTTTGTACGCCTATTAAACTATACATCGGTGTCTCTAAAAGTGACGCTTAATATGACTACTAGTTGCCGAAGATAACAATATCTCAAAAACTACATTCGGCCTCATGACGTCCATCCATACAGACATACACACATCAGCGCTTGTTTCTGGAGGCTTCATTCCGTTATTATATGTCGTTTTCATTCAGTAGGTAACAAGTTCCCAAGAGATTTTTTCGTGTTCCTTGACAACATTAGAACTGTCAATGTCACTAGATAAAGCATTGGAAATCTACGTTTTCAACATTTTAAGCGGAAGAAACTATTTCACACTCAATTTCAACACTTGAAACAAGTAATGAAATTGTTTAACTAGAGTTGAAAAAAAAATCGGGTTTATAAGCTTTATTACTCAAGCATATGACCTCTGTATTAAATGCCATACCATTTGATGTAAGTTTATTATGAACTTTAAGTAAAGTATCCCTTTCGGCTTTTCAACTTCAACCAAAATCTATTATATTATTTGTATTAAAATTAAAGTATGATTTACAAATTTGAGATGTTTTCATTATATTTTAATGTAATTTTTGATGAATTTTTGATTTGACCTTCAACTAAAGTACCACTTCCGGCTTGCCAATTTTAACCAAAATTTATTATATTATTATTTGTCTTATATATCAAATACGAGAAGTTTTTCATTATATTTTAATATAATCTTTGATGAAAATCAATAATGACCTTCAAGTAAAGTACTACTTCCGGTAATCATGTAGTGAACCTCCAAAAAAGGAGGTTCACAACTAGATTTTACAATAATCCTAAATTAATTTTTTTAATTATCTACGGCTAATCGTTTTTGAATTATGCGAGATACGTACGAACGCACGTACTGATGTCACGACGAAACTTGTCAAAATGGATTCAGGGATGGTAAAAATGGATATTTCCTTAAAAATTTGAAAACCGAAAATTTTCGCGATTATACTTTCATTGCTGCGTACAAGGAAATAAAAAATAGATTTTGTCTTCTCAATAAAAGTATTTTAAAGTTGATACACTGTATTAGGGCCATCTTGGATGACCGAATTTCCATGTCCAGAGACGATACGTTACTTCTTCTGGAACCAGCAAAGGAATGAGAGAGATAAGATTACGACGAACTGGATACAATGGAACTGGTTACTTGGAGAGATTAATTTGACCTCCTCAGCTTTCCTTTTAGGTAAGGGCCTGCTGAATCGATGAATGACTCCTACATAGATTCTTTTTATCTTCCGTGGCATGAGTCAATGCAGCAGTCCGCTATACATCTTTTTATTCCTTTTTATTATTTCCCTTAGCACATTTCTGCTCTAAATGGTATCAATCTTATTTAATGCAATAAATATTGCCATCTATTGTGCTTAAAAATTGTATAATGCTGGAAATATGATTGATCGTAGACATGATCTAGGAGAAGTTGGTTGGGAGGTTGTAGGTCAAAAAACAAAATACACACCAAGTACAAACTTCAGATTTAATAATTTTAAATTTCTTAGCTTTTTTGTTATCTTATCTAGACATTGTTAAATATATTAGTAATAATTATTTGGACTTGTTAAACCTCCTTTATACCCATTCTCTGTTAAAGCGTACCATTGATTTACCGGATAGCTCTAAATGGTGAATCGTAGTCTTTATAATAAAAAAATACACTTGTCACTCGAATAGAATATGGGCTAGATCAAATCAAATTCAAAATCGGTTTCTTGACATCATTCGATTCCACTTACACGTGAAAATATTTACATGTGGAAATCTTCTTGGGGCTCACCCAGACTCTGTTGTATAAGGCAAGTAATGATAAAATGCAAAACCTAGAAATTGAAGGTGATACTTAAATGTTTTTTTTTTTTAATGCTAATGTGTAATATAAACATATATATAATTACTTATTTCTTTTCGTATTTTTGATTTTCCACATCTTACGGTATATATATTATATATATTTTTTTTCTAAATGTTTTTCCTTACCTAATATATATATTTAGAATATATTGAATATATTTAAACCTGAGATTTATTAGAGGTAGTGAACTAAGGAAACAGTATTGCAACTCAAGAAAAAGTCATTTTATTTGATACAAACAAAAAGTTATATTAGGAATTGATAAATTATTTGTCAATTCTATAAATTTGTTTTATTGAAAACTAGTTTCGAATGTTATACATTCATCTTCAGTTCTAAAAACACACAAAAAATTCAAAAATAAGCAATTCATGTAGTAATCAATATATTTGATTTCTTGTCTTAATTCAATTCATAATTCAAAAATGTTTTATAATACTGATTTATATTACTTCTAATTTAATATGTATAAAATACCAAACTATATTTTGAATTGCTAATTTTTGAATTTTTTGTGTGTTTTTAGAACTGAAGATGAATGTATAACATTCTAAACTAGTTTTCAATAAAACAAATTTATAGAAGTGGCAAATAATTTATCAATCCCTAATTAGATTGATCCTTCTATACCATCTTGCGGATGTCAACTAAAAAGTTATATGCATTATATTTTCTATATTACAAAGAATGTTATATAACTATATATACAATATATATATATATATATATATATATATATATATATATATATATATATATACAACTGTATTTCTGTATATATGCATATAACTTGTTGATTGTATAAAATAAAAAGATTTGTTCTTGAGTTACAATACAGTTTCCTTAACTCACTAACCCCAACTCAGGTAAAACAGTGACCATAATAGTAAAACGTTAATTGTCAGGTAACAGATAATTTATTTATTGCGTTAAAAAACATTATACAAAGGATTCCAAATATAACATGTGTAGCATAATGTATTTACTTTTAAAATTGAATTTAAAATTCTATGTTATTATAATTAAAGTTCTTTTAACTTAACTTCAAAAGTTAAATTCCAAAAAAGTTTTACCCTAGTAAGTTCAATTTTTTTAACAACAGAGGATTAACTGAATAACATAGAGTTTTAGAACGATTTTTCGTTGATAAAAATATTTGCGGCCGAGATTGCAACTTTAGCGATCGAAACATTTTTTTCAACATATTGTTCGGTGTTTTAGAAGGTAATCGGTTAGAAGGTAATTGCATATAAAAAATTGAAATTTTGCTGGTGGCCATAGTGGATAGAATCATGAAATAGACTCTTGAACTGAAGAGGTTAAGGAAAGTTTCATTAAGCTTTGAATCAAATCGAAAGCAAATGTTGAAAGAGATATTGCATTTTTTTTCCTGAAAGATATTGAAGTAGAGGACTGCAGAACTTAACACTAACCATTTCAGCTCCAAAAGATACTTCCCTAACACAAACTTAATTTAAATACAAATTCTCAACCCTATAAACTGATTTGGTGGAGCTATAGAGATCCGCAAAACTTTAAAAATTTTTGGTAAACATACCGAAACTTTGACTGGAATTAACCTATTATTTTTTGGCATCGTTCTGTCTGGAATCCCTGCATACCGAATTTCAGCTCATTTGACCCCAAGAGGGTCGCTGGAGGTGCTAAAATGCAGCGAGAAAAAAAATGTATATATATCAGAATCCCCAAAACTTCCATAATCGTGCTCTAGGGGTTATGAACCGAATAGAAAACGCAGTCCCGCCGCTCATCGACGACCTTCGGCCCACTGCAATAGTCTATTTTTTTCGGGGATAAAAGAACTAAAAATTATTGTAATATTAATCTTTAAACAAAATAAAGTAAAAAACATATGGGATAGATAGCAAACATTCTCCCATAAACTCTCTGTGAATAGCACGTCCTTTGTTGGCTACTAGAACTTCTAGAATTTTAAGAGTACGAGGGTCTAATCACACCTTTCAAGCTCAGAGCTGATGATTTTGACATTTTTCCTGTTAATTTGAGATGGAAAAGCACTCCAGGCGGACATATACCTAAATAACAAAGTTGTATTCAGATTTCAAGAGATATCCAAATTAATCAAGGCTAAATTAATCCTTGAGTTACAATACTGTTTTCTTAGTTCACTATCCCCAACTCAGGCTATATAAATATCCAATATATATATATATATATATATATATATATATATATATATATATATATATATATATACATGGAATTGGGGACATCACAAATAGTTAAAGAAAAAATGTAATGCAATTGTAAATGTAATGCATCTCTGTTTTTTCGAGCATTTATGTGTATTTATTTAATTGAAACTGAGGATGAATGTATAACATTCGAAACTAGTTTTCAATAATACAAATTTATAGAAGTGACATAATTTATCAATCCCTAATTAAATTTAGTTCAGTTACAGGTAAGTAGCAACAAACTTATATTTTCATAAAAATGCAGATGATAACAAATCAAATACATATTGATACTTACTGGAAATTAATACAAATTAAATTCATAATTCATAAATGTTTTATAATACTGATTTATATTAATCTAATTTAATATGTATAATAATAGCAAACTATATTTTGAATTGCTTATTTTTGAATTTTTTGTGTGTTTTTAGAACTGAGGATGAATGAATAACATTCGAAACTAGTTTTCAATAAAACAAGTTTATAGAAGTGGAAAATAATTTATCAATCTCTAATTAGATTGATCCTTCTATACCATCATGCGGATGTCAACTGAACCAAATTTACGCTTGGTTATTAATAAAATTGTGAAATTATCAATAATTATTAGTTAATTATTGATAATTTAACAATTTCGCCAATAAAGTGTAATTTTATTTCAGACAGAGGTAAATCGCAACATCTTTTCATTTTCACAAAAATGCACTTGATCACTTTTATCACCAAACCGACGATATATGTATATGTATATATTTTTAAATGTTGTTTTATAAAATAAAAATAGTTTAAGCCGAAATTAAAAACCGACAAAAGTTGGAATAGCGGGAACAGCAGCGAATGGTTAAGCCAGTTTGCTA
The DNA here is from genome assembly GCA_948150685.1 of Rhaphigaster nebulosa. Classification (NCBI taxonomy): domain Eukaryota; kingdom Metazoa; phylum Arthropoda; class Insecta; order Hemiptera; family Pentatomidae; genus Rhaphigaster; species Rhaphigaster nebulosa. The sequence goes on from OX411309.1 coordinate 151,624,794, forward strand.
AGCTTCTGTAAACCCTCTTTACACTTAGCCGTTTGGTTTATTTTGGGACTTGCCTAGACTTGGTAAAGATGCGAGGGCACCTTAACAATATCTGAGTCAGAGCAAAAAGAGCAATCGATAAATGGTTTTGGTCGATTCTCTAAGCGCAAAGCAGATATTTAAATGAAGATTGCACGATCATTTCAAGATATTAGAATATTAAAATATAAGAAAATGAAAGTATTTAAGTAAGTAATAAATATAAGATTAAATTTTAATATTAAATGAGACCTGATGATAGAAATAGCAGAAGAAACTGTAATCAAATGGGCATTGAGACGACATATACTGTTGTATGTATAGCAACGCAACTGGTATCAAACTCCAATATGATAATCAATTTTCCTTGTTGTAATGAAACGCAGTTGAAAATGCAATACTCATAAATATACACATAAATAATCAGTAATTGCTCTTTAACTAGTTTCATAAGACTAAAAACGTAGAATAGAATAGAATTCATTTGTTTAAGATTTACAATCTTGTACAAATCAGACATGGATATCTTTATTTCATCTACATGAGTCTTGTATATCATAACTGTCCATTTACTCGACTCATTAGAAAAACGATAACTGTAAAATATCAATACTTTAAAATACATTTTATAATTTAGTTGATATGTATCTACATGATCAATGAAACCATGTTAAAAGAAAAACAATTAACTGAACTGGCCAATAATTATCCGTATTTATAACACTTAATTGGTATGTGGACAATTACCGTTTATGGAATCCAGCGTATAACATGCTGACATTATAAATCAGTAAATCATATATAATTAGAGATTGATAAATTATTTGCCACTTCTATAATTTTGTTTTATTGAAAAATAATTTCGAATGTTATACATTCATCTTCAGTTCTGAAAACACACAAAAATTCAAAATATAGTTTGGTATTATAATACATATTAAATTAGATGTATTATAAATCAGTATTATAAAACATTTATGAATTATGAATTTAATTAAGACAAGAAATCAAATACATGTTGGCACTTACTGGAAACCATTACAAACTTTTCTGTTTGACATAATCCGTTTAAACCTTGGTGAGTATTAACATGTATTTGATTTCTTGTCTTAATTAAATTCATAATTCATAAATGTTTTATAATACTGATTTATATTAGATCTAATTTAATATGGATAATAATAATCAAACTATATTTTGAATTGATTATTTTTGAATTTGAAATAGAGATGAATGTATAACATTCGAAACTATTTTTCAATAAAACAAAATTATAGAAGTGGCAAATAATTTATCAATCCCTAATTAGATTGATCCTTCTATACCATCATGCGGATGTCAACTAAACCTTATTTAGTTTTTCTATGCTGCCAATTTGAAGTATGTCTTATATTTTATGAACATAACTGGGTGCAGAGAGAAATGCTCGTAAATATTTATCTCTGTCTTCTGTTAATTTTTCACAGTAGAAAAGGATGCGGAACAGGGTAGTAGAAATGAATTGGTTAAAGAAAGTGCGTTTTCTGGGTTTTGAAGTAGAAAATTTTTTTGGTAAAGTTTAATTAATTCTGGATTTGAAACTCTCAACTGACTAACTGTTCTTAGTTTTTTTTTTTTTTTTTATGTTGGCTCTATACGTAAAATAGGTTTCTGGGCTGGAAATATTGATGCTGGGGATAGTTCTTTATATATGGGGTTGTTGATGGAATTAATGGATCGGTGTATGTCAGTAGATAGATTATGCTTTTTTTTTTTTTTAACTTTTCCAATATTTCATATCTATAGTTTAATAATCCAGTTGGATATATTGTATCGAACTCTTCTCTACAACCATAATGTACAGCTATTGATCTAACTTGTGTGGCCCAATTTAAGTTTGTATCAGAATTCCTTGTATCCAGCGAATTTAGTATAAGACTAAAAACTTATTTTTAATAAAATATTATGTTGATTGGATTCCAGTTACCCCCTTGTCACTACAAGGGAATAGATAGAAGCTTGAACCTCTAAATGCCAGAATTCAAGTAGGTTGATGGTGACGAAAATTTTAAATTAAATATTCGGAAGTCCATATGCAGTTAGCTAGCTGACCCTGTTCTAGTGGGTTCCGAATGTAAATAAAGGCTTTTTAGCGAAAAAAAAAAATTGTTTGCTTCTGCTTGTTTTTAAAACTATCTTTCTTGAACTCTCAGCTGAATTGCTCGGAGATCTCTCATCCAACTCTTTTTCAATATTCGCAATGCTACATCAGGACGTTACTTGTCTGCTGTTTATTGGTGTGGTTAATTTTAATCAAATAATTACAAGAGTGTAATTATTTCAAGATATTGTACACAAAGCATTTGATATTTTTTTTAAATGTGTAGGTATATATAAAATGAGAATTTTCCATGATAACTTTAGACCACCAGTTCTCATCTGGATTTTTTATTTTACATTTCCAGATTGTTCCCTACTTTCTAAAACATTGAGCAAGGAAACATTGTATTTGTATCAATTACGCATTAAATAATTTTAGAATATCACTATTTCATTATATTACGCGTTGCCTTTTTAAACGTGAGCGAAAACCAAGGAAAGATGTACATTTCTATGTCCAGAACTTCATTTCTAAGAACTATATTTGGTGCGCTATTGGTCTTCCTGTTGCTAAAATTAGTTTTCAACGTTCACTTTCACACTATTTCTAAAATATCATTTAACTTCTATTGTTTATAAATATGTTTAACATTTTTTGTAAAAAAAAAAACATAACTATAACTCTTATTTGTACTGTTCCGAAGATGTATTGTAACTATTAAATTTTATTTATTTAGGATGATCAATCAACTAATGACCAATTAAGTACATTTTTATTTTCCCCTCCTATATCATTCAGATTTTCGTATGAATATTATTATTTCATCCATGTTCATTTATTCCTAATAACGTGTTTTATAGTGAAATAAATTACTGTATAAATAAATGGAAGTTAGCGTGCCTTCAGCTGTATCAGGTCAGCCGATGTGTATCTTATAGGAAGTGTAAGTCCTGAATGGATGGAAATGTCCCAGTTTTTTTAAAGCAGGAAGAGAAGTGTTAGTTCTAGAAACGTTTTTCTTCTTAATCTTGGTTTAATTAAAAAAAAAATAATTATTAGTATTTTATGTATTGTTTTCGTTAATGCTTTTCTATTAAGCCCTCTTTTGTAAAAGAAGCTTTATTCTAGACTATTTAATCGAGATTATATCTTGCATTTTACCAAGTTAATTTCCAATCAACGGCTGTGAATTTCATCGTATATCGTCTTTGTAATTGAAGACATTCTTCACCTGTTAGTTTCTTTGAAGAAGAAGATGGTCCAGGTGGTGGTCAATAATAACACCATATATTGTAAAAACTATTTATTGATAGCTGATGATTCAGCACTCATTGCAGGCCTTCATCATGGCTAAAAAAACGAGACATTGACAGATGAAAATATGACAGATATAATAAGACAATAGATAAACAAGTAAAGTAATAATAGAGATAAAATTAGTAAAAAAATAAATTAAATAGTAATAGATGAATAATATTATAGATATATATAGAATGACATTATGATAAGACAAGAGATTTAGATATGAACAAAGTTAAATGACAAAGTTATTAAGTAAATTGATAAATAACGAAAAAGTAAATAGAGATGAAACTAACTTTATTTTTAGTAAGTAAATTAAATAGTGATATTATAGAAGTATAAATAACTGCAGACTGATAAATAGATAGTAGACTGAAGCAGGTATATCATTGATAACGGATAGTCAGGAAATCATTCAGTAATTTTTTATTATCATGGCTTGTAAACTGTCATTATTGTTATTATTACTGTTATTGCTGACTGTTATTTTCTATGATATAATGAATCACATCGTGACATGCCAAAGAATATAGATAGAAGACCCTCCCTTTATACCTAGCCCCACCGTTCGAACCTATTTCCATTTAATATCTGAGGAACATTCAAACCTACCTGGTTAGTCTATCACTTTCTTCAAAGTAAATTTTAAAATTTTCGTCTAATTTTATTTTTTCTTCATATATTCATATAATCATCTAATAATTTTATTTTAATTCTCTATTTTGCTTTATACAATTCTTCATTTTCTCTCATTTATTTTATAATTACATACCTCTGTCTCTATTGTTTATCTTTATTACTAATTTTATCTCGATTATTATTTTTATTATATATGTTAAAAGAAAGTCGACGTCACCTATCAAGTTCGTTTTATTTCTTATAAACTTAATTTGAATTTTACGAGTACTTAAATAATTAACCGTAGTCAGTTAAAAAGAACATATGGGTATAATGATCATATTGCACTCCACCACTGTAAAGAGGAGGCTACGTTGAAGCTGGTATTATACGGTAGTGTAATTATGGAATGATAAATTATTTGCCACTTCTATAAATTTGTTTTATTGAAAACTAGTTTCGAATGTTATACATTCATCCTCAGTTCAAGGTTTAAATGGATTATATCAAACAGAAAAGTTTGTACCGGTTTCTTCTCGCATTGAACTGAGGATTTGTTGAGGAAAACAAATTTATAGAAGTGGCAAATAATTTATCAATCCCTAATTAGATTGATCCTTCTATACCATCATGCGGATGTCAACTGATGCGATAGTGTGTTTGAAGTATAAATTGTTTTATTGTGTTATAATAGCTTCAAATGTCGTTTCTCTTTTTACAGGTAAGAGTGCTAATTCTAAATTAAATCCAAGATGTAAATTATGAAAAAATTATTTAAATAATAAAATAATCTCTTTTTTCAGAGAGAGACTCAATTTCTTATAACTTCTGTCTTCTTATTTTCATATCTATAAATTCAATTGGTTGAATCAGTTATACACTATATTGTGCTTCGTTAATAATCAGTATATTCTAGAATTAGAAGACCCAGGTGTATTCCAGCTTTAGATGAATGAAATTCTATTCTATTTTATTAATTTCTTGATACCAATATTATTTTATAAATCAAATCTAGAAAGAATTTATCCTGGGAACTGAATAAACAAGAGACTTTTCAGGCGCTAATAAGGCTCCAAATGGGTTTTCGCTCCTCAGCGAATTGTATCAGCTGAAGAAGAATTAACTTATCCAAGCCTCTACCTAGTCGATGAAAAGCGGACTGTTGATATTATAACGTTTCAACTGTTTTCCTCGTTTCGAAATGTATTAAAGCATTGACTAAATTAACAACTTATTCGTAAGGATCAAAAATTACAAAACGATCATATTGAACTGAGATTTATTTACAAATAAAAAGTGTATAATAATCTATAAAAAAATTGTAAACAAAACACCAATACTATTATACAAAACACTATTTACAGTCACGCGGTCTCTTATCTATCTCTTTCTTAAGTCTTCACCACTTGTTCACAGTGTTCTTCATTACATACGTTTTCATCTCATTATACGATTATGAAACCTTCTGGAACCGTTAGAGCTGGAACCTTATCGAATAATCGATCACGTCCAACTAAATCATCATGTCAGTCGTGTTCTCGACACACTAAATATCCACGTCATCACTACTATATATTATTACGGTAGTATAGATCCCTTTTCCGGCTCTCAGGAGCGATGGATTTTGACGAATGAGGTATCAAAAGAAAAGGAATTTCACGGAGAAGTGACGAATCCTGATTTCGTTTCTTAAAATCTTACAAGGGCTTAAATAAAAGTGATGAAAAAACTGGAAGGTTTCAAAACTTTGATGACTGAGAATCGGCGGATCGAGACGGGATAAGTTGGGTTTTGAAGATTTTGACGCGGGCATCAAGATCATATACGCTCCTATGGAGCGTATTGGTCCGGTGTTTTAAAGCTTAAAAACCTATCGTTTTTGAGATAATGCACGATATAGGTCCGCACGGGCCCTGTGCCATCTTGCTTACGTGTCGTTGTCATGGCAACTTTATACCTTTTAAAGCCAATTGAGACTATTAACAAAACGTATTAATAACTGTGAAAACGTTTTGTAAATAAAATATTGTTTTTATGTTTCCATGAATGATAGAATACCACAAACAGAAAGTGGTCTTATTGCTTAAATGTTAAATTGAGGGAGTACTTTCCAGTAGGGAATACTTCCAAGTTAATTACTTATTAAGTATTAACTATTACTTCAACATAGTCATTATAAACTAATATAAAGCTTCACAAAATGTGTGTTAAATAAACTTTCTAGATAATATTATATTGTTTATTGCTTATACTTCGATTTCATTAAGGATTCATTAAGATATGTAATGCGAGAGTTCTCGCTTGGGTATACTAGTAATATTATATTTCAAGAAGAAGCCCTTCCTTCTTCAATAGGCTTGGTTAAATGCCTAAGATATAAATTCAAGGTTCATTAGAAGCCCAAATTTTCTTTGGGATATCTTGGACATAAGGGCTTAGAGTGGCTAAAATACATTTATTTTATCAAATAATAATCAATTAATGAGAGCCTAAATTACTTTTAGAATATTATTTGAAGATGCCTTGAATTAACTAAGTAGTTTAAGTTTCACAAACTCAGACATCACCTGAAGTGAAAAATATAAATGCAAACTAGATATAAGTTACTCAATCTATTCAACTTCATTTAATAATATACACCTTCAGCCTGAACCAAGGCCTTGAAATAACGCCAAGAACTATCAGAAATACGAGATACCGAAGAATGTTTAACCAACATGCTATTTAGCTATTAGAAAATTTATCACTCTTCAATTCTAGGTGGAATTTTCGTTTCATTAGATCTCTATTAGGTAGCAATAATTATTAAGATCATTCGCATTGAAGTCCTTCAATTATGAATTGAGTAACAAAATGATAAAAAAAAAAAATATTTTTATATTAAGTATAAAACATTGCTGAAGTACTATTAATCTTGTCCACTATTTAAAACACAAAGGCACTATTAATCAAATTAAATATGATGGAATATGGCAAAGATATTTATAGATTAACTTCATAAGTATTAAATCTATCAGATAATAAAATTATAGAATAGAGGAACGTTGAACTTCTTTTCTAGCCCAGGTAAATCTGAAAAATTAAAAGCATTGTTCTTTAGGGATTGATATAGTTATAGTTATAGTAACTATATTTTGAATTACTTATTTATGAATTTTTGTGTGTTTTATGAACTGAAAATGAATGTATAGCATTCGAAACTAGTTTTCAATTAAAAGAAAATTATAGCAGTGGCAAATAATTTATCAATCCCTAATTAGATTGATGGTTCTATACCATCATGCGGATGTCAACTCATTGTTCTTTAGTTTTTATTAATTTTAAATTTCAGTTACTGCTATCTTTTGACTAAATATTCTGATTTAGGTATACATGAACTTGAAATCCTACAATTTCAATATTTTTATCTGCAAAAATAAGGCAATAAGAAGAAAAAGAAATTTAGGATAAAAATCGTTATTTTTAGCTTTAAAAATAATCTATTGCTCCATAATTTATATATTTTTCTTCTAAATGACTTAGTATCTTTATTCTATAACTCGTCAATTACAATTTGAGTTCGATATACTCATACTAAAAGCCCCAAAAGATCATAAAAATAAATCAAATAATTTAATAAGAAGGAATCTAACTAATACAAGAGGAAAGGGAAAGTTTAAATGCACTGGTTTGGATTTTTCCATTTATGTCTTAAATAATTATTTATGTCAAATAATTATTTATGTCTCATTTTGAGCTTTTGCTCTAGCATATTCATAATTTTATATATTAATAAATACAGTTGTCTTTATAAGGATCTTCCTCTTCTGTGCATTTAAACTTTCCCTTCCCTCTTGTATTGGTTAGATTCCTTCTTATTAAATTATTTGATTTATTTTTATGATCCTTTGTACACTTTTGGGGTTTTTTAGTATGAGTATTTTGTTATATATATATATATATATATATATATATATATATATATATATATATATATATATATATATATATATATATATATATATATATATATTTTATGATCAGCTGTTTGTATTTTAACTTTTCCCAGCTGTTGTAACCTCCCTTTTCCCTCAGTATGCTGTCTCTGGTTAGTGTCTTTTTTGACTTTGGATGTGAGATGTGCTGCATTTTGTTATTTTTATTAGTTTTTTTTTATTTTATTATTTGATTCTTTCTCTCCTTCTGTACTGGTGATGTCTGTATCGGCGAAATATCGACAGGTGATTTATATTCTGTTATTTTTGAGACTCTTGGCTTCTTTTTTGGAATTCTCCATTTATATCCTTAATAAATTTCATTACAAATAATCCCATACTTGTCAATATCCACATTTTTAATAAATAAAAATGATAACCGTTAAAGCGATAATTGATAAATTAATTTGATATGGAAGTTATCACATGCCTTCATTATCTGCTCAGTTATAGCCTGGGGTGAGACATCCAAGTGATGTGGGAGACAAGGAGAAAGGAAGTCAGTAAGGAGAGTGAGCTGGAGGAACTGGGAACGATATTCCAGGAACCCGGGCTGACTCACTCTGACTCACTCTCTATCGACTACCGCGTCCCTAAACTTGACCTCTACTGCTCGGGCGGTCAATGATGTCTTCCGTCGACAAGATGATGTGTTGATTGATCTAAATTAGCTAAATTATCTGCTATCTCAAGTGACCTACTACAACTTCGTAAGAAAACTAAATGGATGGAAAACTAATTTTTATATTCATAAAAGTAAAACAATCAGGTTTAATACATTTCATAAAAATTCAATTGCTAATAAATTAATAAATAAATTGCTGAAAATGACGTCCAAATAATATGTTTATTCAATAACTCATAATAACAACAATTGTAACGTTTCGGGGACAATATCTTCATCTTCAGACACAATATTCTCTAAAACAACAACAACGTTTATAATTATTATTAATATATAATAAAATTACCTTGTATAATTATAACAATCTACAGAAATGCATTAAATTTTTTTTTTAACTTATATAGTTATTATAAATTATAAAATTGTTGTCAATAAAATCCATTAGGCATTGATAAATTATTTGTCACTTCTATAATTTTGTTTTTATTGAAAACTAGTTTCAAATGTTATACATTCATCTTCAGTTCTAAAACACACACAAAATTAAAAAATAAGCAATTCAAAATACAGTTTGGTATTTTCATACATATTAAATTAAATGTAATATAAATTAGTAGTATAAAATATTTATGAATTATGAATTAAATTAAGACAAGAGATCAAATACGTGTTGGTACTCACTGATTATATTATCATTATATTATATTATAGATTATGATTATATTCTTTTATTATATAACCTGCTAACTTTTTTTTTTTATGGAAAATAAAAATTCTTCTACGGAAGAAAATTCAGTAAATTATTTTCAAAGTTTTGGGATTATTCCATTGAAGAAAGTCTTTGAGAAGGAGCATGATATTTCCATTATATAAATAACTAAATTTAAATTACAGTAAGTTCCCGACCTCCACTGAAAGGGGTCCATTGGATGCTTGTTTATCTCTTAGGCGAGCGGAGGTGGACAGCTGCTCTAATTAACAGGGATTGAATTTAACTCTTATATTTCTCTCTCAGTGAATAAAAGACCGGATATGATTTTTATATTTAGCATCAGAAAATAAAAGTCATATCATGATTTTTATTTTTCAAGGTCTAAAATAAAAGTCATAATGTGATTTTTAGGTTTTAAATAAAATAAAAAAAAGTCAATACTAAAATTATATTATTTGACCATGAATATAAAGGTTCTTCAAATATTTTTGATATTTGGGTCCATTACCAGGGTGCTAATCATGAAAAAAATATCGATTTTAGTATAATGACTTCACGTATCGATTTATTTTAACATTTCAGATTTCCTTGATATTGAGGCCCATTGGTGTACCGAGGGTGCTGATCACGAAAAAAATATCGATTTTAATACAGTGACTTCACGTATCGATTTATTTGAACATTTCGGATATCATTGATCTGGAGGTCCATTATTAGGTTACCAAAGGTGCAGATAATGATAACATTATCGATTTTAATATAGCGACATCACGTACCGATTTATTTTAACATTTCGGATAACGTTGATCTGGAGGTCCATTATTAGGTTACCAAAGGTGCTGATAATGATAACATTATCGATTTTAATATAGCGACATCTCGTATCGATTTATTTTAACATTTCAGATTTCCTTGATATTGAGGCCCATTATTATTAGGGTACCGACGGTTCTGATCACGAAAAAAATATCGATTTTAATATAGTGTTAAATATACTTCAGGTATCGATTTATCTTAACATTTCGGATATCATTGATCTGGAGGTCCATTATTAGGTTATTAAAGGTGCTGATAATGATAACATTATCGATTTTAATATAGTGACATCACGTATCGTTTTATTTTAACATTTCGGATATCATCGATATTGAGGTAGTTTATTAGGTTACCGAAGGTGCTGATAATGAAGAAACTAATAAAGCAACTTCATTAAACTAATAATATTTAATATTTAATATATAAAATCAATTTAATGTATTATATTAATATTTAATATTTATAATAATAATATTGAAATCGATATTTTTTCATTATCAGCACCCTCGATTACCTAATAATGGACCTCAATATCAAAAATATTTGACAAACCTTTTTATTCATGGTCAAATAATAAAATGTTAACATTGACTTTTTGGGTTTTACTTAAAATATAAAAATCGCATCATGCCTATTATTTTTGACCTTGAAGAATAAAGTCATGGTATGACTTTAATTTTCTAATACCGAATATAAAAAAATCATATCTGTTCTTTTATTCACTGAGAGAGAAAAATAAGAGTTAAATCCAATCCCTGCTAATTAAAGCTGTAATAACTTTAATAATCCCACTCAATATAAATTTTAAAGCCGCCGATTAAATTCCCGTAGATGCGAAGAAGACACACGTTATGGTGTCAGAATATAACTGTCAAAAAATGATGATACGATCTACCGCTTAATACGTAAGTACCATAATGGGTATTATTTATGTACATTGTATGTTAGAAAAATGTATAAATTAATCCTTAATAATCTTATAATTTACTATAAAATTACATGATGAAATATTATTACTGCACAAAATCAGCTGTGAGCTGAGTTAATTGTTAATATGTGAGTTGTATAATTTCAAAATGTCTCTTGTCCATTTCGTATTCGAAATAATTTTTTTTTTTTTGGATCAATAAAAATCTGTAATTAAAAGCGAACATTTTTTCATTTGAAACATCTCAAAACCTATTGAAAATTGAATTTGAAAAAACTCAAAAGAATGAATCATCATATTCATTAGAAGGGCCATTTTTACGACTATCAAGAGATTTTGTAAAATGGATGAGAGGAGTTTTGAAATCCCAATAAGTACTCATATTTAGTAAAAAAAAATACAAAACAAATGTATTATTTTATACAACCAAACACTGGAAACTAATAAAATAAAAAAAGTATAATTAAAGTCATTAATAAGTCAAGAATTAATTAATGCAATATATATTTGATAAAAAATATACAATGTAGGTATTTTCATAATTTTTCAAAAGAAATCGCTAAAGCTCGCGTGCTTGTGGTTAGCTTAAGGACCCGCGGTTCCTATTCAGTGTTCATTGAATCAGTTTACCAGAATCCGGCTGAGTCACTCCCTGATAGCTCTGCGCTTTATGTTTGATATCAGCCTATTAGTAGGTCGTTATGGATAATTCTTTACCATTTATTATTATAGCAGCTCGATATATGCATAGCACATAAAAACATAATATTTCATACTCAATCAATTTCATCGGATTTTTTTAAGGAATAAGAAGAAGCTGTTGGCAAACTACTTGGGGAATAACCTAGTAGATTACGGGAGATTACGCTGTAGGAGGAGCAAAGTCTTCTCCCTCTCAGTCCGGAAGCTGAGGCCAAAAAACATATCTGATTTTAAGAACAATTTTTATCGTCTAGGCGGAAAGTACTCTCATAATAAACGCCTGCCACCCTAGATCGGTTGCTATCAAATTTTATAGGTCATCCAATTCGTCATTTTTGCCACTTACTAGATTTTCCTCAGTAACTCGCTCCCAGTACATTTAAGGTAAATTTTTTATATAACCAATTTAAAAGAACGTTATATTTCCAATAAGTTTTTTAATTAGTATTTTTTAAAATTCGGGACAGCTACTGAGATGAGCCGTACAAATCTGCAAAATTCCAAAAAACGCAAAAACTTAGATATTCAATGGTTTCGCCTTAATAACTATTTTTCATTGAACATTATTGCAAATGCATAATGACTAATCTTGTAGAGGATTGGATTTTCTACAAGATTCGTACAGTATGTTTTTAATTACTCTCAACGGACGCTAAGAAATATTGAAATAACAATTTTAGAGAAAGTAGATTTTTTTAACACTTTCCTCTGTAACTCGCTTCCATTGCATTTTAGGTAAAACTTTGAAATGGCCAATTTTAAAGAACGTTATATTTCCTGTAAGTTTTTAAATTAGTATTTTTTAAAATTCGGGACAGCTACTGACATAAAAAGAGCCGTACAAATCTGCAAAATTCCAAAAAACGCAAAAAGTTAGATATCCAATGGTTTCGCCTTAATAACTATTTTTCAGTGAACTTTATTGCAAAATACATAATAACCAATCATGTAGAGGATTGAATTTTCTACAAGGTTCGTACAGTATGTTTTTAATTACTCTCAACGGACGCTAAGAAATATTGAAATAACAATTTTAGAGAAAGTGGAAATTTTTCACACTTTCCTCTGTAACTCACTCCCAGTACATTTTAGGTAAAACTTTGACATGGCCAATTTTAAAGAACGTTAAATTTCCTTTAAGTTTTATACTTAGTATTTTTTTTAATTAGGGACAGCTACTGAGATAAGGAGTCGTATAAATCTGCAAAATATCATAAAACGTAAAAAGGTTGGATATTCAGTGGTTTCGTCTTTTAATAACTATATTTGAATGCACTTTAGTGCAAAATGCAAAGGTTATTGTTACGTGCTTGCGCACTAAAAGGTCTAGAGTTGATAATTTATAAGGGATGTCAAAAACCGGTCGGTCATAACCGATAACCAGTTTTTTGTTATCAAGTAACCAGTTTTTATCGTTATTTTTTTCACTTTCAGTTATAATCTTTTTTTTTTAATCCGAAAAACTGATTGAAAATAAATTTCGTAAACAAATAAAATAAAAATACAACAAAATAAAAACCTACTGAGCAAAATATACGAAATAAACATTCTATCTTCTTCTTCTTACAGCCAACTTCCTAGTGCTTATACCTCGTTGGTAAGGTCAAACCGTTACACTGAATGCAACTAAACTTCCATTATTTATTTCACGCTCATCATTAAACCCAATTGCGGCTTTGAGGTTTATAGATTTCTTTTTAGGTTATTATTAATTTATTTGTTTCGTTTTCAATCATTACTAAACTCTCTCAGTTAGTTATTTTCTTTAAATGCAACATGTCTCAATCCTTGATGTGGAGGTTTTTTACTAAAATAAGTAGCTCGGGGTAGGCTATACTTTACAATGCAGCCGCCTTATCATTAGCGGTCGCTGCACTGGCGCTCTCTAAGGCCATTTGTGTTAAATAACTGCTGTGCATTCAATTGTAAAATTCGTATTCATTGGAATTATTACTGCTTTAATTAGATATTATTTAAAATTTTAAATAATTATCTAATTAAAGCAGTAATAATTCCAATGAATACGAATTTTACAATTGAATACAAAGCAGCGCAAATGGCGTTAGAGAGCGGTGGCGCGGCGACCGCTACTGATAAGGCGGCTGAGTTTTAAAGTTGTTCCATAATCCAGGGTTTTAGCTATTTATTTACTTTTGTAATGGTTTTTTAGATTATTTCTTGAAGATCGGTGTGCAATTTACTTGAATTAAAGATCTTGCCAATGACCAATTATTTGTAACAACTCCAGTAGCTGTTATTTCTAACGTCATCAAAAAATGTTTTAATGGGAAGTTATTTCATTTAAAATAACCTTTTTTTTTGTTTTTCCCCATTTTGGCTTCGGTTAATAGAATTGTTTATAATTGGAGGTTAAATAACCGGAATACCGATAACCGTTTTTTTAAAATAACCGACACTCTTAAAGCCTATACCTACTCAGTTCAAAGTAGGTGACACCTCAAATCGAGTGCCTAAAAATATGGACCAACCCATTACCAAATTGGATTATTCCTATCCAGGGATTCCTATTATTGGATTAATAATTGTTGAAATGAAATTTTCTGCTCCTAGATTAGATGATACTCCTGTTAAATGTAAAGAGAAAACATATGTATTGATCTATCTCTTCTTGGGTATAACGTAATTATATTATAAAAGAAGATCGATTGATTTTGTCGTTGACGAATTGACCATACTGGGAACATTTTAAATAAACTTTATCAGCTACTGCTACAAAAAAAAAATATTTAAGTTGCAATTGTTATTTATATTTTTCTTTGCTTTTAAAGCATTTGAGTTAATTTATATATATATATATATATATATATATATATATATATATAAGTAATTTAATTCCAAATCTGTGGTAACGCTACTTTAAACGTAGAATATTTATTTAAATGTAAAAAATATCGTGAAGAAAGGAAAACAATAAATATTGACAGTTCTTTCCCATAAACGGAAAAAGAAATTAAAAAAAAACTATTAAATATCTAAAAGCTTCAAACTTCATAAGAGCAATTTGAGATCAGCTGTCGCTAATGAAAGTTCCATTAGTCGAAACGACGTTAAATAAATGCGAAAAAAAAAATTGGAAGGTTAATTTCTATTATGTTGAAGGTATATATGAAAACTTTCTTCAACCGACGTTTCGAAGTGTTTTTCTCATCTTCTGGATTCAATCTAACTCTTTTTAGTTTACTGATATATACTTTACCACTTTTTGCATATATTTTATTATTTATCAGTATATCATTCATATTTATAATACATATCATATGATGATTAATAGGAAAATACATGAAAAAAATGATAATGTATATATCAGTAAACTAAAAATAGTGAGATCGAATCCTAAAGATGAGGCAAACACCATATAACGTTGGTACTAATGTTTTTCACATAATAACTAATTAAGGAACTAAGTGTTCACATATAACATAAACATATTACATTTTTATATTTAATAGAATTTATTCTAAAAAGAATAAGAATAGTGCCAAAAATTAAAACTGTTTTCTTTTTTATTACAACCTGTAATATTATTTGTCTTAATTTTTTTTTTTTTTCAAAATTTATAAAATACCTCAATTTGATCAAACATTTGAAATTGTTATAGTGAAAAATGTGATAACAGAAAATAAAATAAATAAATGAAAGTACATATTCATGTCGTTTTTTGAAAGAGGCGAAATTTAAGTTTCAATTTATTATGCAATGTAAACACTATCTCTATCGATTTCCGTTCTCGATATAACGAAAAAAAAACTGCAAATGGTCTCAAAATCGACTATTTATGACTTAAGTACCAAATATAGACGACTCTCAGTCGTCAATCTGGTCTTAATCAGTGCTAGAAGCCTTAAAAATATATTGTAATTATAAAGGTTTTGCCACCTTAATAAACTGTATACAATAAAGAATAAAATTAAATATATATATATATATATATATATATATATATATATATATATATATATATATATATATATATATATATATATATATATTGTTATTTGGGGAAAAATCGTTTCATGTGTTTTCTAGAAATTTCGTTAAATGACGCTTACGTCTTTTTCAAAAAAACGACGTCGATATGTGAATAAATGAAATACTAAAAATTTTCCAATCCCTGTGTGAAATTTGAAACATTCAATATTATTGTAAAAGTAATTTATTTTTATCAAATTGATAATAAATTTGCCAAATTAATCATTTTTATATGATACTGATATTTTTTTTTAATGATGTTAAGAATAGCGTAAGGTTATTTATATGAAAAATAAAGATTTACTCAGCTAATGTTGATACTTAATAATATGATTGATGATTTTAATGATTAGTTATTCATTTATTTCCATATACCTTCGTTACAGTTATACGATAAGTAAGTTCATTAATAGAAGTTTATTGAATGGATTTAACCGTGATTTGACCTCCCTGTTTTAGAGCTGGTTAGTTTGGTTTAATGAACAACTTCCGAAATACCAGACGTTTAAATTGAATGTTGTCGTTTCTTGTTAGCTTGTTCTGTTTTACTTTTTTCTAAAGAATGTTTAGTTTACTCCTCTATAACCATTTTTTTATCTAACCTAAAGAATGAAAATTTTACCTTTCTATTTTGCAATATTGATTCATACTATCTCAATGAATTTAAGATCAATCGTTTCTCCTTTGGAGTATAAGGCTAACATAAAATCTAGATGCTATTAAAAATTACTATAAATAATTTTGTAAGTTGACTACGCCGATTAAATTAAAATCATGCCATTAAGTTGAAAAGATTCTCATTGTCGAAAGAATTCAGACCAGTTCATTTATGCAAAAAATGTATCAGGCAGTACTAATCCTATTTAACATAGAACTATCCATCTGAAGTATTTATGATCACTATTCCAGATTTTTTTTTTTTAAAAGCCACTATTTTTTTTATTGTTCTTGTAAGTTGTTGGATTTCATATAAACGAAGTAATGTAATAATAAATTTAACTTGTACTTTCGTACTTTATTATGAAACTGGGTCAAGGTATGACGGCATGTACTGCCATACTGCTGTTTTTACGATAAAGCTCAAGTTCCGAAAGTTCCTACTTTAACTTTTTTTTTTTTTTGTTATGTGAGACAAAATTAAATTTTAATTTTTTATTTTCCTTTTATTATTTTAATTATATTATTTTTTATGTTTATTTACAATCTCTTTTACATACATAAATGAACAATATGTAAACAATATATATATATATTTTATTTTTTTTTCTGTTGGCACTATAGACCATATAGATCTTTGGCCGCGCGATGTGGTCTTCTTACAGACATTTTATCGCTTGCGGGAGCTCAGACAGCATGGAGGGAGACAACCAACCTCACGTTGCTGCGAACCATGGTTTCCATGGTGCAGCGCCAGGCTGCCATTGCTCCATAGCCAGAGTCCCTTTGGGACCAATTGGGCAATGTCCTTCCCACCGATTCTCTCGGGTTCACAAGAACAGTCACAAATTGGTCTAGATTCACGGATTATGGCTGTTCGGGGTCAGGAGGCGCACGAGGACCTATATTTCTTACCCCGAAGCATACCGACCATGGACCAAACCTCCGGGCGGCTATTTAACATCCTGGAAGACTACAACGCGATTCACAATTTAGGTACACGGGATAGGGTTATCACTCTTACGCCCGGTCTCTGTGAGTTGCCTCCAGTAGACTGACGGGCCTCACGTACCCGGGGGATGGAGGATCGTCGCAGGTTGCGTGGATTTTCCCTAGTAAGCGGTCACCCATCCAAGTACTTAACACGCTCGACGTTGCTTAACTTTGATTACCTATTGCAAGCGCCTTAGCCCGCTCGGCCATCCCGAGCCCCTATATATATATATATATATATATATATATATATATATATATATATATATATATATATATATATATATATATATATACATATATATATAAGTTCTTACATTACCTGAAGGTATTCCAAGGCAAAGCTGTTTAAATGTCCGCTGCGTGCAGGAGTTTCACATGCAGGCATTGGCCTTCACTAATTAAATTAAATGGAAAATTGTTAAAAATTTAAACAAAAATGTATCCAATCAATTTTTTAGGATTGAAGTAACTACAGTATTCATTACACTATAGATCTTATACTAATTAAAAAGTTTCTCTTTAAAAAGATCTTCAAATATAAATCCAATTAACATTAAATAAATTAAATATTGAAAGAAATTTTCTTCTTAAATAAATACTCAAATTTTGATTAAAAAAACCGATTTACTGATCACATAATGATAAAACATTATTTATTGTGAATTTATAACAAAAACTAATAATAGCCATTACTGTCCGTAGTAATAAATTTAAAACCACAGATACACTTTTAATTCTTCTATTTTCTATTTCATTCGAAAGTCATTAATCTTTAGAAGTTTGGCATTAATATACAGTTTATTGGTCCATAATGGTTAAAAAAATTTACTGGCACACCCTAGCCTTATTATTGAACACATGCAAAATGGCGTGTGTTGATTATATAAGACCGCAATCCCGCCTTCGTGTGTATTTATGCCCTTGATGCTAATGAAAACCATTAAATTTAAGCCTAATATTTTTATTTAAGAATATTTTAAAGTAGGGTGTTCAGTGCGAGAGGAGTTGACCACTACGGTGAATAGTAACGGATGGAGGTAACAGTTGGCTAGCGCTGTCAGCCGCTACGATGGACAGTACCAACGAAAGTCTACCTTAAGGGAGCCATTTTTTTGCGTTATGCGAAATACTTGTTATGAGAGGTACTCGTTAAGCCAGGTCCCACTGTATTTATTAAACATATTTTTTTTAAACTGGTCTGAATTAAGAAATTCTTATATGGCTTTCTTTATAGAACCCCAGTAATTCAAAAATTTATAATTTATCATAACATCATTCTGGAGTGTGCAAGAAAAAAAAAATGAAAAAAATTATAATCCTTTGACGTACGTATGATGGTACAGAAGGGTCAATCTAATTAGGGATTGATAAATTATTTGCAACTTCTATAATTTTTGTTTTTATTGAAAACTAGTTTCCAATGTTATACATTCATCTTCAGTTCTAAAAAATTCAAAAATAACCGATTCAAAATACAGTTTGGTATTATTATACATATTAAATACCTTAAATATTAAATAGTATAAATATCATTATACATATTAAATTTATAATTATTATTTATTTGTTATTATAATATTATTAATTCCCTATATACTTATGTGTGCACGTATTTGTAGATGACGTTGACATAGCAACGTAGTCAAATAATATTTTTGACTTTAGTACTTAAATATTTTTAAAAATAATAGTTATAGTAGCCATCATCATTGTAGCCAAATTTATTTGTATGGGGCATACCCCGAAAGCAAATAAAATATTCATTCATTCCTTCATTCATACATATTCATTCATACAAATTTAATATGTATAATAAATACCAAACTGTATTTTGAATTCCTTATTTTTTAATTTTTGTGTGTTTTTAGAACTGAAGATGAATGTATAACATTTGAATTTTATTAAAATTTTAATAAAAACTAGTTCTCAATAAAAATAAAAATTATAGAAGTGGCAAATAATTTTTTAATCCCTAATTATAATCCTGTCAATTGTGAGTGAATATATTGCCAAAGATTAAATGATGTTGTAGATTTGAGATTGTATATAAGAGAACATTAACCCCTTTAACGATTTTTAGGCTGATTCCTAGGAATTGGTTGGGCATTTCATCAATATTGTTAAGTGAGAGTCTATAGAAAAAGGAATAGGTGTCTGTTTCGGACTAATTGTAAGTTCATTAAGCAAGATTATTGCTAAGCTAAAAAAAAAATGTATTAAGTTCATTATTTTTATGAAATCATTCTTCGCTACTGCTCTATGAAGACTCGGTTTCTCCTGTATACTTCGGTAGCCTTTTTCCAAAAGTAGCTCTTTATTGAGTTCGTCTTGATAATAATGATTCTGCTTCAGGCCAAGCCACTGGGATTCCTCGGTCAGACTAAGCCCAAATGATTCGTGTTACCTGAATGTGGAAATGAAGTCAGTGAAAAATTGACCACAACAAAAGTACTTGAATTGAATGGATTTGTCCTGTAAGATTCAGTAATAAAAAATAATCCAATTAGGGATTGATAAATTATTTGCCACTTCTATAATTTTCTTTTAATTGAAAACTAGTTTCAAATGTTATACATTCATCTTCAGTTCTAAAAACCCACAAAAATTCAAAAATAAGCAATTCAAAATACAGTTTGGTATTATTATATATAATAATAATAATAATAATAATAATGTAATAATAAAAGGCTTAGCGAACCAGGAGGCTCGATGCCGATACCACCAATTATATATATATATATATATATATATATATATATATATATATATATATATATATATATATATATATATATATATATATATAATATTATATATTATTATTATTATATTATATATATAATAATATATATAATATATATATATATATATATATATATATATATATATATATATATATATGTATATATATATATATATTATATATATTATTATATATATTTAATTAAATTTAAATTATTATATTTATTATTATACAATTATTATATATATTTAATTAAATTTAATATAAATTAGTATCATAAATCATTTATGAATTATGAATTTAATTAAGGCAAGAGACCAAATGCATGTTGGTACTCACCACGTTTTAAGTAGATTATATCAAACAGGAAAGGTTGCATTGCTTTGTTCTAGTACTGAACTAGTAATGGAAATGACTGTATTAGAAGAAACGTGAGGTGTTTGTAGGTAAATGGTACGGTTTAGGAGTCGGGATTTTACCTGTAATTCTCCTAAAAACAAAATAGACCATTTCCAAAAAAGCGGAATATAAGAACTAAATTGTAATCTTTGTGTAGCCGAATACACGGGGAAAACTGGGAGATCAATAAAGCAATGATTAAAGGAACATATACGTGAATATAATAATAAGACATAGAATTCCAACTCAGGAGTTAAATTAATACATCACGTTAAAACAGCCTCAAATTAAATATATATGAAGCATTTTAAATAATAAAATCCTTCAAAGCCAATCCAGATTTTTGCTTTAATGACCAAATAAATATCTCCAATTGTCCAATTTTAAATTTATTCCCATCCATAACAGAAAAAACAATTACTCACCGGAATTATTGGGAAAATCTCGACCCCAAAACCGTACCATTTACCTACTAACACCTCAGCTTTCTTCAATTACAGTCATTTCCATTATTTCTGTTTGATATAATCTACTTAAACCTTGTTGAGTACCAACATGTATTTGATCTGTTGTCTTAAGTAAATTCATAATTCATAAATGATTTATAATACTAATTTATATAATATGTATAATAATACCAAACTGAATTTTGAATTGCTTATTTTTGAATTTTTGGGTATCATCATGCGTACGTCAACTAAGAAATAATCCGGTTAATAACAGCTTTGTTGCTTTTGGTTACTTGCTAACAGCTTTGCGTTTATTTTTAATAATCATCAGCCTTTGTAGTCGATCAAAAAAATAAAAAAAAATTACCTCTCCCTCAAAATTTGAGTTTTATGTTACGTAGAGATACGTAGATACGAGTTTTGAGATACGTAGAATCTAAAAACCGAATAAAAAAATAAGTCAGCGCCATTTCTCCTGGAACTCGACATTACCCTCCGCAATATTACTTAAAAATGACGGATAAACTTCGATATACCCAAATCTCAGCCATTTATGATGATGAAAATTGTAGACAAATATAAAATAAAGAATTATTTCAGCAGGACGGATATCCACTTTTCATCAATATTGACGATTTTTTATATTGTTTCTTTTTTTAGTATGATACTGTATTAGTGGATAAATCCTAAGCAGAAATAACATGATAAAATATATCGTTAATCAATTACGGATCGTTAAAAATAACCGGAACCGAGGATTTCAAATAACTCAATAAACTATCATCTATCGGAAATACGAAATAATAAAGACTTGTACGACATGTTGGTTTGATATTGATGAATTCAAAAGAGAATCTTCGCTTTATTCTTTATCTAACAGGTGAGATTTAAGGGATATAAGGGATAGGTATAATCTTTTGCACGGATGCCATTCTATTATGGAAAGAACACCGTATAAGTTAGATAGAAAAAATAAAGTGACGAAACATTATATAACTTTTCAAAACAAATTATTTATTTTTGAACTTGTTCACTTAAGCGAAAAAGGTTATATAGGTAAAAAATAGGTTTGACCTGATTAAATTGTAAATGCGATTTCAGACATTTCAATCATAGTTTGATAGATTTTATCGTTTATTTTTAGTTTATCGATGCACGTTAATTAAGATCGATATAAATATATCCAACGAGCTATACCCTATAAAACTGGGGAGAGTTAATGGCAAACTGACAGGCGACATGGCCTTAATTTGACCTTTCCAGTTTACGTCACCCGCCTTGCCTTCCGATCTAATATTAAGATCCAGTTCAGTGAATATTTTTTTGTCGGTTATTAGAAGACTTTATTATCCATAAAGGATAAACATTATTGGTAGAATATGCTACAGTTTACATTATTTTGGATGAATTCAATCTGAAAAAATAAAGTAATTCCTCTAAACATTTACATTAAGAAAAAAGGGTTTGCAGATTTACTGTCGAGAATTTTAATAAAATATCAAAATTTCCTTGTATGGTTGGAAGATTAAAATAAGATTGTTAGGGTTTTAATGCGTAAAACTGCAAGTTTAGTATTTTACACTCAATTTTAACACTTAAAACAAGTAATAAAAGTGTTTAATTGTATTGGAAAACAAATTGTGTTTGTAACCTTTATTACCAAAACATATCATTTCTCTTTTAATTTAAATATAATTTTTGATGTAAGCTTATTATGACCTTTAAGTAAAATACCGTTTTCGGCTCACGAATCTTAACCAAAATCTAATCAATACATTTGTATCGATATAAAAGTCCTATTTACCAAATTTCAGATGCTTCACATTATATTTTAATATAATTTTTGATGAAAGTCTAATATGACCTTCAAGTAAAGTACTGCTTCCAGTTTTCCAATTTATACCAAAATCTATTATGTTATTTAGATCAATATATAAAGTATAAATACTAAATTGGAGAAGTTTTGCATAGTCAAAAATCAATTATGACCTTCAAGTAAAGTACCACTTCCGGTGATCAAGCAGTCACCAAAAAGGGAGGTTCACAACTAGATTTTAGGAAAATTCTAAATACAAAATTTCAACTTTCTACGGGTAACTGTTTTTGAGTTATGCGAGATACGAACGTACGTACAGACGCCACAACGAAACTAGTCAAAATGGATTCAGGGATGGTCAAAATGGATATTTCCGTCGAAATCTGAAAACCGAAAATTTTCGCGATTACAATCACATTATTACTTCGTAAAAGGAAGTAAAAATAATCTATGAAATATTGGAAGAAAACTTTTATCCTAAAAAAAAATAATAAATAGAATATGGTATAATAATAATCATAAAAATGATATTGTTATTAAATAAAAGAACAGTAATGATACAAAAAATAGCCATCAAATTAACCAAAATCATGGATAAAAACGAAAAAAATAAAATAAAAAAACAAAAGCAAAAAATTATTACAGATTGTAATAATGATAATGGCAATAGAACCAAAAATAATAACAAAATGGTTTTGTTCAAAATAAAAATGAACCTAATAAAATACGTAGAACAACAATGCAGTTTTATAAAATTAATTACATACCAGATTAAATAGAGAACATAAAAAGATTATGGTGGAGCACGACAATGTAAATCTAAAACTAGCAATTTACAATGAAAATAAATATTAAGAGAAGTTGTGTTTGTTAAAAAAAAAATTAATTTAATAATAATATTAATATGCAAGAACAAAAGCTCAAAATGAGACAAATAATTGTTATGACATAAATAGAAAATCCAACAAAGAAGCCAAGAGTCTCAAAATTAACATAAATAAAAAAAATCATGTGTCGATATTTCGCCAATTCAGTCATCTTCAGGACAGTAG
Source organism: Rhaphigaster nebulosa (assembly GCA_948150685.1). NCBI lineage: Eukaryota > Metazoa > Arthropoda > Insecta > Hemiptera > Pentatomidae > Rhaphigaster > Rhaphigaster nebulosa. The sequence continues at coordinate 151,648,671 of OX411309.1, forward strand.
GAGAGAAAGAAATAAAACATAAAGAAAAAAACAAAACAATAAAGAACAAAATGCACCTCACTTCAAAAAAGTCACCAATCAGAGACAGCACCCACACCAAGACAACCAGACACGTGCTGAGGGGAAAGGGAGGTTACATGTCAACAGCTGGCAAAAGTTAAATTATAAACAGCTGATCATATAAAAAAAAAAGGAAATACTCATACTAAAATTCCAAAATGTATAAAAGATCATACAAATAAATTAAATAAGATAAGATCAACCAAATATACTAGGAAAGGAAAAGTTTATATGCCCAGAAGAGGAAGGTCCTAATAAAGATAACAGTGGATACATGGCTATTCCACAATAGTAATAATTATAAAAAATAAATAAACAAATAAGCAAAATAAACAAGTAATTATCGATTGTAAGTCCTGACCTAGATAGAGAGTGAAATGGGCACTCCTGAAAAATATGACTGACCGAGAGGATGTTGTGAGATTAAAATAATATGAGATAAAATAAATTCTTCGGGAATTCGTGAAATGTAATCTTCCTTTTTTTATTCCTTATTGAGAATATTTAACAACTGTTTTCTTCAACGTTTCTTGGTCTATTTCTCATCCTCAGGTCATCTCACTGCACTACATGACTAAATAAATCTTGTAATTAGCAATTATATTTATCATTAATAAATAGTTCATTATTTATGATCAAATCTAACAACTAATGTTATAATTTACATTTACATTTTGATTTGGATTATACTTTATGATATAGTCAACCTTCCTTGCTTCATCGTTACATCCATGAATACAATTTTATTTTTGTTCTTTAATATAATTATACTTCAAAACCTATATGTAAGGTCATTTCATTGTCACATTGAAATCTAAAAGATTAGATCTATGCATCTAGCTGTAAATGCTCTATTTTGTTTTACTACATCATGTCTATTATTATCATTTGAATTCTTCATTTTATTTTGAAGATTTTTTATTTACTGTAACTTTATAATTATTTATGTATTGTTTAATATTTTATTTTATTCATCTTATCTATGGTTGTTTTATTATGTTTTTAATTTATTTCTAGTTTGTTTATTATATGTATATGATTGCTCAAATTTCTTGCTTCAGTTTTAAAATTTACTGTTTGCTTTATGTTTTGTTATGTTTAAAGCTTCTATTCTTCATCTATTTTTTGTGTATCTTACATTATCTATTATTTGTGGATTCTAATGGTTAAGCCTTATCAAATTAAAACTATGAACCACTACAATTGTTAACCGTTCTACTGAAGGAAGAAAATTGATGTCCTGTATAATTTCCCACAACTTTTAATAATTTGAAAAAATTAAATAAATAAATAAGGATACACGATTTACTGAAATTGAGCCTGAAAGAAAGCAAAAACAATGTAGCTACCATACCAGATTCATCACTATATTTTTACTGTATAAAATTTGAACTATAAAAATAGCAGTCATTTTCCACTTATTCAAAAACAATAATTTTTATTATTTAAATAAAAAAATTATAGACTCGCAAAAATAAATGAATATTGCAAACATGATTTGCATGAGCCTCTAAAGAAATGAGAATACTTGACCCGCAATACTGGGCCACCTTGATTCGAATATTTATGACTAATATCAGGGCGTTCACTTATAAAAGATCATTGCTGTGTTTAACGTAATTTTATTTATTTTTTTAGGAAGCATGTCGTATTTATTCATGAACACTAAGAAGTTCTTCGGATCTCAATGGTTTATTTCTGATTGATTCATTGTCTTACCGCTAGGACAAGGAAAATAAATCTAATAAAGAAATAACTGCACATTTAATATTTTGTTTCTGATAGATTTAGGTATGGCGGTGGAATATCTTGATGTTTTGCCTTACCAGTACCGCTTCGATATATCATATAGGCTTCCACGGGCACCATTAGATATCTCTTGAAATGTCATTTCTAACCGTAAAGAATTTTTATAATTCAACTCGGGTTTTCGAAAAGTATGAACCGACTTTACGTTTAGTTTACTTTTAACCCCATTTAAACTCACTATAAACACTTCAAACTAATGATTTAATACACGCAATCGATAGATCTTAGACAGAGCGGCAAATTAAAACATTAACGAACATCGCAGCTTTGCCATGTCAAAAGTTATACTGCGCAGAAGTTATAATAGTTGGCAAAACGAACTCAAAATTTCAACACGCCTCGCTCCGCAGTGCGTTATGCGTAACAGTCTCCGCATAGCATTCTAGTACCCGCATAGCGTAATCAGTTCCTTGATCCGTTGGCTACCGAGTGGTAAAATTGAATTTTGGATGTATACGATACATTCGGAGCTGGAATGCCAAACTGTATCACCCGATTTCGTTATCATTGAATTTTTGTTTTGATAGAGTATTGTAACAAATTTATCGCACCTAAATACCTGAATTTTGCATTCACTATAAATACAATTCTATTTACTGACCGGTGCCCAACGAGAAAAATTCCGAATTCTTCACTGACTAGGTTTCATTTGTTTTTAAACAACATACGGATCTGATTAGCAAAAGGTGTAAGTCTTTTGTACAATAAACTTAAAAGTCACCACTGCAGTTGATAATGCCAACAATTTTTGAAATACCTCCACAAGCTGTAGAATATATTAAGCTCTTAAATATGACCTAATAAACAGAAAGTTTGGTTAGGGATTGATAAATTATTTGCAACTTCTATTATTTTGTTTTTATTGAAAACTAGTTTGTACATTCATCTTCAGTTCTAAAAACACACAAAAATTCAAAAATAAGTAATTCAAAATACAGTTTGGTATCATTATACATATTAAATTAAATGTAATATAAATTAGTATCATAAAATATTTATGAATTATGAATTTAATTAAGACAAGAGTTCAAATACATGTTGGTATTCACCAAGGTTTAAGTGGATTATATCAAACAGAAAAGTTTGTATTGTTTGTTCTCGCACTAGTAATGGAAGAAAGGTGGGGTGTTTATAGGTAAACGGTTTAGAGGTCGGGGTTTTTCCAGTAATTCCGATGATTAATTGTTTTTTCAGTTATGGATGGGAATAAATTTAAGATTGGACTATTGGATATATTTATTTGATCATTTAAGCAAAAATCTGGATTGGAAGTGAAGGATTTTATTATTTAAAATTTAAAGTACTCCTGAGTCTTTGATGAATTTATGTTTTTTTCATTTAAATGAATTACAAAGTTGGAATTATCTGTCTTATTGTTATATGCATTTAAATTTTAGAAGTGGCAAATAATTTATCAATCTCTAATTATATTGATCCTTCTATACCATCATGCGGACGTCAAGTAAGAAAGTTTGTTGTTTTAGTTTCAATGAATGAAAGAAGGCTCAAGTTTAGAGCTTTTAAATACTAATCAGGAAGTTTTCATTGATATTTTTTGCGATGGAAACGGAGTATGATATTAACTTTTAAATTAATGATTCGAATTGCAAATGGTCCTGACAATTCCGCTGGTCGGATTAGGCGAGGAGACCTTTGGCAGTAGCAACTCCTCCAAGACCACTTCCTCTTGGTCTTCGTCCAAGTGGAAGTTGTACGCGTCCTCGTGCTTGGATATGTCGCGAACCGTCTTGAGAGTCAAGTCACATCCAAGCAGTTTTCCAAGAACAGCGGTTTACTATTGAGGTATATGAGTATGCTGGCATCTTTGTTCTACAGCGAAGAAATAGATGTATGTAGTTACCAAGGAAATAGTTCTCCGATTTGCATCTGTTTTAGATTCAATTGTATCTAGGAATAGAGCCAAATGGTGCATTTGCTCCAGATAACATGGTTCGTCCTGGCAACGTTGTTTTTTCCGTGAATAACATGGATTCCCATTTAATTTGCCCATGAAAGGCTTTGTCCTCTTCAATGAGAATTAAATCATGCCATTAGATTTAAAACCAATATTAGTGATAACATAATAATAAAAAAAAATAGATATTATGATAGCGATTGAAGGACCAATAGAATATGACCAATAGAGAATGACTCATATCCATCAAGAGCATATCCTTATTTTTAAAGATTTTATGTCGTCATATGTAGTGATGCTGATTACGCATCTGATTTGGACTCGATTTATGGGACTATATAAATATAATTTTATACAATAGAGTACCCCCGAGTCGCCTCAGAATAAATGAGAATATACTTGAATAAAGAAGTAGAGTTGAACATTCTTGGAAAACAAAATTAAGGTTTATATTAACTTCAGGTTGGCCGAAAATAGAGAAAGAGAGGGAACTAAGGAGGCACTCGGTAGAATTTAGTGGGCGAGAAATTTCTTGCGAAATTTTATTTTCAGTTCAAGTAAAAAATATTTGTTTCTATTCCATTTTAGTAATAATAATTCTTATACATCTAAATACATATAAAACAAGTGCAATAAAAAGCTATGCAATTCAATAAAACTATTTATTACTCGAACTGCCAGAGATCATCATACATATATTTCAGTTCTTATCTTAATTAAATTCATAATTCAAAATATTTTATAATACTAATTTATTTAATATGTGTAATAATACCAAACTGTATTTTGAATTTATTATTTTTGAATTTTTGTGTGTTTTTAGAACGGAAGATGAATGTATAACATTTGAAAATGTTATCATGAAGTTTAACCCAAATCAGAATATAGTTAAATGTAAAAGCATTTGTTGCTAGGCATGATCATAAATATTGAAATTAGAGATTGATAAATTATTTGCCGCTTCTATAATTTTGTTTTATTTAAAACTAGTTTCGAATTTTATCATTCATCTTCAGGTTCCTCTATAATTTACATTTAACTATATTATGATTGAACTCAATGCGAGAAGGAGCCAGTACAAACTGTTCTGTTTGATTTAATCCATTTAAACCTTGAACTGAAGATGAATGTATAACATTCGAAACTAGTTTTCAATAAAAACAAAATTATAGAAGTGGCAAATAATTTATCAATCCTAAATTAGATTGATATTCAATTAGATTTTTTGCGCGGCACTTTCCTCACTATGGATGTTTTGTTCGTTTTTTCAGTAATCTGAATTGAATTGGTATGAATTATGTTAATTCATGAATCATCCTGATTTCGTTTTAAAACAATTCAACTGTTCTTTATTTGTATCCTTGGATCTTGTTCAAGGAATGAGCAACATTCCATATACAAGAGCTACCTATTATTATGGATATGATGATATTCATCAGAGAAATATCCGGAATGATCCCCTCATTAATCGCGAGTAGTGATCAAATCCACGACTTGTTATGATCGTGCGCACTTACAGGGTCGGGCTTCTTCAGCTCTTCAGCCGCGGGTCACGTCTTCGTCTATTCACACGTTATCACCTTCGCAGAAATTAATAATATGATTGTTATCAAAACATCATTACCTATATTTTTATTATACTCTGCTACAATTTTTCAAATATCTAATGTGGACAACACATGACTTTCTTATACGTCTATTAAACTATAAATCGGTGACTCAAAAAGTGATTTTGAGTTTGGTTTCTAGTTTCCGAAGATATTGGAGAGATGGCGACGCCATTATTCTGCATTGTTTTCTGGTGCCTCGGAAGAGAAAGTGGAGGACAGGCGGGAAACAGAAGAATATGATGACGTGATTTGGGAGGAAGATGTCACTTGGGCTATAGGGAAAATGAGGAGTGGCAAAGCAGCAGGCAAAGATGGTATTGCTCCAGAACTTATAAAATTTGGAGGTCTACAATTACATAAAGCTTTGCAGGACCTGTTTCAAAATATTTTCTCTTCCAAATCCATGCCTGAGGAATGGGGATGAAACATCATCATGCCGATCCACAAGAAGAGTAGCTCTAGTGAATGCCAAAACTATAGGCCTATATGTCTCTCCCCTGTAGTCTATAAACTTTACTCCTCTATACCGGAAAGAAAACTCCGATCAATCGTTGAAGACAAATTGGAAGAGGAACAAGCAGCTTTTAGACCACACCGACAAACACAGGATCACATCTTCTCGCTGAAGACGATTATTGAGAAGGCATGGGATAGAGGAAAGAACTTGTACCTAGCGTTCCTGGACATAAAAGCAGCATTTGATTCAGTCCCTAGAGAAACCCCGCGCCCAGTTACCTGTGGTGTTCCCCAGGGCTCGGTCCTTGCGCCAGTCCTTTTCAACATATACACAGCCCATATAGTAGGGCAAAAGATTGATGATGTACAAATCGCTGCATATGCTGACGACATTGCTATATATACAGCAAGCATGAATGCAGATCACGCCATGCGCAAGGCCGAAACGGTAGCCCAAAAAATCACAGACCAACTTAAAAACATTAATATCCACATAAACACACAAAAAACTGATGCAATCACATTTTCATACAAGAAAACACTCAAACAACAACCAAAACTGAATGGACAAACCATACAGAATAAAAGACAGCTAACATACCTCGGTATGAAATTGGAATCACACTTATCATTTACAGCTCACACAAAACACAGGATACAGATAGCCAAAGCCACTACACACCAACTAAATCACTTACTCTATTCACCAGGGCTGTCACTCAGACTCAAGATCCTGATTTACAAAGCCATCCTTAGGCCTACATTGCTTCACGGTGCCCCCATCCTGCACTACCTATACCCCTCAGCCCTGAAGTCTCTCCAAACATACCAAAACAGCGTCCTACAAAAAATCACAAAACGAACATCTCTCGAAAGACGGAACATGGCACACATTCACAATGAATTACAACTCGACACGGTTCAACAGCACATCACAAGGAGACATATAAAGTTCTTTGACAACATCCCTGCCTCATTTAACCCACTCTTCCGGGCCATCACCCCATCCTCCCTTCCTGCCAGATGGCAGGGCCGAAAGGGACCACTCAACCCGGTCAACACTATACTTTAATCCGCTTCTAAAGCACCCCCACTCCCAGTATCCTATCCCATCGCCCCGTCCTGCCTACTCCCTAGTCCCACCCCAGCACCACTCTCTTATATTCATCCTTTGTAAATATAACCATGTAAATATTGTAAATATTATCATTATTAATCTTGTATATAGTTCTTAGTAGTAGGTATTTTATTAACAAACAACTAGAAGAGGACCCTCACCTCTAAATAATGAGAAAATTCCCTGACTGGGAAATATCATTCAAATTGTAAATAGTCATCAGACCTTCAAATACCAACAGGTAGTAAAAGGTAAAGTACATCAAGTTTATAATTTATCTAATTATTTGTTTTATTAATGTTTTGTTTTGTTTGAGGGATTGGAAAAAAAAAAAAAAAAAAAAAAAAAAAAAAAATCCCTAGAGAAGAAATTTGGACAGCTCTAGCCGCTAAAAATGTGCCCACAGCATTAATAAATGCCATAAAAAGCCTTTATCATGATTCCAAAGGCATGGTTAGAATTAATGGAAGAATGTCAGAGGCTTTCGCCATGAGAAGGAGTGTTAGACAGGGGGGACAGCCTTAGTCCTCTTCTTTTCATCACTTTTATGGACGAGATATTGAAAATTTGCAAGCGGAGGACAACACGGATGATTGTTGGAAAGTGGAACATGAGGACAATCTTAGCGCAAGTAATGGTTTTCGCAGATAATATTGTCCTCATTGCCGATTCCAAGGAAAATCTACAGCAGGCGGTTACGGAGTGGGAGGCTGAGCTAGAAAGGAAGGGTATGACACTGAATGTTGGAAAAAGCAAGGTGATGCACATCGGACGTGAAGAAGAGGAGGTTTTGGTTCACTGCAGGGGAGAAACCTTGGAGACAGTGCAGGAGTATACCTATTTAGGAGTGGTGCCCACCAGAAATGGGAAAATGGACCAAGAGCTCTCAAACAGGATTAAAAAAGCAAATAGCATATACTACCAGCTATGCAACACAGTGGTGGGGAAAAGGGAATGGAATTGGAAAATAATGTAAAATTACATACTTCAAGTCCATATACCTACCTACCCTTATCTATGGAAGTGAGAGTTGGGTCCCGTTGGACAAGCACTGGAGTAGGGCTACCGCGGCAGAGATGAAATACCTCCGGAGAATGGCAGGCAAAACAAGGAGGGACAGAGTTAGGAATGAGAGAATAAGGGGAGACCTGGGAGTGACTGCACTGAGGGAAACAGTGGAGAGACGACAGCTGGGATGGTTTGGTCATCTGTGCAGAATGGATGAGGACCGGGACCCAAAGGAATTCTTTGAAGCCAGGCCTACCGGACGCCGCCCTCGAGGAAGACCTAGATTGCAATGGATAGACCATATCTCAGGGATTGGTGAAAGGAAGAGAAGGTCTATAAATGTAATGAAAGCGCTGGCTGGAGATCGAGAAGCTTGGCAGTCTTGGATCGGGGCACCTCCACGCTGAGAGGCACTAAAGGAGGAAGATGAAGAAGAAGTGATGTGAGCAATTCCATCGATATGCTTTTCGATAATTCCGATTATCGATAGTGTTATCGAGCTATCGCCAACCTAATAGTAAGATATGAAATATGAAATCATAATTGTAATGGCCGTATGGTAAAATTCCAGTTTCTACAATTCTGATCATATATATTTTTCATGAAATCAAATCTCACTTAAAACACGAATTTCTGTCTTTCTAAAAAATAACTGTTTATAATGATTATTTTTTTTTTTTTTAGAATTACTGTTTTATGACATAACTAAAAATTTATATATTTTCATATTATTTTTTTTTTTTATCATATAAGTTATTGACTTTTAAGATAGTTGAATTTTTTTTTTTTTTTTTGGAATTGTAATTTTAGTTGAAATTTTATTTGCAAAAGGATAGATTTGATGGAGCTTTTAAATTGAGAAAATAAACTATGCGAATTTGAGTATGAATGCGAAAAGAAAATGTGTTCGAAGGTTAATTGAAAAAGAAAAATATACGGTTCTCTTTGTTGACATTGGATACAATGGCGTAGCTAAGGATGACAGAGCCCCAATACAAGCGTTTTTCTTTTGCGCTCCTCCCTACAAATAATAGCTATCTTCATCCTTGATCTTAGGTTACTAATTTACCTCGAAACATTTTTCCAAATCACTCCTAAACATACTAGAATTGCGTTCACATTAAATAAATAGAAAATTCTTTAAAAAAAAAATCGTTCATTCGAAATGTTTCCCTGTATATCTGTCTATGCACAGCGCCTCAATACATCGCATCGGTTGCATTGGCGTTATTTTCGACAGTACCAAAAAACCTATTAGCTACTGTGAATGTTATGACTTTTGTTAAATATTTTAATGCATCATAAAATCCTATAAAGACGGCTAGTGAAGCCAACGTTAGTGGTGCGAATAGCCATATTATTGTTCACAAATTATTACTATAAATCTTTTATGTTAGCTTTATTTAACAAAAAAGTCTTACATTATAGAAAACATACAAAGAGTAACAAAAAGCAAGTTACGCTGTTCTTATATTGTTATTTTTTAAGTTAAAACTGAGAGAAACCTTAGTCATGAATGAATATGATCGGTAGAATGATTTATAAATGAAGACGGCTCTTTAAGGAACTAAAAACCCCTCATTAATTTTTTTTTTTATCTTTATAAAAGATTGCATTTATTAGAGTGACCAAGATGCCTGAGGGATGACTCCACCTGTCGATGACTGTTCATACAGACACCTGTGCTTATATTATGGCCATGTCTTATTCATCTTGTGAAGATCCAGCTGCGTCCAGTTTACTGACCTAGGATGTCGAAACTGTATTTCTAAAGAATGCTAACGAGTACAGATAGAGATCTAAGTACATTCAGCATTATATTAAAGACAAGTATATCAAATAGATATAAGTCAATAGTTTATAAAATTTTATAATATGAAACAGTAAATATATCTTAAATTATGCATAGTAAAATTACTTTAACTAGCCTATATTTAAAATATCTGATGTGGGCAACACATGACTTCCTTATAAGCCTATTAAATTGTAAATCCGTGGCTCAAAAAGTAATACTGAGTTTGGTTACTAGTTTCCGAAGATTGCAGTAAAAACAACACTCTGTGTCCCGACATCTATCTATTGACACACAAAAGCATACACTCTTGAGACGGAGGTCTCATTCCGTTATTATATGTCGTTTTCTGTCTATGTCACTAGACAAAGCATTGTTAATCGACAGTTTCGACATTTTAAGCGGAAAACCCCACTTCACTAATATCTTATTCTCATGCTGCAGGTTTGTTCAGCTCGTAAATGGGGAGGAAAATCAATATTTTACACTCAATTTTAACACTTAAAACAAGTAATAAAAATGTTTAATTGGATTGGAAACCAAATCGTGTTTGTAACCTTCATTACCGAAACATATGATTTCTCTTTTAATTTAAATATAATTTTTGATGTAAACTTATTATGACCTTCGTGGACGTGACGGCCGAGTACGTTGGGGCGAGGGTCCCAGAGAGCCCGGTTCGGAACGTTGTGGGTTCGATTCCCACCTGGGCCCGTTAATATTTATTTCGTGGCGATCCCGCGAAATGAATCTTGACACTCCCACTCTCGTTAGTACGCGACGGCGACGTAAAAGTAGCCGTCAGGGGTAGGCAAAAAGGACCATAAGTGGGCTTGCCGGACTAGTTCCCCCCACCAATACCAGTACCAGTACCAGTACCAGTATTATGACCTTCAAGTAAAGTACCCTTTTCAGCTCATCATTTTTAACCAAAATCTAGTAAATACATTTATGTCGATATAAAATTCCTATTTACCAAATTTGAGATGTTTTACATTATATTTCAATAAATTTTTGATGAAAGTCTAATATGACCTTCAAGTAAAGTACTGCTTCCAGTTTTCCAATTTATACCAAAATCTATTATGTTATTTAGATCAATATATAAAGTATAAATACTAAATTGGAGAAGTTTTGCATAGTCAAAAATCAATTATGACCTGCGAGTAAAGTACCACTTCCGGTGATTAAGCAGTGACCAAAAAGAGAGGTTCACAACTAGATTTTACGACAATCCTAAATACAAAATTTCAACTTTCTACGGCTAACCGTTTTTGAGTTATGCGAATTATCAGACGACTATTATATTTAACAACTTTATAACTATAAATTTAAACATTAGTTTAATATCAGTAAACTGTCTTTCTCAGGGTTCTCTAATGTCTTAGACCATACATATGGGAATCCTTAGCATGTGGTAACACCTTGTCACTGTCAGTGTCGACTGACCATTCCCCAAAAATATCTTGTCTCCTACCGGAAAGCCTGTCAAGCTCTCTCTTATATTCAACAGTTTATTGCTACCATATTCTAGTTCAGATGTCAATTGAATACTTTAACTGAACCTTCAGAACAGCCTTCACAAGAAGTTCACATGAGCTTCCAAGAATTGTTCCTAAATAGGCCACCCAGAATTTAGGTGTAGAGGAAATTATCTCCCTCCCTCTGCTCCTTGCAACTTCATCCCCTCTCCCTTTCTCATCCCTATAAAGCCTTCTCTAAATTTACTATACAACATTCCATATCAGAGTTAGCCATGATGTAAGATAGCTAAGATATTGTAACTTAGTTTGTAAGAAGCATTATAAATGTCTTTGTAACATTTTGTTTAGACAATAAAAGTATATCTTAAAGTCTTCACTGTTGTGTGTTCGTTAATTGGCGTCCAAAACAGGGACAGTAAGCATCGGGAATTCACTAACCCTAGGTATTCTCGTGTAATCTTCACTGTCCGAACCGAAATCTGAAGAACTTTGGCTGACAGACCCACTCTTACGAGGTATCTGTTTGTCATCGATTGGCCCACTCACCCGAGGTACCAAGATTCTTCAGCTACATCCAGTTTAAGAAAATCACTCATCCGAGGTATTCTAAACTGACGTCTTCTGTTGGCCCACTGATCCCAGGTACTAACAAAGAAGACACCGATCTACTTCAGTAAGCTTAAGATTTTACTTTTATTTATGATTATTTTATAATTTTACATTTTATTATTACATATTGTAAAATTTATTAATTTATATAATTGAATTTTTAGTGAAAGAACTAAAATTGTTAAGTATGGCATCATTCCAATTAAATAGTATGGACTTAGATCATATACCAAACTATGATGGTAATCCGGATAAACTTTTAAGATTTTTAAATATAATAAGACGAGAAAAAAAAATCGTATGCGAAAACAATAATATATTTAGACAGATTAATGAAAAAACATTATTAATAGAAATCTTAGATCGTCTCACTGCAAAAGCAGAATTTATAAAATCAACATATAATTTCGAAACAATTGAAGATTTATTAAATTGTCTCGAAAATACATTTAAGGATAACCGGTCAATAGAACAATTGACGTTTGAATTATTTGAAACAAAAATTAAAAATAATGAACACCCCTTAGATTTTCTTCAACGGTTGAATAAAATTCGCAATTTATTAATATCCCGATATTATTTTGATAAAATAATTAATAGAGAAACTGTGATAGCTAAATTAGATCGCCGATTGCTCTATCATTTTTTCTCAAACTTACCAATGCAAATTAGTATGAAATTGATGTCGAAATCTGATCAATTAAGAAGTTTGGATGATTTGAGGATTTTATTAAAATATGAAAATGATCTAATTTATTCAAAACCTGTACTAAGGGTACAAAAGAACGATAAAGATCGGAAAATTCGAGAACTAGAGGAAAAAATAAATTGGTTCTATCAATTAGAACATTTTCTCGGTGAAGATTTTGAAGAAGAGCCGGAAATAGAACAATCGGAAATAGAAAATAATGATTTTGTACAATTTTCAGACATCAAACATAAGGAAACTAACATTGATGTTGAAGACGATATAATAATTAATGACAATAAAGCAATTCCGTTAAAGCCCAATGAAAATAAGATTATAGAAACGTTAATATCAGATGAAGAACCGGATAAAATTACTAATGAAATTAATGAAGAGGAGACAAATATTAAAAAAAATGTGGAAGTTGATATTGAACCCGAAACAATAAAACTTATAGTAAAAGCCGAAGCAATCCAAAATAAACATTTAAATAGTCAATTATTTATAAATGAACAAAACAAACAAATCAAAAAGTTAGAAGCCGAAAATATTGAATTAAACTCTAAAGAAATTTTAATAAAAAAGAATGATATAAAACCGCGAAATTTTAAAACATTAATAAATCATAAATGTTCCCGAAAAGTTGTAAAAACCGTGGAAAAGGGGATAATAAATGAACATACTGATTACATAAATCAGGCTAAACTTGACGTAACGTTGAATAAGATAAAAGATCTAAAAGATCAAGAAATAAAACCGCCGACTAAATTAAATACTTTAAAATCAATTAAAATAGAGGATGATTTGAAGAAAGCTGTGTCTATTGAATCTTTACATGAGAAAGATTTAAAGAAGCCGTTAAAAACAAATCAAGAATGTTTAATTTCGAATAAAGATCTTGTAGAAATTACTGAAGGTAATATTAATATACAAAAATATAGTAACATTCAAGATTTATTAACATTTAGCTCAAAGGTAACAAAAAAATATGCAGAAATTAAAAGAAAGCGGTTAACATATTATTGTAAATTTAATAAAATGATTAAACGAATAGGAAATAAAGCTGGCGTAGGAGATATAGTAAACAAATTAAAAGCAAGAATAAAAAATAAAATTCGCTATTTGAGTAAATGGCCTACTGGCAAGAATAAAATTTATCTGTGGATGTTGAGACCTGATAACTTGCCCATTGCTAAAAAGAAAATTTACTAATGGATGCTAAAACCGGACCAAAACTTAATAACAGGCGCTGTGTATTGAGATATCCATTATTATACAATTTCAAAGTCCATATTAGCCCGTAAATTAACATAAAAAAAATCTTAAATACAATTTGAAATTTTATATTTAAATCATTCAAAAACAAAATAAATTAATAAAAATAAAATAAAATAATAATAATAAAATAAACAAACACATTAGTAATAGTAAAATACATTTAACACACACACAAAAAAGGTTTATATATATATACCGAAATAAAATTGGTTTTAATCATATATTATTTTATTCAGTTTCCGTTAAGCGTTACAAGATTTGTATGTTATTATGATGACATATACAAATATTACTAAAGAGCATAGGAAAAATAATAAATTCAGTTTTACGAGTAAATAAAAAAAATAATTATTGAAAATAAGATCCTAGCAATAAGGTATAAGCAGCGAATAATTTTAACAAGAATTTTTAGTAGAGGGTACAATAAATGGTACATATAGTCAATAGATAAATGTATGAATTAATTAACTTCAAAAATTAAACTAAAAAATTATAAAAAGTACTGCACTTGATGAAAAAGTATAAATGTAAAGCTACATATAAATAAAATCATAATTGTTTAATATAACAATATAACAATCCTACTTTAATAATGTATACATTTTCAGCAAGAATCTTTATTGTACATTTTACACAAATAGAAAAAAAAGGGAAATGAATAAATATATTAACTTCTAAACCGCAAATATTAATTAGGCAATAAGCCGCAAAAATTGGTATCAAGATATCCAGTTATTTCCAAAAGATACATCTGACGTTTATAAGTGTCACAAGGAATTATATATAAACAAAACTTGAGTGGTTGATAAAATTAAATTCTCAATTTGAAAAACCGTTTGATATAAGTTTTAACTCCTTAAAAACAAAACAAAGTAGCCCATAGCCTCAAAATTCTGAATCAAATCGGTTAAAGTGCTAAAATAATTTTCTTTATATTTTAAGAACGTTAATAGATCCTATCATTTATCATTTATTCAGGTATATTCATTAAATATAACAGGAATGATGACGTATTTCAACATTTCACACCAATATGTAAATAGTAATCACTATTTTATTTTATTGATGTTTTCCATCAACATTTAGCCAATTACGTCATATTATGACAGAATAAAATTTTAATGCTCAAAATTGCGTTTATTGCTGTATTACTGAAAAAGAAAAGGAAAACATTGTTACTTCCTGATTCCGATAGTTATATGAATATAATGTATTTTCTCTTATTGTGTTAGAAAAAATTAATATTGTATATAAAATTTATCAATATTGATTTTATTTTCGAAAATGAAGAAACAATTATAGTTTGATACTTTATAAATTGTATAATTATATGATTGGTTTACCTAAGAAATTATATCAACATATATTTAGTAATATGATTAATTGATTGAGGAGAAATATGTATGAAAAAGAATAAAATATTATTTAGCGATTAATCACTATTGCATTTAAAATAAAAGATATTAATAAAAGAAAAATATTAACTATACGTATAAATAAAAAAGAAAATCATAAGTGAAAAAACGTAAGGTTTGATTAAATAATGTATTATTGTTTATTTTCTGATAAGTAATACAAGTATCTTTATAGAAATATCGTTACTAAACTATATTATTTAACTTTGTACCAAGTATAGGTATTATTATTATTAAATGCAATGAAAATTAAAAATGAGAAAGTTAGATTAAATTATTTATTGATAATGATTACTAAATAAGCTATAAAAGTGTTATTTTATTATAGAATATCGTTTCAAAACGAGTGTACAGTTTGTACAATAATTTGTGTAAAACAAAAAAGGCATTATTATTCATCTTATATTAGGCAATAAGCAACTTACTTAAAAATATAAACTAGGATTATAACTTTATAGTACTTCTCTAGGTATAAAAATTATGACTGATTGTTTGGGATTATAATATTAAACTATATCATCTTAATATGCTAAAAGCTTCGTAAAAAAAAAAAAAAAAAAAAAAAAAAAAAAAAATTTATGAATAATAAAAAAGGGAACTAGATACTATTTTTCCGATTAATTAACAAACTTAGAAATGAAACTAAGTTAATACATATTATGTATTAATAGTGTATAAACATATGTTAAATATTAGAATAATAAGTTAATAAGAAGGTATAATTGTTTACTGTATGTATATATTTATTGTATTAAGTTATCCTATTTCATTTGTGATTATTTACCACTCGTATGTTATAATAATGTCGAAGTTAAGATTATCCACTATAAAAGATGATAAAGTTAAACAATTAATATCCTCTAGAATAATTATAAATATAAGTAAATTATTATTTGTATAGTATATAAAACATAATAATAATATATAAAACATCAGTATGTTAGTAAAATACTACTATACCTGTATCATAAAATAGAAACTAATGACTGTAACTTATAAAGAAAGGATTCATGGATGTAAAGAGTAACCATTATTGTAATCTATCTTTAAGGAATTCTATTTCACAAAAGTTATAATTTATAACCAATGTAAGCACAGCTATAGACAAAAATGTCTGCATACCCGATCCTAACCTCAGGAACCTGATTGATATTTCCTCACATTTTGATAGTAGAGCTTAAGAAACTCTATCCAAAGATGAATTAATGTCTCGGGATTTAATATATTATTAATAGCTTCGGAGGACCTTGCTTTTGAGGGGAGGGACGAATTATCAGACGACTATTATATTTAACAACTTTATAACTATAAATTTAAACATTAGTTTAATATCAGTAAACTGTCTTTCTCAGGGTTCTCTAATGTCTTAGACCATACATATGGGAATCCTTAGCATGTGGTAACACCTTGTCACTGTCAGTGTCGACTGACCATTCCCCAAAAATATCTTGTCTCCTACCGGAAAGCCTGTCAAGCTCTCTCTTATATTCAACAGTTTATTGCTACCATATTCTAGTTCAGATGTCAATTGAATACTTTAACTGAACCTTCAGAACAGCCTTCACAAGAAGTTCACATGAGCTTCCAAGAATTGTTCCTAAATAGGCCACCCAGAATTTAGGTGTAGAGGAAATTATCTCCCTCCCTCTGCTCCTTGCAACTTCATCCCCTCTCCCTTTCTCATCCCTATAAAGCCTTCTCTAAATTTACTATACAACATTCCATATCAGAGTTAGCCATGATGTAAGATAGCTAAGATATTGTAACTTAGTTTGTAAGAAGCATTATAAATGTCTTTGTAACATTTTGTTTAGACAATAAAAGTATATCTTAAAGTCTTCACTGTTGTGTGTTCGTTAATTTGCGAGATACGAACGTACGTACGTACAGACGTCACGACGAAACTAGTCAAAATGGATTCAGGGATGGTCAAAATGGATATTTCCGTCGAAATCTGAAAACCGAAAATTTTCGCGTTTACAATACTTCCTTTACTTCGTACAAGGAAGTAAAAATATATCTAATAAGAAAATGTATTGCAAATGTGTACAATTTCGAATTCGAGTTATCAACGGAAATATGCGTTTTATGGACCTCTGAGTCTAAATAACCAAATTTCGCAAAATGTTTATTGTGCTTGTGTGTGTGTGTGAATATCCTAGCTCAAAAACAAAAAGTTGTACGACACTGAAATTACCTATTTAAGGTAGGAGATGTTACAGTAACCTTTTCGCTAAGTTCGAATTACCGGAAGTAACACAGTTTATATCACCGATTTTACACTTTTTTACGATTTCCTATCAAGAAGGATCTAACGATTTTGATGAGACTTACCTTAAAGCTCTTTAAATATCCATATACGGAGTAGAAAACCGAGAAAATGCAAAGAAAAATTCATGACGAAAAGAAATTTTATTTGTGCAGAACTCAAAAAGTATTTATTAGATAAATATGATTAACTATACATACGATCATACGAAAGGTTATTAAATTTTTCGTAAAAAAAAAAAAAAAAAAATAGACTACAAGAGCTTAGCGCTTGACCCTAATGGGAATACCGAGTGTGTCCGAAAGCAGACGGATGCGACCGAACTACGGGATCTTTCCCCTTTCTATGCGTCCTTTCCCTCTTTTTAACTAAGTTGTCTATTTCACGCTAAATTAAACTAATTTACTTTTGCTTTGCAATATTATTGTGAATATAAGAAAGTCGTTATTAACAGATCTAACGGTTTTTATTAATACGTATTTTATAAAATTAATCAATTTAGATTTTGCCATTTTAATCCCACATATATTTATTAATAAAAACTTTATTACATAGTCAAGTTATTTTAACGTATCGGCATTTCCTAAAAAATGTTTGGCCATTTTCAAATTATATAATTTGCGTCAACTACCTCGGATTATAAAATATTATTAAAATTACTATTAAATGTGGTACTTGATCTAAATTTTAATTATGCTGAATTTTCAAATTTTGTTTTATTGGCACATTGGTTCTGTTTTTTTTTTTTTATTGGTGACATATAAGTATATTTGTTTCTTCATTTCTTAATAAATTATTTCAAACATAACATTATTACTTATTGAGGGCGATACTTTTCTAGGTTTCACTTTATTTTTAACTTGTTGTACCTCATTTTAGAGATGATTTTAAATTTTATAGATAAAGAAAAAGTAATTGTAACAAATTGGCACTAAATAACTAAATTCTAACATTCAAGTAAGCAAATATATAAATTTTGTTGAAGATATGTTTTCCTCCCGTCCTTAACCAGGATGTAACATCTTTAATTATTTCTGTATCAAAAATAAATTAATTTACGGATTTATATTGTAATAATATGATAATAGGACAACTACTAAAATTGTGGAATGCTGCATATATATATATATATATATATATATATATATATATATATATATATATATATATATATATATATATATATTACATATCTATATACAATAAAAATTATTATCACAATGTCAGTATGTCATGAGTGTTATTTCAGGACTGTTGAAGAGATTTATAGGAATCTTTGTTCTATAAGTTGGTAAAGAGTAGCCATTTTGTTTACATTTAACAACAGATATATGTTTTCCTGGCTATGTTTAATTGTAGAGGATGAAAAGTTTGAAAACCGGAATAACATTGTCAGTATTTTAATTAATTTTCCTGAAGATTGCCCTAATAATTTACTTTTATTGTACTTTCATTCATGAACATTCATTCAATTCTGTTGCCTTAAGCATTACTTAGCTAGCATAATCTCAAAATGCCAAACTACATTGTTAGCCATTTGTGAAATGTGCAATCCCATTTGGTCAGGAATATTACTGGTCATGAGTGTTACTTAAAATGAGGAAAATTCCAATGAACCTCCTTAATGAGCAGTAGAGTGTTAAAATTAAGATATTTTAATTATATCTGAAAAATAGTGGTATTCACAAATGCAATTTAAATTTAGTGTATTATATTTATAATATTTTAATAATTAATAATATTATGTTTATAATATTTTATTTGGAAAATAAAATATTATAAACATAATAAATATGAGTTTATTTATTTTCCCCTGAAAATAAATTTTGCTTGCACAATGATCTCAGAAGCTCGATTTTACTTTAGTTTATGTATCTTTTTGGAGCCTTTCCATTCCTGGAATTCTCATAATATACTTATATAAAAGACTCAACAATTTTTTAAGAAACATTTTTGAATCTTGGCATGAAAAATCACTTTAATCCGGAAAATTCAGCTAGAATGTAGTAATTCAATGTTACCGCAATGCGTTCTTAATGATTTAAGAGAAATTGTGGTATCTTATAAAAATTATTTATGAACTGTGTAAAATTGCATTCATTTTGAAAATATTGACCTCACTCAGCATACGCTGAAGCACTCAAAAGGTACTAAATCCAATCATGCACATCTAAATACCTGAATCATGCATAGTTTTGGGTTTTCTGAAAAATTCACAAATTTGAATTTATTTCCTTTTGCATCTCCACGCCACAGAAGGAAAGTTGTCCTTTGCTACCTTCTCTAAGGACTATTCAATAGTAGCATAGGAAAAATTCTCTCCTCCCGGGTCGTATCTGATCCGACCTTGTGGTTTAAAGGTTAATGGAAACTATATGGAAATTATAAAAATTTATTTTCAGCTGGACAAATCAAAAATATATGGTGCACAGAATTGTCGTACTGTACTTATTTAGTTTTATTTTACTGTTGTGAGAGAACACGTGAAGAAGTTCATGCTGCTGAGAATGTTTGAGTTAGTATTTTTGTAAACTCTTTAAAATTCTGTTTAAAAAATGGATAATCAGGATGGTGAGTGAAAGTTGTGTGTTGTGTGCACCACACCAGGTTTTTTCATACTATTTGAATGACATTAGAAGGTGTGAAGTATTATTTCTTTTTTAATTATTACATCTCTATTTTGGAGTAACTTTAAGGAATGGAGTGGAGCTTAAAAACTCACTTTGAGTTTTCACTAAAGATTTTTCACCAAAAAAGAGTTTTTTTTTCACACACTCCTTAATTGCTACACTCTTCTAGGGGAAAGCAAAGAGTTTTATATAACTTCATGATTTTATATTTTATGACTACGAAGAACTTCGAGTTTCGATTTTTTTTTTTGGATGATTCTTAAAATAATTAAGTAACTTTAGCCACCAAACATTTTTCATATTAATTAAAATTTTCAATAAATACAAATGATTAAAATCTTGTACAATATTATACGATTGGAAAAATAATTGGAAGTTCAATTTCAACAAAACCATACCTTTGTGGCTGAGAACAAAAAGGGTCACTGCCAAAAACTTTAAAATTTTAGTGAGCTGCATGAGTGAATTCAGGGTTGGATATATATTGAAAGGAGGGCAATGGCTCTTTTAACAATTAATGTATATCCTACCCTGATTTCACTCTGGCATTTCACTCATATTTCAATATCCATCTCCACATTGACCATTCAGTCACCCATTTGCAGATACTGCTAGGTGAACATGACCAGTACGGTATCAAATGGAGACCAAAGATGTCAAACACACAGCCCAAGGGACGCATGCGGCCCATGAGGTAAGCTTTTGTGGCCCACAATATTCTGAAATAAAGAAAAAAAAATACGATTGTAATGCAATTTTATTGATTATCAACCTTAATTGGCTTGTTACATTATATATTTTAATATACTGTCCATATTCCTGAATCCTCACTTTAAAATATCATCTTAAGAAAATTTGTAAATGTTATGCGGCCTGCAGTTTTAATTGAGTTTGATACACCTGTTCTAGACATTGGCCCTATTTGTCCCAAGGTTCAGATTTAATAATAACTCTTTAATGAAATATCCATATACAGTTAATATTCAGTGAATTTTATGACAAAGACTGGATTAAATATAAACCGATTAGAAGCCAATTTCACAGCTTTTTTTGCATTATGTAGATGTGTTTATTACAATTAACTTAATAATTTTTGGTTGTTTTTAGTCAATTCCTTAAAAAAAAATTAGTATTTTCAAGTAATTAGAATTTTAAATTAATATAAATTACTAAAATTTTGTAGAATATTATAGGATTGCAAGAAATAATTTAAAATTCAATTTCTACAAAATCAGATAAAATAATATTTGAATGAATCTCTTGTATTTTTATTCTAAAATATAACTCCGGTGATCCGAAGAAAGTCAAGTTGAATAAACATCGGCTTTTAAAAGTTTGTTAATCTAATGACCAAATTAAATAATCAACAGCCAACTTTTGTTGTATTTATTTACTTGTCTCTGTTTAAGCAGATTGGAAATACTGTAGGCCATTAATAAATAATTCTTGAGTGGTTTATGACAGATTATTACGAAGAAACTAGAGGAAATTTGATTTTTGTTTCTAAAGAAATTTCTAAGAAAACATTAACTGAATAGAATACATATCTACATTTTATACATGTCTAAAAATGAATGGGTCATTATCAGAAAAGTGGGCACTTTTGTGCCCCATGATATTTATTTTCATTTGGAATAGGACTCCGAGACATAAGTGTTACTAAATCAGACTTCTTACTATAACTAGTCCTCATTTTAAACGTTTTTAAATTATATATACAAGTACCAAAACGTACCCACAAAGTGGTCCAAATTCATTCTGCTGTGATCTCTCAAGCTCTGAGTTGATTAACCATCCAGGTTCTGTGCCTGTCTACTATATAAACTTTTTTTTTGTTTGTTAACTTTGTTTTAAATGATTTACAGTTTCATAAGAGTTGTCAAATTCTTGGCAAAAAATGATGCTAGAATTGAAAAACTAGTTTCTAAACTGCCCCATAGGTTATTGTTCATTCTCCTGAGAAGTTTTGAATTTAGATTCCGACCAATCTGCTGGTCCAGGAAAATTATGAAAAATCCACGGTCAGAAAGTTTTATCCCTCCCCTATGATCCATGCCTATCGATTCACTCTCAGTATAAAACCTAATGTTCCAGAAGGAGGTTACTCTCAAAAGTGTAATAGTTATGTTTAATGGTGTTCATCATTCCCCTGCACACTACAGTTTTTACGGAGTAAGTTTTTTTTAAACTTATTTATTCAATAATGAACACTTGTATGGCACTGTTTAAGTTTGCTTTAAGCAAACCCTTACTATTTTTTATTCTTTCCGCATTATTTGAAAAAAGCTTAAAAATTCCTTTTCCTTTGTTAATGTGAATAAAAATGACAGAGGAATGAAAACACTAACTGGAGGATGAAACTTTTGATGGAATTTATTTTACGATAAAACAGTGAAAATTACACAATGAAATATGTTTTGGTGGTAGTTAGCAATAATACACTTTTCATAGAGATGTAGTGAGTTACAGAAAAAACGAATATGCAACTCTCAATCAATAGTAACCCTGCACTTTATCAAGATCTTCCGCTGTTTAAGCACATTTGATACTTTTAATCGATAACATCGAGACATCTCATACTTCAATTTTTGACCATATATCTTGAAAGTTTGGAATGTATTGGTGCTCTCCGAGTTAGACTGCTTGCTTTAGATAATTAAAGGAATAGTGTAACATAAAAAAAAAATTGTTAGGATATAATTATTTTTTTTTTTAATCCAATTTAAAAGTGCCCATTTCTATGAGAATGACCCGAATATTTTCCTAACTATTTTATTTCATAAAGAACAGGAATATAACCAATTTAATTCTATTTGGTGTAGCATTCCAAAGAAAGATGGATAATCAATTAATTTATGAGATGTAATTAAGGAAGAAGTTGGTCAGGGGGTGCGGTCAAAACTAACACTTTAAGACTTATTTATTTTGTGCCCACTTATTAAAGTGGGCACACTTATTAAAGTAAAACTAACACTTAAACAAAACAAACAAAACTAACACTTCTCCTTAAATATATCTACGGTCAGCTAAAACTCACTCCAATATGAAATGTAATGTATGAATAGGAGCAAGATAATTTGGTGAGTACACCAATAAGTAACTTCTGATGTGTAATTAGGTAAATGAAACAAATATTTGATCACCTAAAATGCTTTTAACTATATTTTTTTTATGTACTGTTTTATTTGAAAGTATTTCAACCAACCTCTATACGATAATAGTTATGAATGAATTAGGTTCATACTGTTTATATTTATCTCAGTCTGGGGACACCTAAAACTAAATCCTGCCATTATGTATCACTGGTATTGAAAATATTTTTTAGTTTTGGACAAAAAATAACAGTTTGAAATCAATAATTATTTTTTCCAACAAATCAAGAAATAATCATTATTTTTTATCAATAAATTTAAAAATCCTGATTTATATATAAAAATCAATATTTGAGTTTTATTGATCCCAGTAAAAATAACTCTCTGAGCGATACTTTTTTCAAGGAAAAATAATGATTAAATCTTGATCAAAAAAATTTCATCCAAAAAATAAAAATCAGACTGATTAAGAATTTGATTTTTTCTCTCTATTTGCCATGTTTAAATAAATAGAACTTGTGGAATATTAAATAGCAATAAATAAAAACAAAAATGCTATGGTCTTTTTACTTATCACAAAAGAGTCTTTTCAGTGATTTTCACTCACTACTGACATCAAGGCACTTGGAAAAGGAACGGATTTTGAAGCTAAACTCTTCCAGTTCCAATTAATATGAATGAATGCATGGATTTATTAGAACATGTTTTTCTTTATAATAACTACCACTCATAGGGCCTATATTTTTCTAGAGTGAAAAAGGAAAATTTAAAAAAATAAATAGGTCTGGGCCGATTGGTCTGATAGATTTTGTGGGATGCGGCAAAAGGTCACGCGGACATAGTTTCAGATTTATATACAATATTATTATGATAATATAAGATTTAAAAAAATATTGCTCACAAATGATCATTATTATTGATTGAAAAGATTCTGCTCAGAATTAATGATCAAGATGTGATTTTTTTAGATGTTGATCACAAAATAAAAATTAATCTTGATAAAAAACATAAAGTTACCAGACAAAAATTTTGATCATTTTTAATTTGTATTTATTTATCTTTAGTTATTGATTTCAAACCCTGGAAACTAAACCATCAACTAATACTTTGAATTTATCTGTTTGAAAACTATTTTTGAAGGAATTGTTCGGACCATTTATAGATATTTAACCAAATTTAATAATTATGGAGGTATCAATATCCCCATAATTATTAAATTTTGTTATCAAATATTGTGGATGAGATAAAGGAGATGATCGTTGGAGGTGCAGTCAGAAATAAAACACACTGTAAATAATTGTTTACTGTTTCCTTGAAAAAACAGTAACAATTTTAATTTTGGAATAAAATCAAATGTCAGCACACATGAAACAGTAAACAATTATTTGCTATGTGTTTTATTACTGACTGCTCACAAAGTACTCAAAATAACAACGCTGTTGGTTTAAGAATTATTACGCAATACTACCCACAATTCTCTAAACCTTGTAATTAAGAAAGAAGTTGGTTGGGGGGTGTTGTGAGTGAGAAATGCAGTAATAAGTATAGCTTATTTTTTCTGTGCCAACTTTTCAGCCTAAGTTTTAGGCCATCATCAGGGCTAAAATAAACAAAAAAAAATTCTGTTTATTACCATTTCTTGACTGTTAATGCCTCTGTTGTTTTCAATGTTGTTATCTTCTTTTTTCTTTTTTCTCCGAAACGTTGGCAAAGAATAAATTAGTTATACTTATTAGTGTGTTTCTCATTGAACGCACCCTCTCCTCTCCGACCAACTTCTTCCTTAATTATATCTATGATCAACAAAACTTACTCCAATCTAAAACTTGTAATTCTATTGAACATATTTTTATTAAAATTTTAATTTTGACCAAAGTGTGTTAAGAAAACTTTGTTTAGTATGCCTCAAAACACACAAAAAACAACAACATATATTTATAAAAATAATTTATTTATACACATACTATTCTCTTTAAACAAAGGCCATCTATAAATTTCAAAGTTGGTTTATATTTAAATAAATGCAAGTTATTGTTTCTTGAATAAAAAATAATACATTTATAAATATACTGTTTAGATAATGTCTTTAAGTGTAATTTAGAATAACATCTGTTGCTATGATTACAAATATACTTTTTTTATGAAACTATAGTACAATAATTCATTCATTCTCAAAATATATTTTAATCTAATCTAACATTGCTAAAAATGTATTTATTTACAAATATGCACACAATACAAATTTTTAAAACCGTTTATACAATATAAATGAGCTTTTGCCAGGATAATACACTTTACTTAATTTTAACAGTTTATAGTGGAATACCCAGAAACAGTGACGTAACCAGTTTGAAATGTAGTATAATCGTCTTCTTGATTTAAATTCAGAGTCAGCAGTTTCTCTGCCGCGAGTGGATGCCATACACCAAACGTGCAAGAAGTGTCTACGCCGTTGTCAAAATAGTGACAGTGTGGAGTCAGTCTAACTGATGGAATATATTCGAACAATCTAACCTTGTCGCAGTGAGGTAATAGCAGTGCTAACCCTGAAAATATTTATAAAATTATTATATAATTGTGGAGGCTGCTTAGATTTGTTTAAAAACTTTATTGGCTAATACGCTGAAACAAAAAAAGTGGCAACATTTTCCCAATATCTGGCCATCTATATATATATATATATATATATATATATATATATATATATATATATATATATATAAATATATATATTTCCATTTGAAGAGCCCACAGGAGAAAGGTGGAGAGTCACATTTTTTTTTATAATGGAGTTACACACATTAATACGTGTATATATATCTCTTAAATACGAGTAAATATATCTTGTATGTTTACATCGTTGCACTATAGGCCAGAAATCAAATCTAGAGGGAAAAATTATTTTTTATGCAGAATATATTTTATACTAAAGTGCTAACTACAAATTTGAATTGATATTTTATAATGCATTATGAGTTAAGAAAACATTGTTTAGTATGCCTCAAAAAAAACAAAAACAAAACCGTATATTTAGAAAAATAATTTATTTATACACATACTATTCTCAAATATATTTGTACTCTTCAGTATTTTAAATTTTTGAGTCCTTTTTGAGTATATGATTTTCTAATTACATAGTAACTAAGCATTAAAAAGAATGTTAAACGGACAGTACTTCTTCCATTGGTCTCTTGACTTCCAAACGCAAATGGGCAAATGGTCTAAAATGCAAATAAAATGGTATATTAGAATTTTAATAAAATTAAAGTAAAAATTACTTTTGCATAAATAGTAATGAGCTTTTTATAAAAAATAAAAGAATTTTGAGCTGTTAATTCTAAATGTCAAACATGATAACAAATTGCTAAAATAATAGGATGAAGAAAATTGGCTTCTCCTGTACCGAGTAATCCAAACTTAGCTGATGATTTTATCTTCCCACGTGAGGGTTGGAATGAAAAAAAAAAAATAGATACTTATAGATAGGTCTGGAGGTGTATTGGTAAGCATAAACCTAAAGAATACAGTAAACTTCTAAGAATTCTATTACAAAAGAATTCTGACTTTTTTTCACTAGATTTGATTTCTGGCCCTTTGTGCATCGAGTAGAATAACATAATAAAAATAATCAGAAGGAGATGTGGTTGGAAATGCTAGAAGAATACCCATAAACAGAGAAAAGGGGAAATGTTCGCATGAAGAAGGATACTCGAATTGGATAGTATTTGTGAAGAAAAATTTAAAGACCTGCAGGCTTTAAAAAGATTTTGTAGAAAATAAGAAGAAAAAAATTAATTTCTTAATAATTAATTTTGTAATAAAATTTGATTGTAAAAAAAATGCCAAATTATTCAAAATCCTATTTAATCCAGCATTTATAAAAAGTAAATTTTGGGTTATGATAATAAAATTATACAAGTGGCAAATAATTCATCAATCCCTAATGATAATAAAATTTCACATTTTATCTTTCAAACAGGAAAGGAAGGAGGAAAGTGCACAACTCTTCCCCTTTTTTTCATGTTTATTTTGGCTTTATTCAATAAAAACATTATTTTTGAGTACTTACAAAATTTTATCATCAAATATAATAATATTATAATCAGAAAAACATATTATTAAATGGTATTCTAAAAAAGAAAACCACTTAAATAATAAACCTCCAAACTTTAAAACTTGATTATCTCGAAATGTATTTCGGGTGACCTAAAATTCTTCTATAAATTCAATAAGAAATATATCTATATTTGGATACCTAGAAAGCCAGAAGATGGTGGATTCCTTCTGATCCTGACTGGAGTATGTGATTGTATGAAATCCCAAAGAGTCCAAAGGGATTTGGGATTGACAAGGTGTATATTGGTTTCTGGTCTGAGCTCCCTATGCTTCACGTAAGGTGTGAATACATCAAAGTCTGGTTTGTCTCGCCACTAGAATAGCAATCATATTTGTATTCAGCATTTTAGAAAGGGTATTTAAATTATCTTGTTATAGTGCTAATTAAAAAAAAAATGTTATATTTTTTAATTATATTTTTTTATATGATTAAGTATTTAAAATTAAGGCTCTAATAACATTTTTTACTATAGTTGTATATAATCTATGAAGAAAAAGTATAATATTCATTATTTTCTTGAAACTATCCTTTCAATAAAACCTCATTGGCAGTGTAGTGAGTGGAAAATTATTATTTGTCAATTATTTTACAAGTTGGGAATATAGAGTTTAAATTTGTTGAAACACTTTTAAAATGATTGTTTGATAACATTCTTTTTGTAGTCTGAATTTTATAAAACATTTAACAGTTAAAATTCGTTATTCGGCTAAAATAAATAGTTATATTTGAATAAATTAATTTGTGAATGACACTTTCCCTTTGATCTATAACTTTATATTTTTTTAAAAACTTTCTTATAACATTGGTTACGATGTTTCGAAGTTCTTCTTCGTCGCCAGGATATATGCTTTCTTTAAATTACATGATTCTCTCCCCATGTCCCAACATCTGTATAATTTTACTTTGCCAATCCTAGCTGCTGATTTCATTATAAAAATTTATTTGGGGATGAATATAATAGATATTACAGAGTATGTGACAAAGATGGAAAAGAAAATTTATTCCCCAAATAATTTGTTATAATGAAATCAGCTAGGATTGACAAAGTAAATTATACAGATGTTGGGGCATGGGGAGAGAATCATGTAATTTAAAGAAAGTATATATCCTGATGACGAAGAAGTACTTCAAAACATCGTAACCAATTTTATAAAAATGTTTTGTTTTTTAAAATTTAAAGTTATAAATCAAAGGGAAAGTGTCATTCACAAATTAATTTATTATAATATATTAACTTTCCTATAAATTAGAATTTTTTTAATATAGTTATATTTGATTACTTTTGTTTATTCATTTTTTAGAATATTAAAAAAAATTAGGATTCAATTACCTGTTCTAGGGTCGATGTATAATTACATGGATCCCAAACTAAAATTTTTATTCCGGAGTACATATCAGACTTCAGAAATTGGAATTGGGCCCTTGAAACTACTTGCGAGTTTAGAATTCTTATAGTGGTTTTCTTCCCAACATCATCTTCAAACCCTTTCGTTGGTGCATGATTAAATCTTAGAACCAACTCATGGCTATCTGCAAATTTGTGGTAAAAATTAATTTTTACAATGTTCTAATAAGTTAATATTGTATGCTATAAAATCAATTTCAATTCTGGCATTTAAATTTATAAATTTAATATATAATATATTATATAATATACAATATATTATATAATATATATATATATATATATATATATATTATATATTGTAATATATATTATATAATATATTATATATTAAATTTATATGTTGCTAAATAATTTTTTTTATCAGCCATATTAATTGTTTTTCTAACAACTTAAAATTTGCTTTCCAACTAAACCTGATCCCACCTAGAAATCTAAAATCTCTAAGTACCATTTATCATTATTTCTTCCTCTCGGACTCTTTCTTTATCTTTCAGATAGCAAATTGTCAGGTACTTATTCTGTTGACTATGGAAGGTCTTCATTGCTTCTTCTAGCTTTCTGTGTCACTTTTGTAATGATGAATGTTTATTTTTATAATTATCTTTCCTCCATCCATCATAAGAGGATGAAAAATCTTTTGGAGCTGTCAGGACCAGAATTTGCTTTGGTAAAAGAAGGCAGATTATAATATTTTCCAATACACAAAAGTTTTAGCTCTTCCAGACTTCGCTATCGCTACGTTGGAAGAAGATCGGCACAACTCAAAAATTAATGATTTTCCAATTTTTCTGTAATCATAATCAACGAGATGATTATTTTTTTATGATGAAGAGAGCCACAAAAAATATTTATCGTGCGACCTCTGGAGAACAGTTGGTTTTTAAACAAAAATGTCACATGAAAAAAATTGAGGTCTAAAAATATTTTTAAAATAAAAAATACCGTACCCGAGTTACCTCCAAGCATTAACTTGCAAATTGGTTCAAGAAACTATTTATACAACCTGTAATAATACGGTGAAATTTGATAATTCAACTTCAACTGCCATTTTATCAAAACTACAGCTTTTCGAATTGTGCTGGTCTTCTTAGAAGATAGCGACATGTTAAAGTTCAGTTCCTCTGGGATGCTAAGAAGCACCAATTTGGTCTTGCTTGCCTTGTTTTATCCTTTCATCTATAATATATTTTTAGTTAATATAACCTCCAATATTTAAATAATTACTGTTTACAACATCTAAGATACTAAAACTATTGAGTTAGCTGATTTTAGGAAATTCGCTATAAAAAAACAAACAAAAACTGAATGAATTCCTCAAAATCTTCAGACCCATTTGATTATCACTTTTAAAACCTTATTTACTTAAGTTAGGCACTAAATATGCCAGTTAATGTTTTGCTTCAATTGAATTAATCTTTATTTATGTTATGAATGTTTTTAAATCTTAATTAAAAGGGATTCGTAATCAATGGATCTTCCATACAAACCGTCGTTGACCAATTATTGTGTTTAAAGTATTTCCAGCCTCTTCATTTTTTTTTTTAGTTTTTTTTTTTATACCAGAGATATTTATTTCAAACTAAATAACTTTTTTTGATGAATATTCTGATATTCAAATACTACAAAAAAGATTTAAAAAATAATCTTGCTAACCTCCTGAAATATTACCATCCCCGAAGAAATTAATTTTGTATGTAATAACTGTAGTTTAACCTGTATTAAGATTAAAATATACATCCTAAGAAACTAAGTGAAGAAAGGTAATACTATAATTTTAATATTTACTTGATAATTTACCCTTGTTGCCTATTATATACCAACTTAGCATTTTATATGGTTTTTGAAAAGACGATTTCCATATAGGTTATTTAGAATAAATAAATAATTGTATTATGAGTTCAGGTTGTTACTCACCTATGATTCTGCCAAGTCCAGAGCTGTTAAGTGCTCCAGCATTTGAAACAATGGCACAAGAGGAAAACCTTTCCTGAGGATCAAGAAGAGGCCTGCTAGGGACTGCAACTTCCAATGGACCATCACTGAATGCTGGCTCCTTTCCAGTAATGGTTGGAACAGAAGGTAATATCTCTCGAAGTCTACATAACAACTGATCACGGGGTATGTTGGAAGAACGTTGTAGGCCATGGTACTGTACGTTATAAGGGTTATCTTGCTTTGACTTAAACACATTTGATTCATCATGAAGGACACTTCGAAGTCGAATTATTAAACGATTCTTAAATGCTGATAACCTGAAATAAATTCAACTTTCAGTTATTGTTGATCATCTAACATCTAATCATATTAAGTATGAATATTGAGAAGTGTTAAACCATGGTAATCATACTAATATAATTACTTCTCACTGAGATATACCTTTACATTATTATATTTTTCCAAGAACTAGGAATATATACAGTTTATTAAATACAAATTTATCTAAACTTTAATTACTTTATTTAATAGAAAGTTTGTATTTTCGTGCAAAATAAAATTAATTATTATTTAAAAAGTTTTTAAGAATGAGTGATAATGCCAATTTACCACACTATTTTAAGATAACATATTGCTATCCCACAGAAGATATAGGACCCTTAAGGAATTGTTAACAAATAGATTCTGAACTGAGATTTTTTTCAAATTTGTATGAAGAAATATAAGTTTAAACACTATTAACCTATTAAAAACATTCTAAGAAAATTTTCTAATAGTACTAAAAAATATTTAAAATCCTGTGTGACCTGCTATTGAGTATTTTTTCTTCTAAATTTGTATCACTTAAGGCAGAGGTTTAATTTGTTTATTTTTACTATTTTGATTCATCACATTTTTAATCAAAGAAATCTTTTTTTATTTATGCACTTCTTTTAATTCTAAAAAGTAATTTTCCAATGTTTCTTGAAATAAATATGAACAATTTTTTTTTAAACATAAACTATAACATAAGCTACCTCTGTCGGCTTTATGGTCCATCAAGGAGCATGGTCTCCTTAGCAGTTATCCTCCAATCAAACCAAGCCAGTGAAGCTCCTCTTCATCTCACTATAGCTTGGAGCTTAAGGTCAATCTTAACATAATACAATCACGGCAGTCTTGACCTGTCTCTTCCTCTTACTTTATTATGATGTCTTTCCATTAACTGCTTCGGGAGTCTTTCTTTATTAGCACAATGCATATTAACCAAATATTCATATTCTTCTCATTTTGTACCAGAAAATATATCTGATTTGCCTTTATAGGTCTCTGAATTCTGATAAAGTATTTCCTCTTCATTGGATTGTGGCTGGAAGCAGCATGGTTCCTCCTGGATTACTGGGTCTCACAGCTCCTCATGGGGTATGGGGGTTTCAATGGACAGCATGGTGAATATGGTAAGAACATGAATCCTCTGTACCCCAATTGTGGGATGCTTGAGACCGCCAAGTATACGACTGGCCTTTGCCGACACCGCCTATAAGGGTTAAGCTACTAAGGGAGACAAGAGCGATATCCCTGTGTGAGAGCAATATCCCTCAGCTAATGACCAAGGAGAACTACCCGTGCTGCAAGGGCTTTGTATACGGATGGAAGGAACTAGTTGGTCCAGCCCACTTTTCCTTGGGCTGGAGAAAAGAAAGAGTTATACCAGATAGGCTGCCTGGACAATGAACAACGGTAGATGAGGACACAAAAGTGGCTGAAATAAGAGCAAGTTGTATTCATAGCTAGAAAAAAAAAATCAATTGTTTTACTTGTAGAAGTAGGTTGTAATACGCCCATGCGGAACATCCCAAAGCTGTGAACACCCTTATTGCCTCAAACGCAGAGCAGGGTTTTAATTAAATAATACAGGTCTCTAAGTCCATTGCTGTTTTTTGTGTGGAATTGATCCTCTTCTTTGGTATGACCATTTATTTTCTTTGGCTTTTAGTCTCCCACATACTCTCTTGCTGACTGGTAAGGATGCATGCTTCCTATATTATTTTTTTTTTTTTTGTTAACCGCGATTGGTGTTCTGAGCGGTGGGTTTGACAGCTGCTTTCTTATATGTGCCTTGAGCTTTTCTGATGGGCCGGTAGTCCTTCATTTTCTTGCTAAATTCAATCTTGCGCTCCTCAGACCATTTCCTGGTCTTGTCCTTTGATATGTGGGTAGTTTCTGTGAGGGACTTTACGAAAGGTGCAGTTTTGACAGTTATTTGATAATCACTCCGGTCATCTATATCATTTTGATGAATATGGAGTTCCGTAAGATCCTTCTCTCCACTAGAATCCAGTGGCCTTGCCCTTGTTAGCAATCATATATTATTATTGGAGCTAAAACTATCTAGTACACTCTCATTTTGAGATTAAGTACAGATAAACAAT
This sequence comes from Rhaphigaster nebulosa, assembly GCA_948150685.1. Taxonomy (NCBI): domain Eukaryota; kingdom Metazoa; phylum Arthropoda; class Insecta; order Hemiptera; family Pentatomidae; genus Rhaphigaster; species Rhaphigaster nebulosa. The sequence continues at coordinate 151,681,774 of OX411309.1, forward strand.
ACTATATTAAAAAAAATATGTAAATGATTACTGAATATTAAACATATTTTGCTACTATCATTAGCATTATAGCATTAATAGTTTCTAATATTTTCTTTTTTGTATTCGTTATATGTATTTATTTACCACTGAATTTTCAATTTTTTTTTTAAATACTTTCTGTAGCAGAAAAAATCATATTACCTTTTAGCTGTTGCCTCATCACAGTTGTGGCAATTGGATGAGAGCTTGTGACCGCCATGTCCTCTGAACCTTGGTCTGGACCTTCTTCTGTAGTCCTTGGTTGTCTGGACCCGCATCACTTCTCTCTGCATGTGCAAGATCTCCATCAACGTCTGTTCTTGCTCTGAACTCTATAACCATAAAATGTTTCCTTATATTTACATTTATATTCCTTACATTTAATAAATATTAAATGAAAGTTGATCTGTTTTAAGAAATATTAATATTTTTTAAATATTGGCGAAAAAAGTAACGTTGGACATTCACAAGTGTGTACAAACTACAGGATTTAATTAATTGTGAATCAATTAGTCATTACTCAGTAATTCACTAATGAGGCTTTTTGTGATTTTTTCATGCAATTACTTTGAAATTTAAAAGTTGCTATTTTATCATTTCTGTAGATCTGTTATCATCGGAACCACTCTTGATGAATTAATGTTTATATTTTAAAATATTTTTTACAAATTTATTCGATAATACTATGTTGATAAGTAATGTTTGAGCGTAATCAGTGGTGGTTATTTAACACGTGATTTCTCTATCTTTATGTAAGAAAAATATAATTACTTTCTAATAGTGAAAAGAAATAGTGATTGAATAAATCAAGAACCACCTTCATTCTGACTGATGCAACCCGCAGCGCTTGAGCAGTGAGCTGCCTAGAATACGCCGGGAGGTTGAGAAGGGATGGTTGCACGTTGGAGAGGATTGTGTCTTCTATCATCCCCTTGTGAGCACACATTGCCTGTGCACCAGCTCGCCGCTCGGGTTCAAGGAATTTTATAACAGCTACAATAATTTAACCTACAAGCGTTAATTTCATTTCCTATCCATTTTTAAGACATTCATTTTCACTTTATCAATAAACTTCTTTAAATGAAATAAATTACTCTTTATTTGCCAAATTAAAATGACTAATCATGATCTGGTGTGACCACTCGTCACCGAGTCTGGCCCCCCCCCCTCTCCCAATAGCCTCTGCCATTTGGCTCTATCCTGCGCAGCGTATATCCAGTTACGAACACCGAGTAGGGTTCTTGCATCTTCTGTAACAGCCTCCATCCACCTTATGTTCGGTCTCTCTCTCCCCCCTCCTCCCCCCAAACTCTTCTTTTTCACGGATTTCCTCAATGAGGGTCTTTTTGAGCATCAGCATATTTCTGCATTCTTGCTACATGGAGACTCTTCGTAGGGTCAATAGAACAGCCAGATGGATTACAACTTTAGAGCGGAATAAACCAAAATATAAAACAGGAAAATATAAACATTGAAAATGAAATCAATGCCGTAACTGCTTCCGAGGGCTCGAGATTAATTTTAATGGAATCGCTTGGTGACCTGAATAAAGGTTTTAATTGAAACAGAAAGGGCGCCACCTGCAAAAGTGGTATTATTATATAGGATTCCCTTCATCAAAGATGTGCTAACTAAATTATTTTATTTAATTAACACATCCTACACCTGCTACAATACGAATAGTCACATTACTATTGAAAGATATCCAATTAAACAATATATTTATTCAACACTAGATAAGTTTTATAAAATAATAAATGTGGCTTAAGGAACCCAATGCTTCGACGCCGATCTAATCCAAACTTCCTAAATCCAAATATACAACTATATACCGTTTCGGCCTACCCCTTGAACGTAAATTCGTTAGTTCATCGATGATTACACTGCGGAACAAAATGATCTTTTGATGCGGCATAGGCATTGGAATAAATTTGGATATACTAATCTATATATTTAATTAATCTATTTTGATATACTAATCTCCTGTAACTGTCCTTCGAAAGCGCCCATCTTGGCTGCCTTAACAACATCCGAGCTATTAAAGAGGTTCTCTGTTACTGCGTCTTCCCTACTTTTATGGGTCCGAAGATCTTCCGTAGGATTGTCCTCTCAAATATGAAGAGTCTTTTCTCATAAGCCTTTTTTATAGCCCTGGCCTCTGAGCCATATATTAACACTGGTCGAATGTGTGTTTTATAGAGCATAACATTTTTCTCCTTTGAGAGGAACCTGATCATAAACTGCTTCCTTAGGATATAGCAGCATCGGTTGGATCGAAAATCAATGCTTTCCTTCGAATCTCTTGTGGCATGTCGTTCTTTATGTTGATTTCTGTCCTCAAGTAAACAAACCTATCAACACTTCCGAATCTGAATTGACCAGCTTCAAAGTGTTCCTCTTTTTCTTCTAAAAAAATGACTGATAAGAAGCTATAGCTAACATGCCCATGAATGCGAGAAGAATGAAAAGACTCTGGATGAAGGATCTCCTTCCTTAACTAACCAAGGTAACTGAATCAAACTAGAGAAGAGGTGGTGCTGGTTACTGTCCTTCTCCATGCCTCACCTGTCATTTACTGATTGTCAAGTAACTGTTGACAGGTGCTAATTTATTTTGAAGACAAAAAAATATCTGATGTGGACAACACATGACTTCCTTGTACGCCTATTAAACTATAAATCGGTGGCTCAAAAAGTTATCCTGAATTTGGTTACTAGTTTCCGAAGATTGCAGTATCTCAAAAACGACACTCGGCGTCGCGACATCCATCTATTGACACACACACACAGACAAACAAATAGGAAGGAAAACTAGTATTTTACACTCAATTTTAACACTTAAAACAAGTAATAAAAATGTTTAATTGGATTGGAAACCAAATTGCGTTTGTAACCTTTATTACCGAAACATATGATTTATGAATTTAATTTAAATATAATTTTTGATGTAAGCTTATTATGACCTTCAAGTAAAGTACTCTTTTCGGCTCACCAATTTTAACCAAAATATAGGAAATACATTCATATCGATATAAAGGTCCTATTTACCAAATTTGAGATGTTTTACATTATATTTTAATATAATTTTTTATGAAAGTCTAATATGACCTTCAAGTAAAGTACCGCTTCCGGTTTTCCAATTTAGACCAAAATCTAGTATGTTATTTAAATCAATATATAAGTTATAAATATCAAGTTTGAGAAGTTTTGCATAGTATTTTAATATAATTTTTTATGGAAATCAATTATGACCTCCAAGTAAAGTACCACTTCCGGTGATCAAGCAGTGATCAAAAAGGGAGGTTCAGTACTAGATTTTACAGCAATCCTAAATACAAAATTTCAACTTTCTACGGCTAACCGTTTTTGAGTTATGCGAGATACGAACGTACGTACAGACGCCACGACGAAACTAGTCAAAATGGATTCAGGGATGGTCAAAACGGATATTTCCGTTGAAATCTGAAAACAGAAAATTTTCGGGATTGCAATACTCCCTTTACTTCGTACAAGGAAGTAATAATAAAAAAGAATTTGCCTTCTAGTTTTTTGGAAACTGCTTGCCTTATACTGACTTACCTGAAAAAGTATAACCACAAAAAATGAAGGCGTCTCTAATCGTGACAAGTATTTTACGTCCATTTTTTTAAGTTACTAACTATGAAGATGTAGAGAAGTATGGGTTCGTACAATCTATCACCATCATAATTTTATTTGAGTGAACGCAATTGCCACTTTCCAGGAACCATTACTATATTTAAATATGACAAAAGATAATGAAAATCACAGTTAACTGAAACACTTAATGATGGCTAAATTGCCAAGCTAAAGGATTGAATTTAAGGGCGAGATTTAGATTTATGAGGAAGTGTCAAGATCCGACTTCCAATTGCTGTTGGCAGAGGCGCCCAACTCTCAGTAATTTAATTACAGGCCCTCTGCTCTCCAGGTTAATTTAAGAGAAATTCCGGCTTCATCACGGCTCATGGCGGCATCAACAGATATTCTCAATTCTCGTGAATTTTTGCTTCATTTCGGTTTAAAAATCAAAATTATTAATGATCAGAATGATTATAGGGTAAATCATAGTTTGCTTAATTGATTTCGGTATCTGCAGCAGCCGTACAGGTACAAAGCATACATGTACTACATATATATATTTGTTTTCCCTTAATTATTTAAATCTTTATGTGTGCTTATATAAGCTGATGATTTGGTTCTATTAGGTGAAGATGCGGAAACTATTAAATTATGTAGGGGTATGTAGGGATCATTTCCACGGTTTTTTGATTCCGTTTCTTGAACCGGATTTTTTTATTGCGAATGCGCTTTTTGAATTAACAATTAAAACATTAAATTTAATTTATATTACAAATTTTTTGATACCATTTTCCCCTCCCCCTCCCCCATTTTCAGCAGTTTGAACTGGTGGGGAAGTTATACTGACCTGCTTGGCAGACTTTATTTTATTTTTTTTTTTTTTTTTTATGTCTGGAAGTTTACGAGAATTCTTTAGCATTTATTGTGCAATTTATTGAATCACGTCAGTCCAAACCCTTACGGTGCTAAAATCCATCAATAAGCCTCCGGAAAGGGTTTTTCTCGACCCTCTCTGGACGCTGTCAAACCATCTTAGGGACTCCGGTTGTCCCACTCTTCTCCTTTGGTGAAGCACTTTCCTAGCCAATTTCCTGGAATTTCGATTCCATCCCTTCTGGCAACGTGCCATGCACATCTGAGTATTCGGACCTTCATAAATCTTTCTATATCTATATAGAAGAGGGTATAAATTTCCCAAATTTTTCTTCCTCCAAGTTTTATCTGATTCTCGTTAGTAAAGGAAAATAGGAAAAAAAATATATATAAAATATTTTTGTTAATATTGGAATTACAAAAATATGTTAACGCTGTTTGTTAATTTGTACGAATTATGATATTTATCCACTTTTGATGAATTCTTTAAAAGAAGTACATTCAAGTTTTTTTACTCAACTAAATTTCTTCACAACTCTCCAAATAGCATACCAATTCCTTAACGTTGGCTTATTAATATAATGTTATTTTGAAAAGGAAAAATAAGCCCAACCAAATAAAATATCTGATGCGGACACCGCATGACTTCCTTGTAAGCATACTATACTATAAATCACTGGCTCAAATAGCGATCCTGGATTTGGTTACAAGTTTGCAAAGATAGCAATATCTCAATAACGACACTCGGCGCCACGACGTCTATTGGCGTCCATCTATTGACATACACACACATGCGCGCGCGCGCGTGTAACAAAAATGCTAAAAAACGGTTAGTACGGACCTTAAAACGTGCTTATCCATAAAAATCTCATTTTTTCTTTTTAGCACGATTCGTAATCCTCCCTTCAAAGAATGCGGAAGATAAAAATAAATTTTTTTTTTTGAAGTTTTAAATTATGTTTTAATATAATTTTTTTATGAAAGTTTATTGTGATCATCAAGTAAAGTACCACTTCTGGTGATCATGCAGTGACCAAAAAAGAAGGTTCACAACTAGATGTTACAACAATCTTAAATACAAAATTTTAATTTTCTGCCGCAAACCATTTTTGAGTTATGCGTTTTATTTTATTTTTAAATCATTCTTTACTTGTAAATGTATTTCTCAGCCCCCTGCTGGGCTACAGATATTCCACTTCTTGAAAAACTTCTTCTGTTAATAAGCTTTAATTTCGTATAAATGAAGTAGAAATTTCTTTTAGGATTGGTCTAAAATTGGCTCCTGATTAGCGAAAAAAATCAGGTGCGGATTTAGGTTTCCCTTGCAAAGAAGTGTTTTGAGAATAAAATTTATCCAATACCGAGTTTTTTTCGTATTTTTTTTTTTTTTAATTTCACTAAGAAGCTGTTTATTCTGTATTTCCGTGTTATTTTATTGACTACAAACAAAATGAATTTAATAAATTTCATTCTTAAAGCACTTCATTTTTGAAGAAATATAATTCCACGACACATTTTTTGGCCAAAATCAGGAGCCAATTCTAGAAGAAGGCTAAAAGAAGCCTCTAATTCATTTATACGAAATTTAAGCTTACTAGAAGTGAGGTACCTGTAACCCAGTAGGAGGCTGCGAAAAACATTCACAAATAAAGAATGATTTAAAAAAAAAAAATATATATATATATATATATATATATATATATATATATATATATATATATATATATATATATAACTTTTTCGCTATTGGTCCCCTTTACTGTCCCCTGCCAATGAATTTAGTTAAACCAAACTATTTTTTTTTCAGTTGACATCCGCATGATGGTATAGAAGGATCAATCTAATTAGGAATTGATATTTATATTGATATATTCATTGAATTCATGAATTATAATTTATGATGAATTATGATAAATTAATTGATAAATTATGAATTATATTTATAATTTATCAATTCCTAATTATATTTTTTTTAATGGGACTTTTTTCTATTTGACGATGGTTCAGTCGAAACTTAATTACCTTGAATAGTTTTTGAGTGATCCCTACCTGTTCAACAAAAAACGTGTCTTACTTTATAAAGCACGTAAAGTATACGACTTAAATTTCATACCTAACCTGTGTAGATATTGTTTCCTAAAATCAGTAATACCTTCTAAACTATTGACTGTATCGTCTTGGGAGTGGACGGTCCCATTCGATTCTTTTCTTTCGTAAATTCTTATCTTTTTTTCCCAAAATGTATACAAAAAAAAATTATTATAAACGGTGGATAATCAAAAACATATTGCTTCCAATATAATTGATTCTCAACGACATACATATTGATATACAGACTTCTGTTTCTGTTTAGTCTATGATTATATCTTCAAAATATTACGTGTATCCTTATGTAATCCAACTAGGACAGACAGGACGTTATCCTATAGGTTGCCAACCTATTCCAGCATGGTGGGAAGGCTGATATCCTATGTGTAATGAATACAGCACTGCAGATATTAGCCAAGCAATAACATATTGAAATAACTAATAGTGGTTAATAGTGATGTACTTAATTGATCTCTATATCGTAAGGGAAATTCTTGCGATCGTGAAAATTTTGAATCCGCTTTCGGCAGAAATAAACGTTTTAGGGTACGCTGAGTCCAAATTACGAAGTCTCGCAGAATGGACTGGACTCTGTGTGTGTGTGTGAACAGCGTAGCTCAAAAACGAAGAGTTTTACGAAACTATAATTAGGCATTTAAGTTAAGTATATACCTGGGATATAACAGCAACATTTTCGCCATTATTGACTTTCTGGTATTGCCATTTTATATTACTGATTTTAGATATTTTTACAATTTTTTCGAAAACGGCTCTTACGATTTTGATTAAACGTAAATAATTAAAATGTAAAATTAAATGGTATTTTATATAAGGAAGGATTTATTATCAATGAAATAATCTCACAGAGCTTAAATTCCGAATTTTCAAAATGGACTACTCTAGAGTACCTTTAATTTTGTTTATTTTAATTAAGTAACCATTCCTCGTTGTTAGCAGCAATATAATGGATAAATATAAAATATGAAAGAATTAGATAATTAACTAAAGGCGAAAAAAGGAGAAATATTTTTCCATATTGAAAACAAATTTACAGAAATATGAGGGGTAATATAGATTATAATATGTATACCATTGGAAAGGTATAGATTTTTAGAAAGATTGATACCTAACATATAAAGTCGTATAAGGTAATATCAAAGGAAGTGAGAAATAACGCATAAATTTTGGAGATTTTTGTAGTTAATAATTTTTACTTTAATAATATTTAATGTAAAATAAAGGTATTTATAACTAAATTGAAACTTTTAAAATTTAATTCAAGTAGGGTCGTAAGATAAAGTTATTTGATGAAATATGTGAATATATGGTAGAGACATGCATTATTGAGTTTCTACCAAGCTTTGTGTTTTTATATTTAAGAGCGGAGGCTGAAATGAAAAGTTCAAATTATTCTACGAACACTTTCGTTTTCTGAATTGCCATTTATAATTGTATTGTCCTGTAAGTTAATTACAATAAATTGCTTATTTAATATTATTGTAATAACGAATTAAATATTGTTTTATTAATACACAAGATTAAAAATATTCCATTAATATTATAGTTAAAAGATGCTGATTTTAAATAAAATGTCAGTTTTTCTTCAAAAGTATTCTCATTAGTTTTATTCTTTCCCCAAAATATGGATAAAATATCTTTACTAACAGATATTTATTTATATTTTTTACTTTATTTGGGCCGATAATTCCAATTTATTTTAAAATCCAAAGAATTTTTTTTTCTCGCTTAGATGAAACATGAATATTATTTTATATATTGTTTTACCTGCTATTTATTTAGTTATTATCGTATTAAATCATTATTTTTACCTTAAATGTTCACAAAAAAGTTATTTCAAAGGGTAAAAATAAAGAATAGAGTAAGAAAATAAAGAAAACTTGAAGGCCCGTATTGCGGGCTTGGCATAACTTTGAAATGTCGCAGGAGTCCTTACCAATTTGCAGTAAAGTGCTTCAGTTCAGTCCAAGTTTCAAATACCTCATTCCAATCCAGGAATGTCTTAAGGGCCAACTTGAAACTGGCATTTCAAGACTTTTCCTAAAGAAAATGTATGAATAGAGCTCCAACAAAAGAAACACTTAGTGTAGATTAGACGCGACAGCTTTGATAAAACGAAATTCATTTAACATTTCATTAAAACAGATATTTTACTTTAAATTGTGGTAATTATGTATTTAGTAATACCAACAAATTATAAATGATCTGTACAAAATAATATCGGTCATACCTCGTACTAATCAACAAGTAACAATTAAGTGTAACAATGTAAAAAGAATAAAGGTACACATTTATGGTTTTGAATTATATCCCAGCAATTAATAAATACAAGAAATTATATAAATAATTTCGAAAATATCCCAAGAAAGCTATGTTATTATTAATTTTTTAAATAAATAAACTATGTCACTCTCATTAGAAGCATTTCCTACTAAATCTGTTAGACCAAAATTAAACGTGTGGCCCATATATCGCGGGTCATATTATTTATTTTTTCTATAAGTTTAAAAAAAATCCTTCAACCCTAAAAATTAGTTTTAGTGTTTAGGATAGACTAGTCGTATATACTATATAATACAAAAATAACTATATCCAAAGAAAATTTTAATTAATTTAAAAATCAATATAGTAATATAAAAAAAAAAATCTCTAATGCCTCTCAAAAAATTTTGCATTTCTAAAATTGATACTTAGATACTAAACCGACAACGGTTTGTAGAATCGCTGTATGATTGCCGACATTTTGTTTTTGTATCTCTCGTTTACGTTTTTGATTCTATTTCTATTTTATTTTTACTTTAATGTCTACGAATAAATATAAAATTTTATGTTTGAAAAACGTAGAAATTGCGTTGAACCTGAAGAAAACTAGGTAAGTAAATTATCGGAATAACTGATTATTCTAATAGGAAAAAAAAAAAAAAAAAAAAAAAAAGATGCGATTGGAAATTTATTCTATTTAGTTCGTAAAATCCAGTCATTTTAGGAAAGTTATTTCATTATAATGAAAGAAACGTTTTTGCCTATTTTTATGTGATGAATTTTAAGATGCCATGCGTTATTAAAGAGTTTGTTTTTAAAGATTGAAGTTTTACAAAATCGGACATGCCCCATAAAGTGATTCTAAAGGAAAAAAATATATAAAAATACATAAGTTATTGCAATGATAAATAGTCAATAACAAGATTAAAGCATTTTTTTTCACTGACTTTTTAAAAAATCTAATTTTTGGATATATATATATATATATATATATATATATATATATATATATATATATATATATACATATACATATATTGTACTCCATATATTTATTTCCAGCGATGTTAAAAGGTTTCTTTTTTTTTTTTTTTTGACTAAAGATACATTTTAGTTCTACATAGTTTCAAATTAATGTACGTAGTTTTTAATTAATGCTAAGTGTTTTTTTTATTTTTTACTTTAGAAACACATAAACATTATGAATTTTAAGGTTGTTCAAAATACTTAGTACACACTAAAATTAATTAAAGATTAGCTCAGATAAACACTTTAAAAAATATATAGTAAAACATTATTAATTAGTTTTAATAAAGACTAAAAAAATGTTCGAGAATATAATTATCTTAATTCTTTCAGATTTATATTTAAAATTCGGAGATCTTCGGACATTTAGTTTTTTTTTTTTTTCATTTCTAAAATGTATCCCTAAGCATAGATATTAAAACAAAAACGATTTGTAGAATCGCTGTAAAATTGTTTTGTTGGATCTATGGGGACGAGTTCAATTTTTTTTTTTTTTCATTTCTAATATGTATCCCTAAGCATAGATATTAAAACAAAAACGATTTGTAGAATCGCTGTAAAATTGTTTTGTTGGATCTATGGGGACGAGTTCAATTTTTTTATTTTTTTTTTTACGCTTATTTCAATTACTCGAAATATTCTCTTATATTTTATATATGTGGTAATTATAAAAAAATACTACTAAAGATGTAAAAGCTTTATACTAACTAATGGCATAGAGATTTAAATGTAATGATGTTTTAAAACAAATATAAAATACAAATCCGTTTCCCTAAACAAAACGGAAATAAAGTGTTCACATGAAATAGCAAGATAACGATTATTAATGTGTATGTAATATGGTATGTATAGAGTGATTGTCTTAAATTCTTAAAACTGATTTTTTTATAATGTCTATGGATTGTATTAGAGTATTTCATTGATATACTCTAGAGAGGACTTTGGTATTATTTTTTGGGGAAGAGGGATTGAGTCTAAATCTCATGTATTTCTACTATACTACAAAAATAGGTACACTGACGATGAAAAAATTTTTTTGAAGGAAACTTCAGGTCCAATGTTTAGAAATTTGACTATATCTGATACGTTGAATTTTATTGATTAATATATTTTAATATAATTTTATAGCATTTTATTTCTATTTTTATTAAAGGTATCTTTTTACCTGATAGTAGTCGACCAGCGGGCGGTTGTCCACCTTGACCTGACTCTGCTCCTGCTGCTGCCTGCGGGAGATGTAGTGCCAGTACTGGGACCAGAGGAGGTAGATGTATCCGCACATCCCGAAGAAGACGAGGTTGATGAAGATCCATACAGACACGGCGACGGCCCTCATCCTCAACAGACCATCTCCAGCGGGAGAGCTCTTCCAGCATCCTCTACCTCCAGTAGGTAACCTCCAGCGAACCTCCCCCGCCGGCTATTGATCTAACGGCCGAGTGCAGAGCTATCTTTTGGTTGCACTCCGAACTTAACGCCGTTATTCGTTTGTTTAAATGAATCTTTCAATATTTAAATCGATAATCCAACAGAAAAATTAATTTTTCTCTTCTACTGGAAAGAGTGAATTTTTTTGCACATATTCTTTGATCAACATCAAGCCTTTATCAGTCGTGGATACCTGGACCAAATTCAAATGTTTTGGTACCGGTAGAAAGGCGAGTTTTCTCTTTTTTTTTTATGATAAAAATTAAGTATGCAGTTGCTAAATTTGATAGCAGTAAAAATGCTTTAAACAATCATAAATGCAATGTTATATAACTCAAATTCAAATTGACCAAGTAGAGTCCGATTTTAACGGCCTTATGGAACCATACAAATTTTAAGTTGATCTGTTCAGTTCCCTTGGAGATTTTAAAGATTTTTGGAAACAATTTTGATGAATTTTTTTTTTATTTCTTTACTAATAACCACTTTTGTATTTAAGATTATTTGCAGCTGTTAAAAATAAATATGAACATATTTTATGCTTTTAAAAAATTTTGACCTACTTTACTTGATGCTGCTATACGTTATTTAAACTTTTGAGTAGTCTAAGCTCATTCAAATTTCTTGAGCATATTTTTTTAACGTACAGTAAAAAAAATATGTGTTTTTGTAGATGCAGAATAATATGAGAAATAATTATGATTAAAATGTAATTTTTAAAATGAAAAAAAATGATAAATTAGAGCTGTGGATATAGCCAGCAAAAGTTTTAATAATAATACTTCAATGAAAGTACTGGAAGGACCATTGCATCATAGCTCGCTCATTAGTTTCTTAACGAGAAACAGACTTTGCTACTCCTTTCTAATTGAAATTGGAACAAATTCAAACAATGGTACCTGAGGAAGTGCATAAACAACGAAAGATTTGTGCAAGAACATTGTTGATCCAACTGGCAGTTCATCATGCTAGTCTATCTCAAGCTGCATCACCTTATATTGGCATTTTTACTTCCTAGCACGAAGTGAAGGAAGTATTGTAATCCCGAAAATTTTCGGTTTTCAGATTTCAACAGAAATATCCATTTTGACCATCCCTGAATCCATTTTGACTATTTCATCGTGACATCTGTACGTACGTACGTTCTTATCTCGCATAATTCAAAAACGGTTAGCCGTAGAAAGTTGACATTTTGTATTCAGGATTGTAATAAAATCTATTTATGAACCTCTCTTTTTGATCACTGCTTGATCACCGGAAGTGGTACTTTACTTGAAGGTCATAATTGATTTCCATAAAAAAATATATTAAAATGTAGTGCAAAACTTCTCAAATTTAGTATTTATAATTTATATATGGATTAAAATAACTTACTAAATCTTGGTCTAAATTGGGAAACCGGAAGCAGTACTTTACTTCAAGGTCATAATAAACTTTCATAAAAAATTATATTAAAATATAATGTAAAATCTCTCAAATTTGATAAAAAAGACTTTTATATCAATATAAATAATGTACTATATTTTGGTTAAAATTTATAAGCCGAAAGGGGTACTTTACATAATAAACACGTCAAAAATTATATTAAAATTAAATACAGAGATCATATGGTTCGGTAATTAAGGTTACAAACGCGATTTTTTTCCCACTCAAATTAAACATTTTCATTACTTGTTTTATGTGTTAAAATTTAATGTAAAATACTTGTTTTCCTACCCATTTGTGAGTTTTAACAAGTCTGAAGCAGGAGAATAAGATATAAGCTAAGTGGATTTTTTTGACATTGACAGTTCTAATGTTTTTAACAGAACACGAAGAAATCTCTTAGGAACTTGTTAGCTACTGAAAGAAAACGACAAATAACGGAATGAGACCTCCAGAAACAAGAGCTTGTGTGTGTGTCAATAGATGCGTGTCTCGACGCCGAGTGTCGATTTTACTGCAATCATAAGAAACTAGTAACCAAATTGAGGATCATTTTTTGAGCCAGCGATTTATGGTTTAATAGGCTTACAAGGAAGTCATGTGTTGTCCACATCAGATATTTTAATTTCACATTGTTCAATGATGATCATTATGATAGATATAAGATCAATGGCGATGCTTTTGAAAACTGTAATAATTTAAAAAGGTGTTTTAGGTATCAATTTCCTCGAGCTAGATTTTTATTAAAGGTTCCTTTAATAAAACTCTAGCTCGGGTTAGCCTAGTCCTAGCTTGGATGTGGGTCAAAATATTATTTGATATCGCACTTTAAATGAAGTTTTTAAGTTCCCTAAGTCTAAGAAAGCGATTTATTTATTTTTTTAATTTTCAATATCTTTCTGTATTTCTAGGAATATCGAACCCACCCTTTCTTTTAAGTTGAAGAACTGTTTAGTAAAATTTTCTTGGTATTTTGTGGTTAGTCCCGAGTCTTGAAAAACGCTTATTGTTTTGGATAAGATTTGCTTATATTAGAGATACGTTGATAGTCAAATTAAAATTTTTTGTTAAAAGGTAACTTGGATATAACCAATCTGACCTGAAATTCTAGTCCACACCGGAGCTGCTTTATTCAACGTCCCGCGTCACGTCAACAATAGCCTTGCCACTTACTCGACGACGCTACAGGTTGGGATGACCTTTGGCCTGAACAAGATTAGCCCACCCTCTTCTATCCCGGGCAGGCTCTTTACAATTTCTAATTCCCAGTACTCCGGCATCTTTCCCTACTTAGTCCTCCTAACGGCTTCGGGTCTCCCTCTTCTTCTTTTAGTTTCCAGGGTCCTCCACTGCACTCTATCTTCCCTCATACGTGACCAGCCCATCTTAATCTACTTAATTTTATGTAATTTGCAATGTCTTCAACTTCTCATCCACACAACAAGAGGAAATTCTGCTCGAAATGTCTTGGAGGCTAGTCCACGCCAGTCTCCCTGTTTCGCTTCTGTTTCTAATTAAAAATAGAAATAAACAAAAACGGAACAGATGGTGGTAGATTTAGTTCTAGCAATGAGCCATCCTTTGATCTCCTTGATACATTAAAATTGGAAAATGTTTAATTAGGGATTGATAAATTATTTGCCACTTCTATAAATTTGTTTTATTGAAAACTAGTTTTACACACAAAAAATTCAAAAATAAGCAATTCAAAATATAGTTTGGTATTATGTGTGTTTTTAGAACTGAGGATGAATGTATAACATTCGAAACTAGTTTTCAATAAAACAAATTTATAGAAGTGGCAAATAATTTATCAATCCCTCATTAGATTGATCCGTCTATACCATCATGCGGATGTCAACTGGCCAATTAGATTGATCCTTCTATACCACCATGCGGATGTCAACTTGAAAATGTTTGTTTCCATTTTTCATTTTTTTAAGGATGACACCTAGTGATTTTGAATACTTTCTTCTAATGGTTGGATGCAAAATCGGTAAAACAAAATACGAATTTTAAAAAGTTTTGATTTCGCCAATCGTGTGGCTTTGCAACCTTCAGTGCCTTTCTAGTGGAGATTCCTTTATAAGGCTCATTTGTACATTTAAGATTTTATATATTTAAGATATATATTTAAGATATAAAAGATATATCTTTATTTACCCCAGAAGTGTATGAATCCATCAACAGTATATTTAAAACATTTCCATTGAGTGATTTTTTTATTCCAGTTCCATTTTTGTAACGTCAAAGTTTTTCGATATACTTTTAAGTTTTTTTTTTCGATTGTTTGGATATGTGTGATATTTCACAAGCAGTTCTTAATTTGAGTATCTTCGATTAGTTCTAAAGTATGTTCAGTCATCCACATAATGAAAAATATAAAATACTACTAAAGCCATGCCAGATGACGGTAACACTATGATAACTATGTGTTTCAGAGAATCCCATTTCTATGACACATTCAAAATCTTGTATCATGTGGATCCGCACTACACTTCGCGGACATGTTGCGGATCTGAATCGCAAGAACGCTGATTCACACTCGATTTAGCCCCGCAAGAAAGACGCGCAACATTGAACCCTGGTGTGGACTAGGCTTAAGGAACTATTATAGTTTTGTTCGTCTTGATGATTAGAATGCACTATATTTATTATGTTTTCCATAATAAAGATTATTTTTTATCTTATTATGCCACAAAAAATAAGTTATTTTTTACTTTAAGCTGTGCTTTACTCTTAACTTTATCTTGAACTCCCTAGCTCAAAAATGTTTTCAGTAAGAATATTTATCGAGGAAATACCTTTGAATTGATTTGATCAATTTAAGTAGCCAATATTTTCTTTAAAAAATAAAGAAAATATGAAAAAATTCAAGTTTCAATAAAAAAATTAGAAAAAAAAATTAATATGACAAAATTACACAGTTATTAGATATTTAAGAAACTGGTTCGTAACGTAGATCGGTAAGCCTACAGGCTGAAAATGAAGAAGACACGTCAGAAGTGCATAAAATGCGCAAAGCCAGTTTGTCCAGGCCATTTTAAGACAATGCGTAGCGAATGAAATAATTCAATTCCTAATTTATATTTATTTTTGTGATTATCAAACGTTATATACCTCTTTCTAGTTTTATACTTCTGTTTAATTTTAAAAGATTTTTACTTTTGTTTACATGTATATAGTTTACATTTTTTTGTTTGTCTTGGATAATAAATTCTTATATAAATAATGTTCAAAAGTTTCTAGTCTATAGTTCGTAACGTATATATTCATTTTATTTTTACTAATAGTAAGTAACCAATTATAATTTGTAATAAACTTGGTTTTACAGATAGAGGAGCTATTTCTTACTTTATTTTTTATTTTTATATGTTCAATGTAGTTGTATATTCTTGTAAAATAAAGAAACAGTAATTAAGAAATAAACAAAAAGGGATATGAAAAATGGCACTCAGGTTTAGTTTCTCTCTAAAAGGCAAAGCTTATTTTTTTTTTTTTTTTTCCTGAAAGGTACTCTGTACGTTTGCTTAAGATATTAAAGAGCTTTCTTTAGAAGCATTATGGCCAACCTTGGAAGGAGGCAAGACTTACCTTTAAAAGATTCTCTTTAAAGGATGCCAAGAAGACAACGTTAGAAAAAGGTACTTACTCAATCTTTTTCCCCACGTTGCCTTTTATTCCTTTAAATATTTTATATTTTTTGTGCATCTGAATGTTAAATAAATATTTTATTTCGGTCAACCCAAATAATAGACTAATTGTTTAATATTTTTTCGCTTTTTTTATTTTATTTTGATAATAGTTTAGTGTAGCATACTTCGAATCAGATTCCAACAATTGTATTTCTTAAATTTAGTAATTTTCAACAATAGATCTAACAATTCGACTCCCTGCAATGACAAGGTTCTATCTAACATTTCATATGTTTCGATTAAATTTATGTCAAAGTTTCATTATTCAACTCATTATTCAGTTATATTTCCACCTACAGTATTGATTTTTTTATATGCTAATAGTCGATCTTTGACAAAATCTAAAAAAAACATTTGCAAAAATTAGGGATTTATAAATTATTTGCCTCTTCTATAATTTTTTTTTTCTATAATTTGAAAACTAGTTTCGAATGTTATACATTCATCTTCATTTCAAGGTTTAAGTAGATTATATAAAACAGAAAAGTTTGTGAAAACTGAACTATTAATTGCTAGTTCAATGCGAGAACAAAGCAATACAAAATTTCCTGTTTGATATAACCTAATGAAACCTTGAATTGAAGAAGAATGTATAACATTCGAAACTAGTTTTCAATAAAAACAAAATTATATTGCAGCACGAATAGGTTCTACTTGTAGCCGAAACTTTTCAGCAGATAGAACCCTGTCACACTAACAATACCTTTCCTTCGATTTTGTCAGTTGAAACCTCATCATTCCGATGGTCGAATTATTGCAATCCTTCAAATAATGCATGGATTCATAATCTGGCACGGAGTTTTGTTAATTGTTGATTACGGTAACTGCTGGAGAAGAAACAAGAACAACTCACAAAGTAATTATGGATTGATAAATTATTTGCCACTTCTATAATTTTGTTTTTATTGAAAACTAGTTTCGAATGTTATACTAGTTCTTCAGTTCTAAAAACAAACAAAAATTCAAAAATAAGCAATTCAAAATACAGTTTGGTATTAATATACATATTAAATTAAATGTAATATTCCATTGCTAGTTCAGTGTGAGAACAAACCAATACAATCTGCTTGATATAACCTACTTGAGTACCAACATGCATTTGATGTCTTGTCTTAATTAAATTCATAATTCATAAATGATTTATATTACATTTAATATAATATTTAATTAATTATATATATATAATTTTATATATATATATATATATATATATATATATATATATATATATATATATATATATATATATATATATATATATATATATATACAGGGAGTCCTTTTTAGATAGCCCGGCTTTTTGTATATATATATATATATATATATATATATATATATATATATATATATATATATATATATATATATATATATATATATATATACATACATACATAAAATTGCCAACTACTTATTTTTGAATTTTTGTGTGTTTTTAGAATTGAAGATGAATGTATAACATTCGAAACTAGTTTTCAATAAAAACAAAATTCTACAAGTGGCAAATAATTTATCAATCCCTAATTAGATTGATCCTTCTATACCATAATACGGATGTCAACTCACAAATCAGTCAAATTGAAATCTTAATGACTCCCCCTCCTCCACTGACTTCTCACACTTCGAAAGAAACCTTTTTTGTGGGCTTTAAAATATTTTAAAGTTAGACTAATTTAACAAAAAAAAACCCTCAATGTTAGAAAGTTGCCGACAGAGAGAGAAGACGATGTGTTGTATAACTGTCCGTCCTTGACCGAGTCAGCGCCCTCTGGTTACTGACCTCACACTTCCTGCAAGTCCACTCTCACCATTCTCAGGCAAGAGTTGCCAAGTCACCGTATAATAATCATATCGGTATATACCGTATGCGCTTATGGTACATTTGACAATAGCAGCAATTATTACAATTATTTGACATCCGCATGATGGTATAGAAGGAGCAATCTAATGAGGGACTGATAAATTATTTGCCACTTCAATAATATTGTTTTTATTGAAAACTAATTTCAAATGTTATAAATTCATCTTCAGTACTTAAAACACACAAATTCAAAAACAAGCAATTTAAAATACAGTTTGGTATAATTATACATATTAAATTAAATGTAATATAAATTAGTATTTGCGAGTACCAACATGTATTTGATCTCTTGTCTTAATTAAATTCATAATTCATAAATGTTTTATAATACTAATTTGTATTGCATTTAATTTAATATGTATAATAATACTAAACTGTATTTTTAATTGTTTATTTTTGTGTGTTTTTAGAACTGAAGATGAATGTATAGTGGCAAATAATTTATCGATCCCTAATATTATTTAATTTACTTGTTTCATTCATCTTCAGTTCTAAAAATAAACAAAAATTCAAAAATAAGCAATTCAAAATACAGTTTGGTATTATTATGCATATTAAATTAAATGTAATATAAAATAATATAATAAAACATTTATAAATTATGAATTTAATTAAGACAAGAAGCTAGTTTTCAATAAAAACAATATTATAGAAGTGGCAAATAATTTATCAATCCCTAATTATTACAATTGCTTGCTTGTGAGATTGTAATGCCTTTGAGATGAAATGAAAATTCATTTTTATTCTGAGATACAATACCTTAGAATGATATACTATATACTTAAAGCAGTAGCGGATCCAGGATTCAAATTGGAGTGGTTAAAACCGCGGGTCTAAGGAGTAGAGATACCTCATAGCAACAGATAGGTCCTTCCCCGGAAACTTTAATTGTAAGCCTACATTAACAAGGTTGTGCGCTATGATTTAAAAAGAGAACATGATGTAATTGTTCAATTATTTGGCCCAAATCATTCATAGGAACAAAAACGCTGCAAATTATTACACAATGGTTTATCATTTCCAAATAGTTTACTATTCACTGGACTTTCCGTATTACTTTGGTTTACAGTTTAGATAATTAGATTATCTTTCAAATGAGCATTTGGAGTGTTTCGGAAACGGAACATGTGAAGAATACTTCATAAAAGATATCTACCAAGTTCAGCAATGAAATTAAGGAGTAGGCACCAAAGGATCAGAAATTTGAATCTTGTCCCAAGATGATCGCCGTGAGAGTGCAGAACTGGGAGTGTTAAGAAAAAACTGTGTCATTGCAAGTAGGCTGTGATGTTTAGGACATGTAATCAGAGGGTAAAATGATAAAGTGGAAAATATTGGATGTCCACTTCAGTGGTCAAAGGAAAGATCAAGAAGCTAAAGGAAGTGCAGGAATAATCCGAGGAAGGATGAAGTAGAGGGATGCGAGGAAGTCAGAAGGCCAATTTATAAGTCAAGAGGCCTAGGGCCACGATGACCAGCCGCGCCGGAGAATTAATCTACAAAGTTCATTACGCTATATCTCAGCTAATACTGGTCAGATTTAAATGATTTTTTTTTTGTAGGGAATTTCATCACATTTCGATCCATCATACAAAACCACCCAAAAAAGTACGTTGTACGCTTTGTATCCGTCTCTTTGTTTCAAAATGACGTCTGATTAGAGATTTTATAAGCCCATAACTCGGCCATTTATAAAGATAGAGAGAAAATGTACGGTCTTTTCGAATCAGTATAACAAGGAATTAAAATATATATATATATATATATATATATATATATATATATAAATGCTTTTGGCTTATTATTTTCAATACTTGACTTTTGTAATCGACCAAGAAAAAATTTTTTGCAATCTTACTCAAAATCTGAGGTTTTACGTTTCAAGATACGTAGAATCCAAATATCGAATAAATAAAAAAATCCATCCGTCCGCCGTCCGCGGATTTTCTCCGAGACTACTGGACCGATTTTTTTGAGATTCGGCACCAGTCACAGGTCACCCCAGCATGATCCTCAGAACACAACATTACCATCCGTCTCTTTGTTTCAAAATGGCGGCCGATTGGAGACTTTATAGTCTGGGATTTAAGAAGGTTAGGAAAAACAAAGTAAAGAAACAATTACATATTTTTATATAGTTACTAAATTAGAGAAACTTACGGTTTATCTATGTTATGAATGACAGGATTTGGGGCATGGGTGTAAATTGATTTAGAAAGAAGTTTTTTCTCACTGTGGCAAGGATAGATTCTTTCCCTCTAACGGGCACACCAGTCAGAATGATCGGCAGCGGCGGAACTAAATGTTGTGGCAGGAATACCAAGAGGCATTGTGTAGCTTTGACATGTTATATCAGGTCCTGGATGTCAGGCAGAACGCATCAGGGATTCACAAATCCTCGTCCTTTGTCGTTAAGTTGCAATTCTGTAAAAGTATCCCGCTCAAAATGACTGATAGGCCTGATTTTGTAGACGTAAAATACATAAGAGGTCATTATGACCGGTAGGCCTATAGGGTGAAAATGAAGAAGGCACGTCATAAGTGCATAAAATGCGCAAAGCCTGTTTGTCCAGGCCATTTTAAGACAAAATGCAATAATTCAATTCCTAATTTCTATTTATTATTATGATTGCCTACTTTATTACTAATTATCTATCTACTTTCTAGTTTTATACTTCGGTTTAATTTTAAATGATTTTTACCTTTGTTTATATGGATATAATGTATAGTTTTCTTTTGATCTCTACTTTTTA
This sequence comes from Rhaphigaster nebulosa, assembly GCA_948150685.1. Classification (NCBI taxonomy): domain Eukaryota; kingdom Metazoa; phylum Arthropoda; class Insecta; order Hemiptera; family Pentatomidae; genus Rhaphigaster; species Rhaphigaster nebulosa. The sequence continues at coordinate 151,702,823 of OX411309.1, forward strand.
AATAATGTTCAAAAGTTTCTAGTCTATAATTCCTAGTTTTCGCAGGATTAATTTACCATATCCTCTGTTCTTGTTGTACTAATCTTTTATTATTTAATTGTTTTGTTTTTTTCTAAACGCCTTTTGTTTTATCATGTAGGTACTTTTGAGATAAACATTTCAGATACATTTTAAAAAGAAAGACTGATTAATAATAAATACATTTCTCCAAAATACCTGTTTGTTATTTATATAAAAAATAAATTTTTGTAGATGATATTCTTTCCTTCACTGTTCATTACTAAAATAAATCAAGCAATCCTGCGTACAATATCAACCTGAAATTCCATCGTAAGTATGCAAACATAACACCTTTTAAGGTATGTCGTTTAATTTGACGATAGCCCTGATTGTGGCACCAAATCCATGGGCCGGTTAGAGGGCTAATCATGAGAAATTGAATCATTTTTTGAATCTATTTACAACCTTCTTGAACCTAGCCCTGGTAATTATTAAACAGATAAAGATTTCAATCACATATCTTGAGTTTATTTATGATTGTTGTTGAGGACCTTATGTTCGTTCGTATATTGTTTAGGTAACTTTGAAGAAGGCCTACTGGGCCGAAACGTCTGCATGTATCAAATACTTTTTACTGCTTCCTTGACAATAATCTGAAATATGTACACATTGAGTATGAAATAATACACATTGAGAAGGATATGTGATTGAAGTTGTTAAGAATTAAGTGGTGTTAGTAAGAATTAGAGATGACTTTAATGGGATACTCCAAAAAGCAAAACTATTATAATACATTTATTTCAAAAATAAAAAAAAGTTTTATAACTAGTATACATTTTGATTTTATTTATTTCTAATCAATATAATAAGATGAGCATTCATTATTGATTAACAATTATATGCGTTCTATACAATATTTACAATTTCTAATTATTAAAAATATATTATACATGTTGACTATTCATTTTTTCACTTGTTCTTAAATTTTCAGTGATGCGACCATATTAACCTTATTTATTATTATTATATACAAGACACCAATAAATATGGTTTGCATAAATATGTTTTGTAGCTTTTACAAATCTTAATTTTTTTTATTTTAAAATAAAAAAAAAAAATTATTGATATAAACTGAATTTTTAATTTTTCAGGGTCAGTCAGTATTTAATTCTGTTATCAATTAAAGAATTAAAAATTATATAATTACATTTATGACAACAGAGTGATAGGGCTTTGTGGTTTAGAAATATTAGAAATGATTGAATCAAATATAAAAAGGAAAGAGATTTAATTAAAGTTTCATAAACAAGAAATAAATAGTACCTTCTAATTTGAGCTGTATGTTCTTATTAATTACTCAAAACGGCATTATTGTTTTTGAACTTATTTATTTAAAAATAATAAGTTTATTCTGTTTTTCAAAATTTTCATGTGTTAATTTTACCCTTTTCAAGTTTTTTTTTTTTACTGCCAGGTCATCTTTTATTACCAGTACTTCATTACCATTTAGTATTACAATATTTTATTATTAAAATAAAATATATTAAATTACATTATTAAATTATTTTATCAGAAATACATAAACATATTAGATTTAAATTTAAAATTTTCCCCCTAAATTAATTAAACATCCAATTTAGTTAGACTTATTTTAAAAATGTATTTAATTCATCTATGATGACAGGAAATTATGAGGATTAGTAATAACAACGAATTCAATTGAAAAAAAAATATTTTAGAAGTATGTAAAATGAAATGTAAATTAATTATTTTTAACGAAGCAATACGAGTACTTTAGACTATATTTAACCAAATAAGATGATGAAACTACAAGACAAGACCTGGTAAGTATTATGTCATCTGACCCAATTTCAAAAAACCTGACAGCATCTTTAAAAGGTCTTAATATAATTTAAAAAAAAAAAAAAGAAGAAGTGTTTTGTAATAAAGTAATAGTGTTTTTTTGTTACTATATTACTTTTTTGGGGGGGGTATAAACGTCATTTTGATAATTTAAATATTCATCATTTATATCTTCTGATACTAGAAAAGTATTGTTAGATTTTTAGGTTATGTAAAATTATGTTTATTAATTATGATCATTTACATGGAGATTAATGTACATTTTCTGAATGTGATTGTTATGAAACGACACGAACGACCTGTGAATGAGGGCGAAATTGACAATCAGTGGTGGAATTCAATTTCACGGGAATGGAATTCAATTTCACAAATTAAAATCTTTGATGAATCTATTGTAACATTTCCGATATTTTTTTTTTAAAAAGTTTGCCAAATGTTTCCCTATTTTATTTTTTTCATTGTAAAAGTTTTTTGTTTTTTTTTTATCGTTTTACTCGATTGCAATTATTGATTATTTTATAAGCAAGGAAGTCTGGGTGGAACTCTTTATTCTTAATGCATATATCAGATCAGTGTATCATTTTTTTCATATCTAACTGACACATTATTATGTGTACAGTTTATTATTATGTATTATGTATATAAAATAAAGTTTTATTTGTATTGCATGTATGTATATATATTTTTTAGTTTAAATTTTTTTTTTGTTATTTTTTATGATTTTACTCGATTGCAATTATTGATTATTTCATAAGCAAGGAAGTCTGGGTGGAACTTTTGATTCTTAGTGAAGATAAACGATTATCAAATCAATGTTTCATTTTTTTCATACCTAACTGACACATTATCATGTATACAGGTTACGAAATTCTACATCCAAATTTTATTTGTATTGCATATATATAAATATAAACATATATTTATATATATATATATCTATATATATATATATATATATATATATATATATATATATATATTAGTTTAAAAATTGTTGGTTTTCTATTAAAGTATGGTTAAAACATTTTTTTTTCTTCAACAAATGATTCTCCATTAGTCCAACTGTAAATCTCTGTATGACCCAAATTTATCTGAACAAAGTTTTAAAATAATTGTTTTGAAAACACAACTCGTTACGTTGAATATGCCTCGTGAATAAAATATAAATTGTACTGGTTTATAAATAATATCTAACTAGAAGGCTGGTGTCAGTTGGGCAATATGGTGTTGAGATCGAGGTCTTTAAAGTTGCTGTTGAAGATCTCTGTGAAGGCTGTACTGACCATGTCGTTGATGAGGGGTCTGACAACTGTGAATCCTGGCCTCCAGGAAGCGTTGATCATCCTGTCAAGTACATTCTCTGAAAGACATGGAAGAATGGGTAAGTAATATCTTGGTATCGTCACAGTCAAATAGATCCTAGTATAATGCAGGTTCCATTGGCACAAAATATCAACGCTCTATCAATGTAGTCGATGAATTACTTAAATTAAATTAATTATGGATTGATATATTATTTGCCACCTCTATAAATTTGTTTTATTGAAAACTATTTTCGAATGTCATACATTCATCCTCGGTTCTAAAAAAATTCAAAAATAAGCAATTCAAAATATAGCTTGGTATTATTATATATATTACATCTAATTTAATATGTATAATAATACCAAACTATATTTTGAATTGCTTATTTTTGAATTTTTTGTGAGTTTTTAGAACTGAGGATGAATGTATCACATTCGAAACTAGTTTTCAATAAAACAAATTTATAGAAATGGCAAATAATTTATCAATCCCTAATTAGATTGATCCTTCTTGACCATCATGTGGATGTCAACTAAATTTAATTAGATTTTGCATATTTAAGTATTTTTTAAAAATTTATATCAACATAGGTTGGTAACCTTTAGGACAACACGCCTTCCCCCCCCCCCTTCTTCAGAACTTACATTGAAACTTACAATGAACTCATAATCTTGGATAAAAGCATTAATTAACTAATTATTCAATCGTTGCACTCAATTTACCTGTTTGTAGCTCTGTTACTTTTATATAATTGTCTCAATTAAAATAAATAAATAATTCCTTAGTTATCTTTTGCTTTCTTTACTAGTGTCAGTCCTTAACCATAAACTCGGCATACATTCTCATGAAACCGTTCAATTATTCAAATCTTCTGCCAAGTTTAGGGATATATATTTTTTAAATACATTGTATGTATATAATATTTAATTTATAATTTTCTTTTAAAATTCACAAAATATTTTCTGCTAAGTTTAGGGTTGATTGGACATACATTAGAGAAGGTATACATCTAATGGTCTTTGTGTTACACCTTTTGCTCTTGTAGGCCTCTTGCTTTTCTTTGTCTTAACGAAATGTAAAAACTTCTTGTTAGCATAGGCGTGCACGAACCATAGTACCGGGGGCTCTTCCATACACCCCAGTCGGGCGGGGGAGGGTTCGGGGATATTCATTACTCCTAGGAAAATTGCTCAAAGAATATTCTTTCTAAAATGTATTTTAAACAATTTTTGTGTTAAAATTAAACCAAAAATTTAACAGGCTTGGGTCTACATAAGATATAAGACCGACTTATTAGCAGGTGCTTGTGCACCTATGGCCCTCCCAGCGAGCACGCCTGTGACTGATAGTGAACCGACTGATAAATATGACGAATATTTAAATATACTGTTGAATTCACTCTTTATTAAGAGAGAGAAATGCTTTATTTACAGCAATGCTGCCCAAATACCCTTGGGTTGCTACATACTAATCAATCTAAATAAAAAGCAATAAGTCAATCTTTTTTATAGGTAATGAAAATGATTTTTAAAAAATCTGGTGCGATGCGTACATCACACAACCTTCCCTCACCATCCTATAATAATTTTTTTTTAGTAATTTTAATGAGTTCACATAATCACTGCTTGAAATAAAAATCAGCTTGAAGCTTGTTAGTTCTTATTAATTACAAAAGGGATGTTTTATCATTTTTTTGTTTGTTTTGTCCATTTTTCTCTTTGAAATCAGATTTAATTAATTTTAGAGATCATTAGGGGAGTGGGGATGTAGAAGGGGAACCCTATAACTATGCATAATTCAGGTATTTACCATAGATAACCCTTTTTTTTTCTTTAATTTTAGCTCTAAAAACATTATAATTATCCCTACATTACTATATTACTTTGTTTGCTATAGACCTTCCATTACTCTCTAATCCATCCTTATTTCTATTTTCAGGTGACTCAACCATTTCATAATTTAAAATAACGCTTTCTCCTGTTATATACATGCAAAACAAAAAAACAAAAAAAAATCGAAAACTAATCAAATGTTCACGTTTTAGAAACGCACACTCAAGCATCAAAAACAGTACAATAAATAAGAACTAAATAAAAAGATACGGATAAAAAACAATGTAATAAATATATTTATAGAAAAAATAAATAAACAATAATTGTAATAACGTTGGCTCTGACAACAGTGTGCAATGTTCAACTTTATTGTATTAATTTATATTCCGTTATGCCATTACAATAAGTTACTGCCTTTTTTTTGTAGAAATCATAACAGAAAAAACAGTTGTTAGAAAAAAATAGCTCAAGAACTATTTTCAGTATAAATAAGAAGTAAAATATAAAAAATATATTTGAGATTAAGAAAACTGAGCTCCGTATTGTTCTTAGCCCGAGGTCGAAGTCTCCCATCTGTCCAATGCGACAGGATCATTACTCATGGAAGGGAAGCAATTTCTGTGAAGGGAGCAATTCAAAAGAAATATACAGTTTGTAATAACTACCTCTCAGTTTTAGTTATTACATTAAATTCTAGTTTACATTCATCTTACTCAAATGATATTTCATGAATCTAGATATTAAGGTCTAGATCTAGATATTTAGATTTAAAAATATAATCAGGCAAGAAAAAGAGATATTTTTCCGTCGCAGTAACTTTCATATATATCTCGAAATATAGAAACGATTTCATTAAAAGATAACAGAAAAAAAGTAAAATAAAAATTATTTTCATTTATACCAGTTAATTTTATTTTTTAATTATATCTCTAATATTCTAACCAAAAAAAAAAAAATGATTGTGTACGATAATAATCTGCATATAAATATTCAACAAATCAGCTTCACACTTCTATGTAATAACAAAAAATATTACTCGGAACAAATTAGAAATAAATTCCTTTCAAACAAAATTATTTTTTTGTAATATTAAAACAATATACAAAACTGTTTAAAATTCTATTATATTCCTCCTAGTAGTGAGCGTAATATCATAGCTGTTATGCTTTAGTAGTAGTAAGGAGGGAGTTGTGCAAGATAACTCATCACGCGATATACTGTACAATTATTCTAAATTCAGATCAGCCATTTATTTCATACATAACTCTGATATTAATCTAATTTATTTCGATTCGCATCACAGTATAGAAGAGTTTTAAAAATTTTAATAATTAATATTAAACTCACAAAATTTTATTTGAAGTGTACAAGCGGTAGTGTTTAATATTTAAAATAATAGAAATATGAAATAAAATATAAAATAATTGTTTAAAAATATTTCACTCCAAACTTTTCGTGAAACTGATGTAGGCCTTTCATTAAATGTTTTGTTTTATACCTGTTCCAAAAATAATGTTTTATATTCCATTTAGCTGTATATAATAATTTGTCATACAAAAAAAAAATTAGTTGTTTAAGATTTTACATTTACAATTTTTGTGTTCAATGAAATATGTAATTTTTGCAAAAGCCGTATTTAAAAAAGGCTACAAATTACAAAGAAAAAAAAAGTGTATCGGAAGAAAAAATATTTAAATTGTAATGATCCCAAAATATTTTATAATTGAACGAGAGGTAGACATATGAAACCTCTAATCGGCCGCCATTTTGGAATCAAAATGTGGTGTTTCGAAGGTCAACCCACAGACCTTCTAAATTGAGTTAGAGTGCATCAGACATCCCCGAAATCCCCATAAGCGTATAAAATGCACCCCACCCCTTTCCGATGACCTTCCATATAGTTCAATAATCTATTATTTTTGGGGAAAAATACGACTAAAAATAAAAATAATACTATCCGAAAATTCTCAAATGTTTGCAAGAATAAGTTATCACAACAAATCAAAAGTAAAAATTATTGTTGAAAAAATAATAATAATATAATTATTGACTTGTGAGCCGAGTTACATAATGAAGTACTGATTGTAATTTTAATAGCAGTATTACATTGATGTATTCTACCTGAGAAATTTTTCCAATATTACCAGGCACTATTTTCCTTTTTACACATACATCGAAATAAAAAGATGTATTTATTTTATTAATATATTTTGTTGGCAAAAAAATATATAAATATGTATGTTGAAATATCGTTGCTTTTAAAATAAATATAATATTTGCACTGAAAGCAAATCATTAAATAAAGAAATCAAATTTACATTTTTTTCAAGCATTACTCGGTAGGATGAATAAAACATACGTTTCATGTAAATTAATATATTTATTTAAAATTTTCCATTCCCTCTGGTTTTCTAGACGACAATCAATTTATGTGACTCGATGTATTTTTTAATTTAATATTTTTTACGAAAAATTAATAATATATGCATGTATATTTATAATTTTGACTGAAAATTAGAATAAGAGAACTGTGTCATGCATGACACTTTGACAAGTTAGAGATATTAATAATAGTAATAACAAGACAGGCAAGTTAAGATCAGAGCTTTAGTGGTCCACTTTCTCTAAATCCTATTTCTGGTATTTGAAGGATATATCCTAGTAATTCAGGATCAAATAATTGCTTCTGAATCGTATCCTCTACGATTACGTTAGGACGAAGGTCACATAGGGCCCGGTTCGGAATGTTGTGGGTTCGATTCCCACCCGAGTGAGTTAATACTTATTTCGTGGAGATCCCGCGAAATGAATTTTGACATGAATCTTGGTTAGTACGCGACGGTGACGTAAAGGTAGCCGTCAGGGATTGGCAAAAAGGACCATAAGGCCCACTTGCCAGACTACTTCCCCCCCAATACCTGTACCAGTACCTACTAGCGAAAATGGCAATAGATCCGATACAACATTTTATCATGAGTTTTACAATGCTAGCAGAGAATGAGTATCTAGAGATAACAAGTTTGCGTAGAAGTAGCACTAATAAATAACTGTGACTGTAACTGTGGCTTTTGTGTCAAATGTAAAAAAAAATAAAAAATAAAAATGGCTTGGATAAAACAACAAAATAGTCTCTAAGAAAAGCCTCAGACGACGGCAACAGACAGGATTATCCTGAGCTGTGTGACAGGGCTTCAGACAGGTTAAACACCTGTCCAATTTAGGGACAATAGAGTCACCAATCTGCAGATTTTGCAGCGTGGAGAATGAGACAGCTTATTATATTAAATGCAAGTATGATGCGCTCGCTAGAAAACGGTACATTCATTTTGGTTGTCACTTTATAACGGGCCCCAAGAACTGCGAACTGATTAATCCATACAGCATGAGAAGATTCGTAAAGGTTATTGGTCTACTTTGACATTGTATAGTACGGTGCATCTACCGCGGGCCATTTATGCCCGGGAAAAAAAATTATCAAAACAAGAAAAAATAAGAAAGAAAAATAGCGAAGTGAACACACCTCAACAAGTGAACGGCCCCTCTCAACAAGTTTGTTATGGTTTTTTAGTTGTCAAACCCGCTGTCGTTGTAGACATTTTTTCTGTATATTTAATTTTTTTGGAGAAAAATATCTGCTTTCGAAAACCAAATATATTGAATTAAAACTATCGATATATTTCTTTTAAAATATCGATATTTTAATATACCTATATTTTGACGACATTCCAAGTCCTGACCCATCAATGGGTTGAGGAGAAAGGTGGTGAGGGACGGGGTTGAAAATTCTAGCAGTTTAGGACGAATACTCACCATATCACGTACTTTCCTTTTTCAATATAAATAATATAGTTAATATGATTAAGTTACGTTTAATTTTGTTGTTTAAATAATGATAGTCTTTGCGGCAAAAATAAAATGTATTTAATAATAATCAATAATACGTAATAACTCATTAGCAAATACTTCAATTTTCATATGTTCTAATGCAACTTTTAGTTACAAGAATAGATATTTTTAAAATATTTCTAAGTGGAAATAATAAACCATTGTGTAATAATTTGCAGCGTTTTTTTTTTGTTTTTTTTTAAATACATCGCCGAGATGCCAACCAAAAATTATATCATCGAATCATCAAAGTTCAGCTGCGTACCCGAATAAAGGAAAGTGTAAAAGCTGCTTCTGATCAATTTTGATTAACTCGTTTTGTAGTCAAAGTATCGATTACACTATATTAGATTTGTAGTCAAAGTATCGATTACACTATATTAGATTTGTAGTCAAAGTATCGATTACACTATATTAGATTTTTAGTCAAAGTATCGATTACACTATATTAGATTTGTTGTCAAAGTATCGATTACACTATATTAGATTTGTAGTCAAAGTATCGATTACACTATATTAGATTGGTAGTCAAAGTATCGATTACACTATATTAGATTTGTAGTCAAAGTATCGATTACACTATATTAGATTTGTAGTCAAAGTATCGATTACACTATATTAGATTTGTAGTCAAAGTATCGATTACACTATATGAGATTGGTAGTCAAAGTATCGATTACACTATATTAGATTTGTAGTCAAAGTATCGATTACACTATATTAGATTGGTAGTCAAAGTATCGATTACACTATATTAGATTTGTAGTCAAAGTATCGATTACACTATATTAGATTCTACAAAAGAACATTTTCTACTTACGACTTTGAAGTAAACGTTTATCAAAGACAGTTTATTAATTATTGAAGAAAATTAGATGTTTAGAGAGTACAAAACGGAACGAAATCGAATAAAAATGTGTTATTTTTTTTTTGTACTCAGATGACTAAATCTTAATGAGATCCTTTTCCATTTTCTGCCTTGTGTACTCAAGAATGTAATATCTTTAATTTAGTAGTATTACAAAATAGGAATGAAACATGCTTACATTAAAAAAAAAAAAAAAAACCTGTTTCCATTGTGTTCAGGTGTTAATGAGGTACCTCTAGTGCTGTCTTTCTGACGTAACCCGAGAAGAACGTCAAAGAATTTCCTTTCTCTCTTTCTCGAAGAGTGGGAGAGCTCATTGAACCGTGGTCCTATGGATAATCTCGTTTGTCCTTTGAGTAATAAATAGAATACCTTGCTAAGAATAGAAGCATCTATATAGAATGGGATATGGTACGAAGGAATGGGTGGAGGATATAAGCGGAAATGGGGCATCTGTTAAAGAAATGCATTAGTCGTTCATTTCGTATTTATATGATGGAATCCAAAGCCTTTTTATAATTTAATTTAACAGATTTACAAATTTATCTAAGATACGATAAAGTTTGGCTAATTTCCAATCTTTCCAATTTTGGAAAACTATTGCACTTTTTAGAATTGATCATAATGATTTCGTACACAAATGACATATATATTTTTTAGATCACTTATGATATGAATAAAAATTTGGTTAGGGATTGATAAATTATTTGCCACTTCTATAAATTTGTTTTACTGAAAACTAGTTTCGAATGTTATACGTTCATCCTCAGTTCTAAAAACACACAAAAAATTCAAAAATAAGCAATTCAAAATATAGTTTAGTATTATTATACATATTAAATTAGAGGTAATATAAATCAGTATTATAAAACGTTTATGAATTATGAATTTAATTAAGACAAGAAATCAAATACATGTTGGTACTCACCAAGGTGTAAATGGATTATATCAAAAAGAAACTTTTGTACTGGTTTCTTCTCGCATTGAACTAACAATGAACGAAAGGTAGGCAGGATGTGTTTAGGTAAACGGTTTAAGAGTCAAGGTTTTTCCAGTAAAGCCGTCGAGTAATTGATTTTTCTGTTATAGATGGGAATAAATTTAAGATTGGACTATTGGTGATATTTATTTGGTCATTTAAGCAAAAAACTGGATTGGATTCGAAGGATATTATTATATATTAAGTGCATCATATATATTTAATTTTAGACTGTTTTCAACGTGGTGTATTAATTTAACTCCTGAGTCTTTGATGAATTTATGATTTTTTTCATTTAAATGAATTGCAAAGTTGGAATTCTCTGTCTTATTATTATATGCACGTATATGTTCCTTTAATCTCTGATTTAGCGATCTTCCAGTTTTTCCCGTGTATTTTGCTGCACAATCATTACAATTTAGTTCGTGTGCTCCGCTTTTTTGGAAAGGGTTTGTCTTTAGCAGAAGAGAAATATGAGAATAGGGTTTTTTCTATTTTAAATGCAAGGTTTAATCCTTGTTTTTTTCAATTCATTTCCTTTCAATTCATATTTATGTGTTTTTAGAACGGAAGATGAATGTATAACATTCGAAACTAGTTTTCAATAAAACAAATTTATAGAAATGGCAAATAATTTATTAATCCCTAATTAGATTGATCCTTCTATACCATCATGCGGATGTCAACTAATAAAAATTTGTTTATTTATACATTTGCAATCGATTCATGGGACCAATTGAAATAGAGTTAGTGGACAGCCCAAATTAACAACTTATTACAACTAAACTAATATAGTAGCTAATAAACTGATATAGCAACTAGAAATTATAATTTCGTTATTTAATTATCATTTTATACTTTTTTTTTATTCAATCATTCAATCATTTTCAATGATTATGCTAATTTTTTGTTTCATATATATTTATTATTTTGATTTTTCATCATTCACGTCTCTATTACCCTTTCATTTCCCTTCATTCATTCCTTTTTATATATAAAGTTTACTTCATGTGTATAATTTAGCTTAAGCGTGTACATATTAAACCATATTTTACTATTTAAAATTTTATTTTATTGTAATTACTGTAACATCCAATTATTTATCAGTGTATCGTTCGATGGTTGTTCTTAAAATGCTGCAATATAACGAGAAATAAAAAAGCCTTTAAGATAACAAAAAGCTCATTATCTAAATAAATTATATTCTATAATTTTTTAAAATAATATTATATACAACAATTTTCAAACTACATAAATACTTGAAGGTTAAAAAAAAATTTGCATTCAATACTATTTAAAAATATGCATACTTGCAGATACCTAAAGTCAAATAAAAATTTAAAACATCTCAATTAAAAAATTTTTTACTTGTTTAAAAATAAATCCACTTGCTAGTTAATTAGTCAATTGACGTCGGATGTTTCCGATACTACGTCCTTACTTAGGATTTGCCTTTTTCATTTTTAAATACCATGACATGCTTTAGTGAAATGTCAGTTATAAACGATGTGCCTTGTATAGTTGAGAAATAGGTCAATGTTCGAGAAAAACGAGTATTCTAAAAGCGTGAGTGTGAAATACCAAAACTGGTCCGAAGATAAAATTAAAATCGAGTCTACTTCCAAAAGTTTTATATAAGTAAAATATAAAATTCAAAATACATTAAGTAAAGTGTAATTGAGGTAGGGTGAATAATAAAAAAATCTTTATTTCAAATTTGATTCTGATATTACTAAATTTCGGTAGGTTCAACTATTCTGGTCGTTTAATTTGATTAGGGATTGAAATTAATACATCAAGTAGAAAACAGTCTCAAATTAAATATATATGAAGCACTTGAAATAATAAAATCCTTCGAATCCAATCCAGGTTTTTGCTTAAATGACCAAATAAATATCTCCAATAGTCCAATCTTACATTTATTCCTATCCATAACGGGCAAAAACAATTACTCACCGGAATTACTGAGAAAACCACGACCCCTAAACCGTACCATTTATCTAAAAACACCTCATCTTTTTTCTATTGCTGTCATTTCCATTACTAGTTCAGTGTGAGAACAAATCAATAGCCTTTTCTGTTTGATATAAACTACTTAAATCTTGGTGAGTACCAACATTTATTTGATCTCTTGTCTTAATCAAATTCATAATTCATAAATGTTTTATAATACTAATTTATTTTAATACTAATTGCTTATTTTTGAAATTTTATGTGTTTTTAAAACTAAAGATGAATGTATAACATTTGAAACTAGTTTTCAATAAAAACAAAATTATAGAAGTGACAAATAATTTATCAATCTCTAATCAGGTTGATCCTTCTATACTATCATGCGTTAGTCAATTAACTAACTGTTTATTTTGATATCTCGATTCTTAAATAAATATTTTTCGAAAATATATATACTTGCTCCAAATCTGATGAGTTGACTAACCAACTAGCAAGTACGTAATTTAAAGTAATAAAAATTTTTAAAATTTTATTTTGCACTATTTATCTATGTATATGCATATTTTTAAATAGCATTGAATCCAAATTTATTTTTATCTTCGATTATTTATATAGTTTGGAAGTCTTTAATTTATCAAATAGAATTTATATATGTATTAGCACCGTCGAATGTATTAACACCGTCGAACTGTTTAGATATGTAATTAGATATTACAGTAATTATAGTAAAATTAAATTTTTTATATATAATAATACACGGTTTATTATGTATATTCTTAAAATAAATCAAATATTAGGAATAAACATTATGAATAAAAAGGAATGAATGATTGAAAAAAATGGGAATTTTAATTTGAAAAAATGTAAGTACTTCAAATTCAAGAAGAAAAAATCCAAATAATAAATATATGTTTATATATACATATAAATAAAATTTTAAAAAATAGCTTAATCCTGGAAATAATGAAATAAAAAAAAGTATAAAATGATAATTTAATAACGAAATTATAATTTCTAGTTGTTATATCATAGTTTATTTGCAAATACACTAGCTTTTAGATTGCAATTAGTTGTTATTTTAAGTTGTCGATACAGACTAACCTTATTTATATAGAAAGTGACTCCATGAACCGATTGCAAATGTATATATATATAAGCAAATTTTTATACGTTTATAGGTGATTTCAAAAATAAATATTACATTCATGTACATAATAATCATGGTCTAACCCAAAAAGTCAAATAGTTTCCCAAAATGTTTCTTTATTTGAGTGCAAGCGCATTCAAAATATGTATATTCGAAAGCAATATTATTTTTATAGTACTTCCGAGTACCGCACTGTATAATGAAGGGTTTACTGCCTACAGAATCCACTTTTAAAAAGTTTTCTTATTTTCATGAGGAAGTGCTTCAGCCTAGTACTGACCAATTAAAATAAACTGAAGTGAGAGCAGGAAACGGGAGATATGAGTAAAAAATAATTGCTGTTGGGTAGCAACTTAGCCACTCAAGTGGTGAGGTTTAGTGACCTCACTATCACTTTCTTCTCAGCTGGTCGTGCGCAGATTATGCATGATTATTCTATCTTGGAATAGATGAGTGGATGGTAGAAGGATTTCGGCACACTAAATATGGTTAGTCTGAAATGAATGGATCAGTCTGATTAGTGTGATATGAATTTTATATCAGGAAAAATTATCCATTAATAAATAGTTCAATAGGTTTTGTATAATAGGAGGTTCCGGTGTCATCATCTTTTGAGACACTTCGGGGGATAATTGGAAATAGATTAAGAAGACTATTCAACAACCCCCGAAGATTCCGATTCCGAAACATTATGTTTTGATTCCATATTACGACCCTATACCCAACAAAGTTGGAAATGAATTAAAAAAAATCAGGATTAAACCCTGCATATAAAATAGGAAAAACCCTATCCTCGTATTTCTCTTCTCCTAAATACCAAAAAGCAGAGTATACGAACTAAATTCTAATGATTGTGCAGCCAAATACACGGGAAAAACTGTAAGATCGCTAAATCAGAGATTAAAGGAACATATACGTGCATATAATAATTAGGCAGATAATTCCAACTTTTCAATTCATTTAAATGAAAACAAAACACGAATTCATCAGACTCAGGAGTTAAATTAATACTTCAAGTTGAAAACAGCCTCAAATTAAATATATATAAAACACTTGAATTAATAAAATCCTTCAAATCCAATCCAGATTTTGGTTATATGACCAAATAAATATCTCCAATAGTCCAATCTAAAATTTATTCCCATCTATGACAGAAAAGCCAATTACTAAACGGCATTACTGGAAAAATCCCGACACTTAAACCGTCTACCTATAAACATCCCACCTTTCTTTCATTGTTAGTTCAGTGCGAGAACAAACCAATAAAAAAATTTCTGTTTGATATAACCTACTTTAACCTTGGTGGGTACCAACATGTATTTGATTTCTTGTCTTAAATAAAATCATTATTCATCATGCTTTATAATATTGATTTATATTACATCTAATTTAATATGCATTATAATATCAAACTGGATTTTGAATTGCTTATTTCTGAATTTTTGTGTGTTGTTATGTATAACTTTCGAAACTGGTTTTCAATAAAACAAAATTAAAGAAGTGGCAAATAATTTAGCAATCCCTAATTAGATTAGGAAGAAATATTCCAAACTATGGAATACGAATCATATAATGATAACGAGTTGCCGGAAAAATGTATTGCATATGGGATCTTTATTGACGGTATTATGAATGACCTAATTGGGAAAATTGAGGGCAAAAGGATATATTTTCTGTTTTGAAAGGGCAGTTTTAGGATATGAAAATCATCAAATATGAAGAATGTCCTAGAATATTGGATGATTACGTAGAAAACCTGGTGAATTTAACTTATTATTGATTAAGTTTAAAAAAAAAAAAAACCTGTACCACTACAACTCATGAAGGGTCTTCAGCTCAGTACTTGTTCCTAGGCCAACGGTTGTGCAAGGTGATTTGGCGGCTGAGTTCACGCTCAACCGCCAGCCTTCCCCCAATTAAGCGTACCCACCCACTTTTATAGAAGCTGGGTGGTCCACAGAAGGGTCTCCCGATCCCACAGGCTCGACACACGGCTGATAACAGAATAGATAATTATCTGCAACAGCCGGCCTCGAACCCGGGACTGGGAGCATCGTAATACAGTGCCTTACCAATGAGCTACTCCGCTAATAAGTTTAAGTATAATTAATTAAGTTGAGTTTAAGAATAGCGAATTGAGGAAGTATTAATTAAAATGTATCCTATTATATTGTATAATATTTTCCCCATCTCGTTCATTTTCAGTATTAATTACATTTTTATCATCAATGTTATCATAATTGCTCGTGCGTTTTTCAATGGTCTAGTTAGTACGAGTTATATAACGTTGTGGCTAATTACTATGCAATTTCGTGACGTTGCTTTGAAGAACGCGAGCCCGTAGATGCTGACATATCCCTCAAATTATTATGTAGAAAACCTGGTGAATATAATTTATTATTAATGTAGAGGTATAGCTAGAGCAGTTTTATTGAGATTTTATTAAAATTATGGGCATTAATTTAAAAAAGAACGTTTTAAAATTGATTTGTTAAAATGATACTTATTTGAACGATAATGTTACTTATGTATTTATATGAATATAATTCATATGTATAAATTTGTTAAAAAGTTAAACAATAATACGAAGAAAGTATCAGATCACCCCATAAATAATGTCGGTTTTTAAAAATCTGTCTGTTTATGTTGATATAATCGATCCCTCCTTTACAATTGAATTGTGTTTACATATTTTGTTTATTATAGCATTACGTATTCTTATATTTGCCCTGTTTTTGCTGAGGAAAGTTACTTAGTCTGTGCTGGAATTTCAATGAAAATGGATCTCCCCAAAAACCACTTACGCCATGCTATGCTTCGGGAATTCGATAAAGCAGAAAATGCTGCTTCAACTTATCGGAAACAAATTTGCAGAAATATATGGAGAAAACTTCATTAGTGAACGGCAAGTGCACAGAGGTGATTTGAAATGTTTCGAGCGAGAAACAGTTGAAGAAAATTCTGTTGCAACAGATAAAGAATTAATAGGAAAACTTGGATCGACATATTCCATTGTCCACCGTCATTTGCCATCAGACCCATTTTAATTGATATTTCAGCACAGACTAACTAACTTTCTCCAACAAGAACATGATAAATAGATGAGTACGTAATGCTATAAAAAACAAAATATGTAAACACCATTCAATTGTAAAGGAGGGATTAGTTATATCAACATAAATAGACAAGTTTTTAAAAACCGACATTGCTTATGTGGTGACCTGATATGATCACAAATTCAAAAGGGAAAAATTAAACGTAATTAGTAGATGAGAACAGTAATCTTATGCAAAGTCTATATGCAAATCTACTAGAGATAAAATCTCCAGAATGACTCGAGATTCGTCTATGTGTGTTGTGCTTATTAGATATCGGTTGCCGTCTCGAGATAGTCAGAGGCTCGACAGTCACTGGATAATTCCGTATCAACTTCAGGGTCAACATATAGTAAATTGAGCGGCTTAATCGCAAGTTTATGGTTTCGCGTGAGGCCATAGCATTTGTAATTGCGTATAAGATTGTACGAAAACAGAATATGAAAAAAAATGGAGTGACTGCTCTCAGGACCATTTCCATTTGTGAGTCTAGTCTCTGACTAGACTAGTGAGACTACTCTAAAGACCATTTTGTCTTATGTGGACACTTAGCATTGCTCTCTTGAATAACAAATGCAAGTTTTAGATGAATGGTGGAAGTGAGGTGTAAATTGGGAATATTTAATTAGGGATTGATAAATTATTTGCCACTTCTATAATTTTGTTTTTATAGAAAACTAGTTTCAAATGATAACTATTTACATCTTCAGTTCAAGGATTAAGTAGATTCCATCAAACAGAAAAGGTTACATTGGTTTGTTCTCGCACTGAACTAGTAATGGAAATGACTGTAATAGAAGAAAGGCGAGAACAAACCAATGTAACCTTTTCTGCTTGATATAATCTACTTAATCCTTGAACTGAAGATGAATGTATAACATTTGAAACTAGTTTTCAATAAAAAAAAAATTATAGAAGTGGTAAATAATTTATTAATCTCTAATTAGATTGATCCTTCTATACTATGATGCTTACGTTGACTGGCAATATTTAGTTCTAAGCGGAATTATGAGAGGGAGATAGTAGGAATTTTACATAGCCTATGTGAACACAGGGCGACATATATTGCATTGAAGACAGTCGGGTTACACCTATATTCCACGCGCCTACTCCAGGTTAAAAGTAGCTTCAATTTTCTGCACGAAATGCGAAAAAAAGCATAGTATAAATCATGCATGAATTAATAAAACTGAACGAAATTTTGGCTTGTTGGACTCGTTCTCAATCATATTTTTTTTTTTTTTTTCTGGACTCCTGCTGGTTTTTAATTATATCATTATTTATAATAGATTTAATACAGAAGAAAAAATATGAATATTGGTTAGTCATATATAGCCATATTGATAGCCACTCCTGGTCTCGAGAGCTAGAAATTTTTTTTTATAAAATTTGCTTGATAAATAGTTTAGCCCTTAGTATTGGGGTTTATTTTTCAGGTTTTAATATTATGTCACTTTCCAAAAATATTTTACTTGATTTCAATAAGTATTTTTGTACGCCGGCTCCTGGACTTTTACCTGATTATAAAAAATTATTTCTATATTTATTAAAGAAATAACGGGTTAGAAACTGTATAATTGTATAATAAACTGATTAGAAACTGCCAAATTGTATCTAACTTTGTAAGTTTCTAAAGAAGGATACATAATTCTGAAATATAAATACCAACAGAATTTATCAATAAAGTGATATATTATTTTTATTATTTAGTACGGAGTTTTTTTTTTCTGATCTTCAGAAGTCTAATTTAGATACATATTTAAATATATCCCTTGAATATCAGTTGACGTCCGCATGATGGTATAGAAGGATCAATCTAATTAGGGATTGATAAATTATTTGCCACTTCTATAAATTTGTTTTATTGAAAACTAGTTTCGAATGTTATACATTCATCCTCAGTTCTAAAAACACACAAAAATTTCAAAAATAAGTAATTCAAAATATATATTATATATATAAACATATATTATATACATATAAAATTAAATGTAATATAAATATATATTTATATTACATTTAATTTGTCATGTATAATAATACCAAACTGTATTTTGAATTGCTAATTTTGAAATTTGTGTGGGTTTTTAGAGCTGAAGATGAATGTATACCATTCGAAACTAGTTTTCAATAAAAACAAAATTATAGAAGTGGCAATTTATATAATTTATTAAATAATTTATCAATCCCTAATTAGATTGAATGACACTTGACAGTTGTTTCTTACAGATTGATTCAACTCAATCTAAAATCAGAATGCGAAGGATCACTACTAACTAACTAGTCCATTCTGTTCTTAACTGTGATGTTCCTTCACCTTCTATGGAATCCTATAATGCGTAATAACAATAAACCGAATTAGCCAATGAACACAACCCTTTCATTCCAAATCCACAATGGAGCCTTCAAAGGACGAGTTCAGAGATGTGCTTCACATCCAAATAAGTCCCTATCACATGATCTTGAATGGCCGTTTAATCCTTTTGGAAAGAAACGCAGGACGGGTTTGACTCCTTAAGATTGAAATCCTTTACAAGAAAGGAGTAGCTTCGACCTTCCACCAGCCCAATAAGGTTAAAGGTGACACTAGAGAGCCTTAAAGGTATCAGAGCAATTTTAGAATTTTAATAGTTAAGATATCAATGGAAGATTCAACCTACGAAGGCTTGAGTATCTAAAATGCCGCTAAACAACTAACCCGTCGGCATTTCGCCAATTCAGGCAGCCTCAGAAAAAATAAAATCGCATATATACCTACAAACGCAGTACATTTCACATCGACAGCCTAAAAAGACATATCAAACTACCTCACACAAAGATATCTGCACAAACACTAACCATTAATTAACCGAGTGTAAGCGAGGTCCTGTTTCAATTCGACCGTTTGGCATTTTGCTTGTCTGTCTGTTACGCAATTACGACCAAAGACGTCGTTCGATTTTCTTCAAAGTTGGCACAAATGTTTCCTTGAGGTCAGAAAAAAACGATGTATGTGTAGGGATTTTAATTTTTTATTTTCGATTCAAGATGGTGGTCGTTTTAATGGCCATCTGTCATCGAAAATTTGTTTGTTTCGCAGTTCGATTTTCTTCAAATTTGAAGAGAAAACAAAAAATCATATTATATTTATTATATTTTGAATGAAAAAAAGTGTGAGAAGCAGAGCTCCGTCAATTAATAATATCTTTAATAATAACTAAAATAAAAAATTGAAAATACCAAAATGGCGGGTGTGGGTGAAAAAAGTTAAAACCCCATAAAAGGCATTGCATAAAAACTTTCAGCCCTCTAATTGAATCTAGCCTCTAAATTCAAAACGTTAAAAACCTTGTAAAACCGATAAATATCTTAATAACGCCGGAATTGATTCCCACACCTATGACATTGTTCTACCTAGAAAGCAACGATACGTACCGAATTACAGGTTATTTGATCAAAAGACGGTTGCCCAAAAAATACACACACACACACACACACACACACACACATATATAAATACATATAGATATCAGAAATCCACAAATCCCACCAAATCGTGTTTTAGAGATTATGAAACAATTTTAAATGAACATTCCCCTAGTGTAAAAGTCTATTATTTTCGGATAAAATACGACTATAAATTGATCAATTGTTCTGTGATTATGTGTAAATTCTCTTTGATATTTCTAACTCGAATCTTGTCGAATGCTGGCCATTTTTTGACATTGAGATTTGCAAGTATCGTATATTACTGATTTTGTCGATATTACAAGAGGACAATGTGAACTGTGGCCAGAGAGTTTTATTTAAAGTCAGATTCGTACTCAGCAGATTTGCGTTGTGAATAAAGGGATGAAAATTAAAATAAAAATCCCTAAATTGGTACTCTATTAGATTTATGAATAATTAAAGATTCTAAAATATATATTGAGAATTGAATTTGAAAAAATTATGATGTCCGGTATCTCTGGAAACAATATTGGCTTTTCAGTCAATGACAACATTCCCTAATTATTTAATAAAATTAGAAATTGATAAATTATTTGCCACTTCTATTAATTTGTTTTATTGAAAACTAGTTTCGAATGTTATACATTCATCTTCAATTCTAAAAACACACAAAAAAATTCAAAAATAAGCAATTCAAAATATAGTTTGGTATTATCATACATATTAAATTAGATGTAATATAAATCAGTATTATAAAACATCTATGAATTATCTAATTACATCTAATTTAATATGTATAATAATACCAAACTATATTTTGAATTGCTTATTTTTGAATTTTTTGTGTGTTTTTAGAACTGAAGATGAATGTATAACATTCGAAACTAGTTTTCAATAAAACAAATTTATAGAAGTGGCAAATAATTTATCAATCCCTAATTAGATTGATCCTTCTATACCATCATGCGGATGTCAACTATTTAATAAAAGTTGCAATAAACAGGAGGAAATAAATCCTCTGGATAGCTCTGTATTTTTAGAATGGGGTGCCACAATATATGTATAAAAATGAGCATTATACAGGAACCTCATTAGTATTATACCTCCTCCTACCCCTTATTTAAAATAAGGGCCTTTGAAGGACCTCTATCCTCTCCATAGTAGTTATTTTTGGAACTGGGCGCCACAATATATGTATATAAATGAGCCTTCTCCTCCCACTTACCCAACCGCCTTGTACAAGGCAATTCCTAATTGGCTTTGGGGGCCAATTCGCTTCAACGGGTACGAAGTCGAAGATTGTTAAAATTGGCTTTTCCTTATTTTGTAACGCTGTAACAATTCAAAGAACTACCACTATTAATTATCCTTCATTTATCTGCAAAGTAAATGCTTTTAGTTTTGGGTTGAGTTGATTGAATGAAACCATAATTTGAGAAGAAAAAATTAAATATAATTTAATTTTCATGTATTCTTATAATATACAAAATGTAGTTCTGTCTTGAAAGTAAGAGCCATAATGATGAGAGAATTAGGTACGTATACATCGACGTCGCTTTTTGAAAAAGGCTTAAGCGCCAAAAATTCGAAATTTAGGTTTCAATTATTAATTAGAAAGAAAAAAGGCCATTCGGTCACTAAGTTTTTATTTTATTTTACATTATATCGACGTTTCGGCCATCTTGGGCCATTCTCAAGTCATTTAAAACGTTCTTCGTTTAATTTTTTATATGTAAAACAAACGTCAACAATGTATTATTTCTTTTCATTTTTTGTTATTTTTTTCCATTATTGAGTCAGCGAATTCGTATGGTGTGCTGATTAAAGCATCACCGAATGGCATTTTTTTTTTTTAGATGATTTAGGTTTCAATTTATTATGGGACTTAAACATCACCTCTGTCGATTCCTGCTCACGACATATCGAGAAAAAAATTTAAAATGATCTAAAAATGGACTATCGATGACGTAAACACCAAATACTAACGACTCTCAGTCGTCAATCTGGCCTCGACCAGTGCTAGAAGTCTTTAAAATCCTATTGTAATTATAAACATTTTGCCATCTTAATAAACTTCTACTACGCAGGATAAAAAATAAAATTATAAAAAAATATTTTGTTATTTGAAGAAAAAAACGTTTCATGTGTTTCCTGTAAAGTTTGCTAAATGCCGCTTATGCCTTTTTAAAAAAATGACGTCGATATCTATATTTCACTGGGCTCATTCTAATTTATTTTTAATTAATTTTTTTATCCACACCTGTCAAAATATAAATTTATAATCTGACAGTGTCTGGTACATTATTTTATTTACATAATAACGGGATAAGGACGAACATTACTGTATACCTATTCTGATATTTCACTTATAAAATCTTGAAGTAAATGCCTGAAATAAGTTTCCTATATTCTTTATTTGTGCTTCTATCATACCTTTTCATCGAACCATGTAGCCTAATATATATACTAGATATATTTAAATATATACATGTAGAATATACCGGCACTCCTAGCATTCTCTCTCGAGGTTTTAATCCGGACGGAGGTAGGCTTAATTAAGTAAATAGGGCATTAGGATTAGTAATGCAACTCTTAGGATTAAATCCAAACTCCTACAAGCCAGTGTGGCATTGGCCACATAAAGTTAGTACTTTACGTCCTTAATCAGGATAACAATGCATGGAAAATACTTACATATAAAACGGCTATGCAATTATTTATTACTAGTAATACTCATTCATAGAACTTACCCATGAACGTTCTGCCTCTTAGGAGATTGCTAACGTGAAGCTTCATGTCTCCTATCGACTGGACTTCAATTCGGACTTTGATATTGCCAGTGCTACTTGGTTTGGAAACCGTGGTAGTCTGAATATAGTCATCTGGAAAAATAAATTAAATTAATAAAAATTATTCCTTGATACAGTAATTGATACCATGAAAACAGTTTATCTAGACATTAAAATATTAAAAATTCAATTACTGAAGAAAAAAAGTTTTGTTTTATAAAAACACGAATTTTCAGTTCATTTACATTTCAACATAATAGGTTTTATAATTGTTTATATACCTTTATTAAATAAATTTAACGAAGGATGTTTAATGTGTTGCTTTAATAAAAAAAAAAAAATTGGAAATCTTGTAATACTTATTATAACAATAATATTTATTATAGCAAAATGTTTCGTATTTTTGTTGCGTCTGCGAAAATGGTTTTTGAGTAATTACCAATACCAGTAATTATAGATTTTAAAGAACGTGCTCTATTATTTAAAGCACGAATGTGTTAATTGGTGAATGTGCTCTTGTAAGCTATCTTTAAATCTATATCTATCTTAAATATTTTAATCAAGTTTAGATTTCTAATTATTTTCAGAATAATCAAAACGGTTTATTTGTTTTTAATGCGTTAACTATCTCTGTAAATGTTTATTTTTAGAAAATTAGGTCTGTTAAAATATGTATGTATTTAAACATAAAATTTCATTCATCGTTTGCATTATTTGAATTTTTAAAAAAAGTAATTAATGTGGTTATTTATTTATTAATTTTTTTTTATTTGGAAAAATTATATATCATCAAAAAAGATGATGAACATCATATTGTTAATTATGAAAGCCTCTTCATTCATAACAAAATGGCTCATTCAGTGTTTAATGATAAATTTAATTATGAATCTCTTATTTAAGAAAACAAAAATTATACCCATGACTTGGAAAACAGCAGTAATCACCCTATCAAACGATTTTCCGTCACTTCCACCAATTGTTAAAGATTAAGTCAACAAGGTTGCGATAAAAATTTATTAAATCTATTAAAAGTGAAGAAAGCGGAAGCTTTTCCCCATGTCTGTGCCGATGTAGAAAGATCTTTTGTAATGGTGGTGCTCCGTGCATCGTAATTGGTGCGTGGACAATTGAGAAATTAATTCCTCCTGGTCTTGTTCAGTTAATGTAATGTATATAATCGTAATATGGACGTTGATGTTGGAATATTGCCTTTATCCAATACAATTAATTAATTTAATTATTTGTTTTTTGCTTGGACTCCTCAGGGTCATTGGACCAAAGTACAATTTATATTCTAATTAGGAATTGATAAATTATTTGCCACTACTATAATTTTGTTTTATTGAAAACTAGTTTGTAATGTTATACATTCATCCTCAGTTCTAAAAACACACAAAAAATTCAAAAATAAGCAATTCAAAATATAGTTTGGTATTATTATACATATTAAATTAGATTAATATAAATCAGTATTATAAAACATTTATGAATTATGAATTTAATTAAGACAAGAAATCAAATACATGTTGGTACTCACCAAGAATTAAATGGATTAATCAAACAGAAAAGTTTGTAGTGGTTTCTTCTCGCATTGGACTAACAATGAACGAAAGGCAGGTAGGATGTTTTTAGATAAAGGTTTAAGGGTCAGAGTATTTCCAGTAATGCCGGTGAGTAATTGTTTTTTTTTCTGTTATTGATGGGAATAAATTTAAGATTGGACTATTGGAGATATTTATTTGGTCATTTATGCAAAAATCTGTATTGGATTTGTAGGATTTTATTATTTCAAGTGCTTCATATATATTTAATTTGACGCTGTTTTCAACGTGATGTATTAATTCAACTCCTGCGTCTTTGATGAATTTATGATTATTTTCATTTAAATGAATTGCATGAAATGAATTAAATTCATCTAGTTAGCTTCAATAGTCTAAACTATATTTTGAATTACTTATTTTTGAATTTTTTGTGTGTTTTTAGAACTGAGGATGAATGTATAACATTCGAAACTAGTGTTCAATAAAAGAAATTTATAGAAGTGGCAAATAATTTATCAATCCCTAATTAGGTTGATCTTTCTATACCATCATGCGGATGTCAACTAATTTATATTCTACTGAAACAATTGATTTATTTAAAAAAATCCAAGTGAATCTTCAACGTCTTCTAGAATACCTTCACGACTGCTTTCATTCCCAAGTTTCTAAAAATTAATAATAATTTATAACATTCCAAAAGGAAATGTTAAAGGTAGGTTTTCATCGGTGCGACTATCATGGCGATCGTTCAACGATTGAGTTATTAGAGTCCTTCAACGATAATCATAGAGCACTATTAAACTGTATTTCATAGGAACACAGCTCCAATGAAATACAGTCTAATAGTGCTTCATGATTATCGTTGAACGACTCTAATAATTGAATTTCGTGATAATCGCACCTTAAGCAGTTTTGATGGGCCGAGAGATTTTTTTCATTGAAGCATTGCAGTAAGATTTATATAATGGCTTTAGCACAGGATAAGTTGCCATTTTCAAGAAATAAACCACTTGCAATTCATTACTGATTGATTTTTTTCTAGTTTATAACAAAGTTAGATATTAAAGAAACTTTTGGGAATAGACAGGAAGATCTTGAGGAAAATTTATGGGCCAATTAAATTACCGGAAGGATATAGGCTGAGGCCTAGTAGAGACTTATACAGAGAAATGGATGACCTGGAAACGGACATTAGGTTTTCTACGGTCATGTGGTCAGGATTAACCCGAGCAGATTAAATAGAGATATCTTTGGGAAAATGTGGGGATATAAAGGGGCTGGGGGGTACATGAAGCAGATAAAGGAAGAAACGGGGGAAATGGTGATCTCAAGTCAGGACTGTTTCGATAGGGATGAGTATAGGGAAAAATTAATGAAAATAAAGGTCCTGCCAAAGGGGAGAATATGCAGCGAGGAAGAAAGAAGAATGCACTCTGAAAGAATGAAGAAGAGGTGGGAAGAGAGGAGGAGATGGGAGTGTGTGGGGAAAGTTAGGAAGAAATGATATTCGCGTGGTCTGTAAGGCCGTTTCGTGTCAAAAAAAAGAAAGTTAGATTTAATAAAAGTTATATTAAAAATGAATTGTAAACGTAAGTAAATAACAGTATAAATTAACTTTTGATAAAGATCTGGCCTTTACTCATATACTTTTCATGTACCAAAATAGTGGAAAAGATTGTTTCCTGACATGTAAATTTCAAAAATTTTCCAGTGAAGGACCCGCGGATTCTCCTCTTCATGAGGGGGACTCTCTTAAGTCCCCAGCTGAGGGCCTCCAGAGAAACATGTCCGGGCCTGAGAGGAATCGAACATAAAATTTTTCAGAACTAAATCCTCCGGTCATAATTTCAAGCAGTCTATTTGACAACTCGAACCACGGTTTTGAAATTTCCTTTCTACTCACATAGCGTCATATTCCAGGATCCCTTGTTGTCGATGTTCCTATTCATGACCTTTCCCTGGAACTCGTACTCCCCGTCGAGCCACTTCTCTGGAAAGAACTGGCTGTACTGGAGCCATCTTTTGTTCCTGTTGCTCCTGCAAAAATGATTGAGATTTACCGAATTACCTACAAGATAACAGGAAAAGAGGATATTAGAAATTTACGTTGGATACTTACTTCAACTTAGTAACTATCGAATCCGTCCAGCCATATTCTGAGACGTTTATCAGTTTCAGCCGGTAGTTGAAGTTGCTTCCTCCTCTCGTCTGCACTACTTCCTTGGCGAAGAATGGATCGAAAGGACTGATGCTGAGTTCTGGGACTCCTGCAGTGAGAGTTTGTTCATTATAAATACATCTTAAGTGAAATTTGGAGGGAGATTAAGCAAAATCTAAGGTTAAAAGGCAGAAGCCATAAAAAATACATTAATTTTTAATTGAAGAGTTTTGAGAACGTGTTAGTTAGATAAGTCCATCTCGTGTTACACCACTTAAGTAGGGACGTCGTCATGGAATGGGGAGGGGTGAGGGAGATAGCAGGTTGAGGTTTCACCTCCCACCCGCAACAATTCAAAAACCTAAAAAATTGCGTAATTTGAGAATCTGCTCCGAACAAATGAAAATTGAAGTTCCTACCTTAAAAATTTTATTCAAAGAGTTAGTAACATTTAACACCAATGCCAATACATTTCAAGTTGAGAAATTTGGATTTTATAGTCGCAATGTTGTGTGTGAAAAGAAAAAAAAATTATTGCTGCGGAATCCCGTTATAATTGTTAAGAAACTTTAAATTTAGGCTCTTCTCTGAAATAAATTGTTGTTGCAAGGTTACAGCACCTCAGAGGAATACTTAGAGAGAGGCTGAGTTCATGTTGCGATCCAATAACTATTTAGAAATAGAATGCATTGATCGACTCAACCTTAATGAAGAAGAGTAACTAGTCCCAAAATATTCTTCTTTTTATTTATTTGTTGAAATTTACGAAAGAGAAATAATAATTAAATGTTCTGTACTGACTGTTATTACGTAACAATAACTTGTAAAGAAACTACGCATTGGTAACATTAAGATGACTATTTTATATAGAGAGATTCCGAGGCCATTTTATTTTCAGAAAAAAAATTGGAATCATAGGTTACGAACTAGTGGGTTTTGTATGTAAGAAACTTGTATGTAAAAAAAGGTATATTTATTTGCGGACCAAACGTTCGACATATTTTAAGATCCTAGTATATAATTTTATATGTTACATAAGGTATAGCCTGATCAGGTTTTTGGGTCTCTTCTACTTTAGGACAGCCAGTTACTTTTTAGTAACGATGTTACTAAAATCACTCAGGTGACTTTACATTAATCACTATAAACTAGCATATGATTAGAAAATATTAAAACAGGTTAATAATATATACTTTAAGATAATATATAAATAAGTTCTGAAATAAATAACAAAAAATATTCATTAAATAGGTAAAAATTCAGCCGTATCCCTCAAGATTTGTTCAAATGTCATTATATTTATTCCTCTGCCGCCATAAAAATTCACATAAGCACGAATCAATCAGTTCTCGACATGTACCACATTCATTTTCGTTTCTTCTTTTTGATTTGGCCCAGAGAGACTTAATTGACTGAGTATTTGCGCTCGTTATTGGATCAACAAAATTTTTTGAATGTATAACAGTCAACCACCCTCATACCTCATTGCTGGGGCAACCTGCTTTCTAATCCCCGATAAGCATTCCAGCAATCGAATATTATAGTTGTTCCTGGTCCTATAGTTGTTCACCTAGCATGTGATTGTTGTTGCACTAATTATCAATTCCTTAACACTTAGATTTTGTTAATGTATATTCATGAGACAAAAAATACATAAATAAAGGCCTTATCCAGCCCTTTTAAGTTCGACAGGTTCGTTTGAGACATAACTACTTCTCTTTACTGTTATAATACTTCATTGCATGTCCTCCTTCACATATTTTTACCTAGGGGATAACGCCTCGTTCTCGTGGGAAAAATGACAGCACTTCCTTTATTCTTGCACAAATTGAATAGCTCTATTAAATTCATAGTGTCAATTACTAATGTAAACAATAGCACTAACCTATCCACACATGTTCTTGATACTTGTCTTATGATTTAATCAGTTACTGAAAAATAACCTAAGTGATAACATGAGTTACGGAAAAGTAACTGGTTGTCCTAAAGTAAAAAAGACCCAGGATTTTAACCCGCTAGTACTCGTAGCGTAAAAATTTCTCTCACACATCTGGATAAAACGGTGTTGCCTAGGATATAGGAAGGTGGGGAAAGTGGAGCCCTTATGTAGCAGGAAGGGAGGGACACTTCGCAGCAACGGGTCAGCGAAATCCGGTGTCGTTCGCCCAATGGCTTTAAAAAGAAAGTGTTAGTTTTGACCAAAATCGATTTGTAAGAAAAACTCTCACGTATGATTGTTCAAGATACCCTATTGTTTCCACTTCTGAAACTTTATATCAGACGCGAGTGTTGCCGATCAATGTAAATATTTTATAATCGTGTCACTGCAGTTGTTTTTCTATGTCAGAATATTTTTTTTAATTTTCCCATCATTCATTATGACAGAATTCATCAAAATATTGTGTGGAAAGATGCATGCCGAAATGGAGAGGGCAGTTTTCGAATCGAATAGCATGCTATCAGTTAATGCTTCATGTTAATATTGTTTTCACCCATTTTAATATGTGAAGCAATACCTAGTCAAAATTATCGACATTGTTTCAGTTATAAATTGCAGAGCCTATATTTTAATCTATTTTATTTCTCAGTCAATATATTTTTGAAGAGTATAGGAATATTTCATGACTCAGTCATTATCATTTTTTCGTAAATCGGATATAAATATTGATTCTTGCTTTTCGAATTACCGATACCTACTGTAACAAATGAGTGATCCAAATCATTTTTATTTAGTTTTTTTTTTTAATCGTGAAAATGTATTCAAATGGTAAATAAAGAGACCGATGGATGAAAGGGCGCGTAAATTTCAAAAGACTTCACAAACAAACTAATTTTCATAAAAAATCCCTATGTAAGAGAATTGACCTAGGAAATATTAGTTATTAAATAGGATTTATAACCCAGGAAGTTATTGTTATGCTTCCTGGTTATCAGCGTTAAACAAGTGTTATTTCCTTAATCATCCCTTCTCCTATTGTATGTATAAAAGCCTATCTGAAAAGGACAGATTAATCAATATTAGAATAAGACTCAGTATTAGAATGTAAGGTAGAATAAGAAAGTGTGAGACACTTTCTTAGTTTTAAGTCTAGTTATAATATCTTTAGTTAGTCTATCTGTAGTTACCACTCAGTAGCTCATTTTTTATATCATTTAACCTGTAATTCTGTGTAATAAAGTTATTTTTAAGACTTGCATTCATCGACTTTGTTAATTGGCGCCCGAACAGGGACAGTATCCACCTACATCTCACCTGTAGCTCTGATCGCTGTTTCAGAAGAACTTTGAAGAACTTGCAAATTCTCCACTGCTCTCAGGTTTTATTTGCAAGTCGGCCCACTTATCTAAGATACCCTCGCTTCAAGTTCTACACTTCGGACAGACCTACTGACCTGTTAGATATTGACAACTCAGGTATTTGTCTACATCTTTGCTGGATCCACTGACCTCAGGTGTCCAGAAGAAGATAACAGATCGATAAGTCGTAAGTGAAAGATTTTATTTTATTTTTTTAGTTGTAAGAATTACATTTTTGTTTAGTTTAAATTCTGGTTAACCAAATATTAAGGTTTATTACAAATGATGTAATATAAAATGCAAGGAAACAAGTTGATAATTGAATTATTTAAGAATTTAATGAGTTGAAAATTAAATAAATTGCTAAATGATATCATAAAAGATTTAATAAAAAGTAATATGAATAATTTATTATTAAAGAGTTAATGTTTTTGAAATGAAGGTAATTTGCTAAATGAAGCATTTATTGTGATTTATAATTCATTGTGAGTGAATTATAATTTAAATCGTGATAAGATTTATTACAATTGAAGTAATTTAAAGTATTTTTAAGGCTTGCATTCATCGACTTTGTTAATTCAGCGATAAACTGATCGGATGTTTCTTGTCATTTCAATCCAGTACGATCATTCGTTTCGGTATGTTCTCAATACAAATCTAGAAGTTTAAGACCAAATAAGGATTTTCAACAGCTTGCTCATTACGATTCAATGAGATCAATACGAAGCCTATTCGTTTCTAATCCTTCTACTTGAAGTTGCAGAAGACGGCCCTGACTCAATTGGATTGGTACTGAAAAAGAAATGGTGGAGTCGTAAACCGTAAAGTATTGAAGTATGGATGGAAGGCTAGGCACCTTCTGTGCTCAAAGGAAGACTCAGGGTTTAATAATGTATTTTTTTTCTGGAATGACCGCAATGTTTCATTAAAATCCTTCTCCTTCTCTTTAAAAGTTTGGTATCGACACTCTGCGACTAGCTGTACCTTTTCTCTACAGGTATACTATTTCAATGAAAAAAAAAAACACTTCATTCGAAAAAAATATCATCGTTATGACTTTTCTCGAGTATCAGTTCAGTTATTATTATATTTATCAAACAAACATTAAATAAAAACAACGCATAGCTATAAGTAGCTGTTATATCATTTTTTTTTTTATCTGAATCATTTAAAACTACAGCTATGTTAATGAAGTTACCCATAACCCATGAGTTACATAACCAATAATTATGGATTACTAACCTGTTTTGAAGTATACTCTACAGGTATTGAGAGCATTTTTAATACAGGTATCGAAGTCAGGTGAGTCCCACTTACAGTTCGCAAAAGTATCCACTGAAAAAATATAAACCATCTCATAAAGTTATACACAATAATTATCAAAAAACATTTATTATAATTTATAAATAATTTTGATTAATATTATTTAATTGGCGTACGCATGACAGTGTAGAAGGATCAATCTAATTAGTGATTTATAAATTATTTGCCACTTCTATAATTTTGTTTTTATTGAAAATTAGTTTCGAATGTTATTCATTCATATTCAGTTCTTAAAACACACAAATTCAAAAATAAGCAATTTAAAATACAGTTTGGTTAATAATTTATACGCATTAAATTAAATGTAATATAAATTAGTATTTGTGAGTAAAAACATGTATTTGATCTCTTGTCTTAATTAAATTCATAATTCATTTTACAATTTATTCCCATCTATAACAGAAAAATCAATTACTCACCGGCATTACTGAAAAAACCTTGACTCTTAAACCGTTTACCTAAAAACATCCTGCCTGCCTTTCGGTCATTGTTAGTACAATGCGAGAAAGAAACCAGTACAAACTTTTATGTTTGATATAATCCATTTACAACTTGATGAGTACCAACATGTATTTGATCTCTTGTCTTAATTAAATTCACAATTCATAAATGTTTTATAATACTGATTTATATTGCATTTAATTTAATATGTATAATAATGCCAAACTGTATTTTAAATTGTTTATTTTGTGTGTTTTTAGAACTGAAGATGAATGTATAGTGGCAAATAATTTATCAATTCCTAATATTATTTAATTTACTTGTTTTCAAAATCCAGAATTTTTTATTTATATTTCATTTAAAGAACTCTAATAGGAAATATCAGCCTTCTCGCTGTGGCTAGAATACGTTGCTAATCTGTAAGGTAACCTTACCTTCCTAATTGTAGTTGAAGGGTATTAATGCGATTAACATACAATTGATCGAAGGCCTATTAACTCTAACATTAAATAATAATAATAATAATAAAATTTTATTCTCAATTTTTAAAATTACAAAAAACTCTGTATAATCATGTTCCGAGTTTCACATCCTTTACATGATTAATAATTTTTAAAACAATAGTTAAATTTTACATATTTACATTGTTCGTATATTAATAGTAGGAAAAATAGAAAATAAAAACTCGCTTAGGAAAAATAAAAATAAATAAAATATAATAAATCTGACACACAAACTATGTTAGGTTAGGAGTACGTGTTTGGTTCTTTTGTGAGTGTATCGTAGAAGGTAATTTTTATTGTAATTACCGATCTCTTTTATCAATGGGTTTTCGGAAGCTATTGTTCTTGCAAAATATGATTTGGTTTGAGCGAAGACGTATTGTTGAATTGTGGGAAGTTTAGGTCTTGGAGCATGGAGGTTATTTTAGTATACCGAGGGTAGTTTATCTATGATCTTCATACAAAGGTTTTGAATCCTTTCGAGTTTATTGTAATTAGTTATACAAGTTGAGCTCCACACTGGGGAGGCGTAGGTAAGCTGAGCTCGGATAACTTATACCAACATTAAGTGTTTGAAATAGATGAGTGTATAAATCGATTATATATCTTTAGATATTTGTCCCTCATAGCAGAATTTAGCGGGTAGCAAATTTTGAGCGAAATTTTATTTTTAGGTTAAGAAAAAATATTCTTTCTGCTTTTTATGATTTTATTCTTAATTGTGTTAATAAAGTAAGTTAGTTTTATCAGTCGATGGATATATATATATATATATATATATATATATATATATATATATATATATATATATATATATATATAATACTGTATTACTGTAATAAATAAATAATAATAATAAATAAATAATACTGTAATATTATTATAAAACAGTTGATTTTTATTGGGGGAGGGGTGGAGAGGGATTAAATAAAGGGCGGAAATTAAGCTTGTCCCTTAGTTCCAACCCTATCTCTAGCAGTAGTGCTATAATAGAAAATTCCATAGTTCATTTCTCCATAACTCCCTCTCCTCGCTCAACTCCCTTTAATTACCTTTTTACAACCTCCCTTCAACTTTATAATCATCAGTGATCTGTGTTCCCCCACTGATTTATATCTAACTTCTTAATTATCTGTTCTCTGCAGACTCTACTCGAAAACAAAAATTTCTTTTTGTCCTTATAAGAGCTTCATATAATCCTATTATACTTATCAAAAATATAAATCATCAACAATTGTAACGAAAAACTAAAAAAAAAAGAAATTCATTAAAAGCAAACACTGAACTGATTAATCATCAAATAAAAACTAGATATCTTCGTATTTTTACAAATATATCTGTATACTTCATTTTTATGTACTTCTTTCATTTCTCAATTTATATTGCATCTGACGTAAAATAGAGGTACAACTCAAAAAAATATCTCCACATTGTTCAACTTTCGATTCGTCACGACGAACGCGGATTGGATGCCAAATAATTATTTTTATTTGATTACTGATTGAAAAATGAGGAATAATATTTATTTATTAACTATTGTTTGGACACATCAATCACTTGGGTCATTTTTGGCCTGCACTAGGTGGGCTATTGTTGATGAACAAAATGAATTATTTAAAGGGTAAGTTTTTGGCGAGAAAATCTTATATAGTTCGCTAAATCTAAAATTTGCCTTCGTATATGGAATGGCATAATGCCAGCTTCCACTTGGTGCTTGAACGAAACACACCTGTGGCTAATTTACTTTGTATCCATTATCATCTCATCTTTATCTATAATAATAATAATAATGAATTAATTACACAATTATTCTTATTTTTTTTTAATGTTTGAGCACATCATATTCCATGTTGACTCATAGAAGATTTAATTATAATTAACCTTTTCATAGTTATTTTTCTGTTCTGGAAAAAATCATTTATAATAACTGAGGTATCTCATGATCCAACACTGCTCAAAGATATTTAAGGGGGAAAAAATACCTTTTACCCTGCCCTATTCACAAACTGGAGACCCTTCCTCGCCCTAAACAAACATCCCCGAGCAAAGATGAACAATAGACCACCATGAATAATAATAGCCATTTTAAAAGTCTGAAGGAATAAATAATCCCTATCCCTTTTCCTTAATATAAATCAAACAGAGTACGATTTCTTATTTCATCCATTGATAAAAAATATTTTTTTTAAAAATAATACCAATATATTATTATATTAACTAAATGGATCATATAACATATTTTATCACCATAATTCCACTTTTTAGACACCTTAAATACCAAATAACTTATAAGTTTCTTTGCACTTTCTACGATAGTACTTGGATGTTTTAAGTCAAATATGTACCAATAAATCTTTTGAAAAAAAATCATACAATTATTTCGATACCTTAGAGCACAAATGTACTATTTCCGTGCCTTACTGCTTTTTGAACACAAAATAAAGTATTTATATGTGCATTATTCTAGTAATGTTGTTCAATCTCTTTCGATATTTACTAATGTTATGGTCTGTAAACTTTTTTAAATTATTAAAAAAATATTTTTTTTAATTTTTGAATCACTTTTCGATTTATTCATGTTAGAATATCTCACAAAAAAGAAACATGGAGATAGCACATTTGTGCTCTAAGGTATCGATTTCGAATCTACAAGAATTCTGTTTGTATATAATAAAGTAATTATTATTAAATCGGTGGCTTAAAAAGTGATCCTGAATTTGGTTACTAGTTTCCGAAGATCGCAGTATCTCAAAAACAACACTTGGCGTCGCGTAATCCATCTATTGACACACACAAATAGGGAGGAAAACCAGTATTTTACACTAAATTTTAACACTTAAAATAAGTAATAAAAATGTTTAATTGGATTGGAAACCAAATTGCGATTGTAACCTTTATTACCGAAACATGTGATTTATGTATTTAATTTAAATATAATTTTTGATGTAAGCTTATTATGACCTTCAAGTAAAGTACCGTTTTCGGCTCACCAATTTTAACAAAAATATAATAAATACATTCACATCAATATAAAAGTCCTATTTACCAAATTTGAGATGTTTCACATTATATTTTAATATAATTTTTGATTAAAGTCTAATGTGACCTTCAAGTAAAGTACCGCTTCCGGTTTTCCAATTTAGACCAAAATTTAGTATGTTATTTAGACCAATATATAAATTATAAATACCAAATTTGAGAAGTTTTGCAAAGTATTTTAATATAATTTTTGATGGAAATCAATTATGACCTTCAAGTAAAGTACCACTTCCGGTGATTAAGCAGTGACCAAAAAGAGAGGTTCACAACTCGATTTTACAACAATCCTAAATACAAAATTTCAACTTTCTACGGCTAACTGTTTTTGAGTTATGCGAGATACGAACGTACGTACGTACAGATGTCACGACGAAACTAGTCAAAATGGATTCAGGGATGGTCAAAATGGATATTTCCGTTGAAATCTCAAAACCGAAAATTTTTCGCGATTACAATACTTCCTTTACTTCGTACAAGGAAGTAAAAACTACAAATTTATATAAACAAATGCCTAACAATAACTGGGAATTGCCCTTACTATACTAAAATCAAAACTATACATAAGGAATTGGGAATATCATTCATTAAATAATATATTGCCAAGCTATGTAAACAATTTGTTTTTTTAAATATAAGTCTAACAAAAATCCACTTATGAAAAATATTGGAAACTAAACAAAGAATACTACAAAACGTTATGTGCATAAAAGAATGAAACATTTATTATTGTAAGTACATTTATCACAATGTTGTTGACTTATGTTGATTATTTAGACTGGTCTATTGTGGTATAATTATGCTCATTATAATGAAATTATTATTGGAAAGAAAAAGAAAATGGTCACAGTTGTTTATCAGGAAATCAATACCCATGCACTCCAATTAAGTTTGAACCCCTTTAACCACAAGATCATATATCATATGGCGAGTTCTACAATTTGGTAAATACAATTTTTTAAAACATGGATATTTGCACGAAATAGTTCAATTAGGATAGGCATATAATATAATATTGTTGTAGAGGATCCACGGATGTGTTCTTTTCAAAAATAAATAAGTTGATCATCAGGATAAATTCCATTCTATTAGTAGTAATATTCAAATATCTAGTTATCCACCCCATATGATAACATATGATATGATAACAGTTTAATAGTATGTTTTTAAAAATAACTGAGAGTAATATATGAGAATAACACTTTCTCGAACGGTACTGTGTTGTAACTGCGCTTGCACAACTGGCTTCGTTCTACACTGTCTGCCTCTCTCAGCATCTTCGATGGATCTTAATACTCCATTGGTCAGGATCATCAAATCAGGATCATATGAGAGATTATTATATTATGAGTCCTAACATATCCTCGTGTTGTAACACACATTATATATAAGAACACATATATAAAAAGTACAAATGCAAATTATTAGTATTATTGCTTATTATGAGCTAAATTTATAAACACTTACCAAAATTATTAAAATTCAGATTATCCTGAGCGATTGCTAAGTGGAAACCAAGTATTAAGGCCAACGCTGGTAATAAGGATTGCATTTTTATCTGAAAAAAAAATTTAATTAAAATAATTACAACTATAATGTGGCTACTATCACTCACTTATTTTCATATATTAAAATAGTTTATCATTAATTAATAATTATAAATTATATGAATTATTCACCAATGACAATAAGGCACGATACCAAATCAGGCGTTTAGTAAGGACAATAAACGGAGAATTATTTTTTTTTTTTAACAAATGATTATTATCAGCTTTTGATATTTACCTGACACAATATAATTAATGCGTCCTATAATTAAACATTAGCAATACACGCACATCCTTTATACTGTTTTGTTTTGTTTTTTCTCCATTAGAAATATTGCATTCTCTACGATAATTGGTCTACCGTTCCAGGTGACTTGTTCACAGAGATTAATGAAGAAGTCACCTAGAATGGTAGACAAAATAACGGAAAGAAGATAATATACCCACTGGAGAAAAAACCCGGAATGATGGATACAATAACTCAGAGAACAATTTTTAAAATTACTTACACACACAACTATAAACATATATACAACAAAAATAAAATTATCTAGCTATAACTAAAACAGACCAAATATTACTATACTACAAGAACCTTTGTTTTTCTATCTTTTGTTATTATAAGTCGGCAATGTATTTTGTATAATGTGGTTTTCAGATTTATAAATTCGAATTTATTTAAAAGTTTATTAGAATTTTTAAAATAAGTTTTATCATATTTTTTAATGGCAGTATATTTTATTTTTTATTATGCTCGATCTATTTATTTTTCTATTTCTTCTTTTTTGCTTCC
The DNA here is from genome assembly GCA_948150685.1 of Rhaphigaster nebulosa. Classification (NCBI taxonomy): domain Eukaryota; kingdom Metazoa; phylum Arthropoda; class Insecta; order Hemiptera; family Pentatomidae; genus Rhaphigaster; species Rhaphigaster nebulosa. The sequence continues at coordinate 151,740,607 of OX411309.1, forward strand.
TCACTACCGAAGTTATGGAGGAAGTGAAAAAATTGTATGTACTCAGAATCGAAAAATTCTATTCTCGTTTAAGACATCAAGGAGCACATTCGAGTTCGTCTGTCTGTGTGCGTTCAAATCCATGCAACGGGCATAACAGCTACTACCGTTAATTCGACTTCCCTGAGTTAAGTCAGATTGGTGTAAAAATAACTCAGTACTAATTTTATCGAATTCCAATTACTATTTTTGTTTATGCATGCGCAAACTTATTTTCCATGGCCAGCCAATGGCTCGTTCCGAAGATTTTATTCTCTAAAAAAAAAAAAAAAAACGAAAAATTATTGACTTTGAAATATAGGTAATTATGTACCCAATTGAAATGGTGAGGGAGCTGGTAGAGCTAGCTTGGCAGTAGGGCCTTGCAGACTTTTTTTTTTTTGCATTTTCTCTAGATATATTAAGTTTAGTGCTTATGTGAAATTTAGCATATAGAAACAGATCAGATTTTCGCTCTTCGGCAGATAGATCAAAATATGTAGGAATACAACACGGTGGCATGGCGGTTATTTGTTGATTTCAGCGCAGTATATGATATTACCTATAGATCCATGTGATGTCTGAAGCAATGGGAGATGCGAAAATCCCCAAGTTTTGAAAACTTTTTTAACTTTAATAGTTGATCTTTATAGATTTTTATGTGCTAAATCTAAATCTCGCCTTAGTTTTTTTATATGATATCACCCATAGTTTTCCAGCAATATGCTTTGTATTATATAGTATAATAACTAAACTAATAAACCCCTATACGGTATACGGGGGAATTAATGAAACACTATGTTACATCATAAGCATGTTTTGTATTTACAGGATCTACGAGATTTTTGCGTAGAATGTTCTTCTCACCAGGTTTTAAAGACTTCCTCAAATGCCAGTTCTTTCTGCACCAATGTTGATCCCTAGCCCTACTGTCCCAATCATACAAGAAACATGGAAATTTGGTAAAACCCTTAAATTGTGGGTGATACAGATTTTTTAATATCATATTTGGATTCAGCGCCCTAAAACTATAGGAATAAGGTATTTTCAGTACAAACGTTTTTTCATCGAAAGAAGCAGGCAGGCATTTGAGAGAGAAGTGTATATAGCTTTGAGAGGGAAAGCAGAAAGAGCTGGTCTCGAAATAAATATCGAGAAGACCAAATTAATGGTGATAGAAAGACTAAGGAGGTGAAAATATTGAAATAGTGCCTGATTTTTCGCATCTCGGATCCCTAATGACCCTTGAAGCAAACGAAGCTGAAGATGAAAGAAGGATCCTAGCAGGTAACAGAGCGTACAATGCATTAAGAAAAGTGGTTAGGAATAGCCTGATCTCACGCACCACTAAGAACCTGCATAAAACCCTGACTAGATCAGTGGTAACCTATGGAAGCGAAACCTAAATTATGAATAAAGCAACAGCTGAAAAATTTGATAAGTTTGAAAGGAAAGTATTGCGAAGAATATACGGAGGCGTATGTGAAGGAGATGGGAGATGGCGGATTAGGAAAAATAATAATCCGGGCATGTTATCCGGATGAGTGAGGATAGGCAGGGGAAAAAGATTTATCAAGAGATTATCTACGCCACAAGAAAAATCTACGGCCAAGTGTGTAATGGAAGGAAAAAATGGAAATGGTGGAGGATGCTGAAGCAGGCCAAGGACCACTTCGGTCTCTATAGTGTCAGAAGAAGAAGAAGCGTAATTTAGCTTAAACACGATCGTATTAATTCATATATAAATATTAACTTTTGTCTTACTAGTGATTATTGCAATGATATGTAAAATTCTGGAAGTATTGAGTATTTTATATGTAAATTGCCATGATAAAGAGATTCTACTTTCTAGAAACTCAGAAATATAAATTAAGCAATTGAATAAAAGAGTTTTTTTTTTTTCTTGGGAGGGAGAAAATGTCTTTATTAATATATATCTGGAGTTTTTAGTTAAATGGGATTCCGCTATACGAATATAATGTGTCACTCTATTTATATCCCCAAATAATTTTTCTTCTTTATATTTATATCCACACCTGTCAAATGCAAAATATTGCCTGTTACCGATTTAATATTGCAAATGACATGAAAGGAATGAAGAAGAACGGCACACACCACTACCTCTTCCATGACTTGATTTACGTTAACAGGTCTCTCATCCATCGTCTTTTTAGTGTTCTCCTAGTGTTCTCAGGCATGAAAGTCTTGGCCATTTGTTCTATTAGTGTTATTTAATGTCTGAGTAGTTTTGATAACATTTGTAGTAAGTTCGTATGTGTTCATCGACCGTTGGAATTTATGAGCCAGTATACAAAATTTTGTAATTAAAGTACGGTGGTGCTTTAGTGATGTCCGTTACTGTATTTGATTGAAAAGTTTTAGATCGTTTTATGTAAGACCGAAATTATTTTAGTAAGAACGCGATGGTGCTTAATTTTTGTCTTAATTTTAGATTGTAGTTTCTTCTGAAGTTATGATTGCATTAAATTGAGTAGCAGGTTTAGTGAGTGGTATTTTTTCTTAACATGTCGATCCCATGTCAATCTCCTATCAAAAGTTCGTCCTAGATATTGTGCTCTCTGTATGGGATGGATGGAAACTTCTCATGGTTCAGTCGAATCTTCCGTAGCTAGCACCAATCGTGCAACTTCTGTAAGTTATATAGGTGTATGGTAGTAGTCTTGAGCTCGGTTCAAGAACTGATCGAGAACTTGGGTGGCATCCAGGAACAGTCCAGCTGCTTATAGCTTCTGCTCTAGTGCTGTCAATATGTAGTAAGTTACTCTGTGTAATTGTTCAGTTATTGAATGTGATATTCGAAAACCGAATTGATGTTCAGAAATTGTTTGTTTGTCGTACAGAAACTTCAATAATCGTAGATTAAGTGAATTTTAATTTTATTTTTAGGATAAATAGGAATTAAACTAATCGGTCTGTACGAGAACGAACTAGTTTTTGTCTTGTTTTTTAATTAGTCTTAAATGAGAATGTTTCCACAGTATAATTATAATTTTTTATTATATGTAATATTTTTTTTTTTTAAATATGCTATTAAAAGTTGATTTAATTCGGTTTAAGTGCACAATTTAGCTGTAAGTTGAAAAGTTATTATACCATGTCTGTTCGGTGTAAATTGAGTCATGGATGGTAGTGTAGTCTCTCGAAATTTTCATGTAGTAAAAATCAAAACCTGAGACAGCACTTCAAAAAATATTCAAAAAAGACAGCAAGTAAAAAATATATTTATATATTAGGACATAAAAGAAAAATCCAAAAAGAAGCCAAGAATCTCAAACATCACAGAAATAAAAAAAATCATCTGTCGATATTTCACTAATTCAGGCACCATCATGACAGTAGATGAGAAAGAAATGAAATTTAAAGAAAAAACAAAACAATAAAGAACAAAATGCAATATATCTCACATCCAGAGCCAAATTGCAAACAGCAAAAAATAAAAGGAAATATACTAAAAACCAAAAAATGTATAGAAGATCATAAAAATAAATTAAATAAGGAAATAAAATAATCAATCAAATAAAACAGGAAAGGGAAAGTTTATGTGCACCGAAGAGAAAGGTCACCCATTCCACAAAATATATTTTTTAATTTTATTTATTTCTGTGATATTTGAGGCTCTTGGCTTCTTTTTTGGATTTTTCCATTTATATCCTAAACATTATTTATGTCTCATTTTGAGCTTTTTCTCTTGCATATATATATATATATATATATATATATATATATATATATATATATATATATATATATATATATATTACATATATATGTTAGTTTAATTATTTCCAAATTTCTTTGACAGATTGGTGATTCAGTTTTTCCGTAACCGAGCCATTAAATTTTAAAAAATACCCTTTAATTTTCATTCATCAAAATTTTGCACAACATATTATTTTTATTTATCGGCTCCACAGGCGCATGAAACTGCCCTTGGCCCTCTCAACTGCCTTTTCCCAGTCATCCCAGTCAGGTTCTCCTCCCGCGATATTCCAGTCATCCTAGAGTCCTTCCACGTTCCTTCCGCGAGGCCTGACTCCATCTGGGGTTCCCTGATGCAATGCTTTTGCTGCTTAACCATCTTCTATCCTAATTACGTGCAATTCAATGCGTGGAATTCACTCGAAATAGGAAGATCGGAGATCATCGTAAATGTCGTATGTCTCGGTGTTTCTCCTTACACGTTCCATTTTCTCTTATTGAGCACAAAACACGTCTCAGCAGCTACCTATCAAACCTCTTTTTCAGCTGAGCGTTTTCGTAGGTTCCAGGTTGCACAGGCATAGGTTAGAATTCATTTATACAAATCTATCTTTGTTATCCTGAAGAAGCTACTTAAGGCCCAATATGCTCTATTAGCCCCAATTATTCGGCTTTGTATTTCTTCCTCTTCCTCTATTCGATTATTGACAGTAGAACCCAGATACTTGATACTGAAGACACATAGAAACGTGAACTTTTCTATCTTATTACTTTTCTTCTGTCTTCTCCCGTTTTCCCATGGTTTCCGCTTCTCCCGAAAATATTTCACCTTTCCTTTACAACCTCAAGAGATGTTCCAGCTAAGGCCACATCATCAGCAAAACCAACCAGATGTGTCATTTTATTGAAAATGGTGCCTGACTGAATAAGCTCTACTCTTTTCACCATAACTTGGAGGGCAATATTAAACAGAAGTGGAGTGAGGAAATTGACCTGCCTAACTCCTGACTTTACTGCAAAATATTGGCCAAATTTCCATTTATTTTAATCCAGCTAAAACTTTTCTTAATAGTCGGAAACTGCATGCACTTAGTTGGATTAACTTTGGTGGGATTCCTTACTCTTTCATTACCTGATACAGTTCTTTTCTGATTATGAAATCATATGCATATTTCATATCTATAAAAATAATCCATATGATCTTGTCAAACTCTTTTGTCTTTTCCATTATTTGTCTTAACTTTAAAAATGGATTTCTTCCTCCCTCAGAAAAGATATACCTAATATCCAATTATACTAGGCTTCGGTTTTTTTAACCAGATGAGTTCGCCCAACCAACCATATAGGTACTAACTGGTATTTAAACTCTTTATTAATGTTATTACTACGTACAAATGGCAACATCTAGATGGTTCTGTATGATCTATGCTCCAGAAATAGTATATTGCATCATGAACCAGTAGTTTATATCAATAATCTTCCTTCTCCCAATCAATGCAGTGTTTATTGATTCCAATTTTATGGAAAAATAAAAAAAAAATTGTTTAATATGAATTAAAATGCGGACCTAGATGACTAATAAACTTCATTTACCTGTTTATAATAGGTGATTAGTCCCGTTTTCGTTCTTTAAAGTTTAATTTAAAAAAAAAAAAACCTGGTCATCACCTCCTATAGTGGTAAATATCTTTTTGAGATAGATAAAATCATTGAATGATCAATGACATCAATTCGATTCCCCGGATAATATTTATAAATGTCAGGAAGGCTTTGGACATTTAGATTATAATTTGCATAACTGTAGCTTAAGCTCAAAGATGGCATATAAGTGAGTTATACATGATGTATTAGATTCACTGATTACCTAATCCTAGTACATAATGTCACCGATATTATGTATAATAGAAATCTGTGATAGACTTTTTATATATGCATGATCCTGGGCCAGTCAATTTGTGCTTAGACGAAAATACTGCCTTTTCCGGTATCACTTCTTACCGTATCACTTCTTACAAACTGACTTTAATGAATGAACGGTCTGAATCAAAAATATAAAATGACTTAGTCCACAAAATATCGAATGATATTGAATATTTGGTATGTTTGACAGATAATTTCTTAGTAGAGAATTTGTTAGATAATGTTTCATAAAAATAAAAGCCTTAACTACAACAAGCGATACCACCAATTTTGCGTTTCATTTCTGCATATAACCCATTTGGCAGTAGTCTTGTATGAAGATATAAAAATAACAAAATAAAGGAAGTAAGAACGAAATATTTACACAATTTTTTTTATTATAATTGTTATTATTATATGTTCATGTGCTGTGTTTGTTAATTTGATTGAATTTCGTTTATCAATTCACGCCAGTGACTGAATATCCAAATCAGTGAATCAATAAAAAAAAACCATGAAAGATATTTTCTAGCAGAGCCCATATTCAGTTCCATTTTATGACCACTGTGGTCATGTAACCTGATTTACTTGAGTTAGCTGGTTGATGATTTTATTATTAATATTATTGATTAATAATATTATTTATATTACATCTAATTTATTATGTATAATAATACCAAGCTACATTTTGAATAGCTTTTTTTGAATTTTTTGTGTGTTTTTAGAACTGAGGATGAATGTATAACATTCGAAACTAGTTTTCAATAAAACAAATTATAGAAGTGGTAAATAATTTATCAATCCCTAATTAGATTGATCCTTCTATACCATCATGCGGATGTCAACTGAATAATATTATTAATATAATATAATATTATTAATAATATTTATTAATTCGAATTATAATCAGCTGTTGATACCAGTTGATAACGTGCAAGACCATGACACAGTACTCATTAAGCTTTCACCTGGTGTGTTTCCACTAAGCGTGCAGAATGTTTGCCAACGGGTTTGCTTGGCTGGCTGAAACCGTACGCATTCGCAAATGTTTGCTAATACTTGGGTTCCGAGAAGTGTAGGTACATCAAAGGCATTTCGTAATTTTTACGTGTTTAGTGGAAACAATCTTCTTTTATTCTGGTGTGCCCCGTAGCGGATCCAGGAGCCAAAATCTCGTGACATAAAAAATTTAAGTAAATGGCTTATACATGACAGACGAATTTATAGTCCATATTGAAGATTGCCCGCGAGGTCCTGCGCAATATAAACCGTGCGGTAAACATGATTTACCGTCTCTTGAATGTACCATTAAATAAAAAGAACTATAATAAAGAAATTGAAATAATATATTCCATGGCAAAATATAACAATAAAACTATCAATCATATTTAAAAAAAAAGAAAATTGAAAAAACTAGGATTAAACCCTGTAATTAAAGTAGAAAAACCTTATCCTCACATTTCCCTTCTCCTAAAGACAAAATAGACCCTTTCCAAAAAAGCGGAGTATACGAACTAAATTGTAATGATTGTGCAGCCCAATACACGGAAAAACTGGAAGATCGCTAAATCAGAGATTAAAGGAACATATACGTGCATATAATAATAATACAGAGAATTCCAACTTTGCAATTCATTTAAATGAAAAAAATCATAAATTCATCAAAGACTCAGGAGTTAAATTAATACATGGTGTTAACAGTTTATGTATATAAAAATAAACTAAACAGGTTTGAAAATTGCCAAAAATCAAAAGGCTGAAACGTCGCGTTGCTTTTCATAATACATTTTCTCTATATGAAATTTGTTTTCTTTCCAATAAAGAAAGGTGTAAAAAAAAAATAAAAAAAAAAAAAGATCGTAATAAATTTTGTTAAACTTCAAGAAATGCAAAATTTCTTTCAAAAATTTTAACCTGGAGCGCTCCTGACTTTGGTTTGTTCAGCTCAACAACCTGTATATATTGTTTGTTTTTGTTTATTGGCGTAAAACCCTTAGGCCATGAATGCCTATGGTTTGTTTGATCAACTCAGATTTGGAACTTATTTGGGAAACAAAAAAAAATAAACATAAATGAATAAAATAATAAAGAAATAAAATAGAATAAATAAATAAAATAATTGATGATTAAAAGTAAATTAATTAATAAAGAGAAAAAAAATGGAGAAAATTGTATAATGCTATAATTTAGACAAGAGGCGATGTGCTTTCAAAAACTTAAAAACAATGTTACCGAAGTTTCATTATCCTTAAGAGCGCTATATAAACTTGAGGTCAGTCCCGTTCTATATATGTTGTATGTGTATATATATATATATATATATATATATATATATATATATATATATATATATATATATTGAGTTTTTCCTCGAACACAACTATAAAATGTAATGTTCTAAATGTTTGAATGTGTCCCGAAAGTTCCTCTAGTTAGTTCATGATGCACATAACCATGGCACTCATAAATAGTGCAAAAGAAAAAAAAACTAAAGAAAAATGGCGGTACAATTACTGCGTTTCAAGATACTTGGGCTAATTATGGCCACTGGATTACACAAGAGATCTGAAACTTTGGTAATTGAAATTTCTTGTGAGAGTTTACATATGTGTAAGTCGGCAGAAATTTATTGCTCTGGGGCACTTTTACCTAATTCACCTTACACGGACAGAGCCTTTGAAACGGCTGCTTCATATTTTGAAATCTGTGCTATTGTCAAAAACTCCATTTGTTATTTAATAAATTAATCGACTAGAGATGTATTAAGCACTAATTACTAAAACTTGAATGTCGCAGTAGCGACAAGCAATGCTCTCAAGCAATGCTTTGAGACGTAATTACAGGAGTAAACTCAGAATTTTATTTCAGAGGTGTTTAAATTTTTCTTCGGGGGGATTTCAATATTTTTTCGGATAAGGGATTTAATGAGAAGGCAAGTAATCATTAAGTGTCTATAATCGCCAAATAGGGCGTAAGTTTTAAGAATAAGAATGAAAATTTAATAAAAAATTATTACTCAAAATACAAAACTTATATGGAAATCGTACTTTTTCAAATATTTCCGGGAGGAAGAGGATAAATCATCCTGAACTCCTATCCTTTTTTAGAAATGACTTTTTTAGGAATAATTTTTACGCTAGGACTGACTTAATTATGTTTACAAAACTCTTAAAATGCAGATAGAAAGAGTAACAGCTTTAAGATATATAATGACTATTACAAATTAGAATAATACTAATGGATTGCTTACAACTGAACAATAAAAAAAAGTAAAACAGACTTATATTATAAAATTTCTACCATTTTACGGAAGTTTTCATTACTAAATTAAATAATTTTTAGGGATTGATAAATTATTTGCAACTTCTATAATTTGTTTTATTGAAAACTAGTTTTGAATGTTATACATTCATCCTCAGTTCAAAAACACACAAAAAATTCAAAAATAAGCAATTCAAAATATAGTTTGGTATTATTATACATATTAAATTTGATTAATATAAATCAGTATTATAAAACATTTATGAATTATGAATTTAATTAAGACAAGAAATCAAATACATGTTGGTTCTCACCAAGGTTTAAATGGATTATATCAAACAGAAAAGTTTGTACTGGTTTCTTCTCGCATTGAACTAATAATGAACAAAAGGTAGGTAGGATGTTTTTAGGTAAACGGTTTAAGGGTCAGGGTTTTTCCAGTAATGCCGGTGAGTAATTGTTTTTTCTGTTAAAGATGGGAATAAATTTAAGATTGGACTATTGAAGATATTTATTTGGTCATTGGTCATTGGTCATCAAGCAAAAATCTTGATTACATGGGATTACATACATGGTTTAAATGAGTACCAACATGTATTTGATTTCTTGTCTTAATTAAATTCATAATTCATAAATGTTTTATAATACTGATTTATATTAATCTAATTTAATATGTATGAACCTTTAACATTGCTGAAGCACTATTAAGCTTGTCCACTATTTAAAACACAAAGGCACTGTTAATCAAATTAAATATGATGGAATATGACAAAGATAGTTATAGATTAACTTCATAAGTATTAAATCTATCAGATAATAAAATTATAGAATAGAGGAACGTTGAACTTCTTTTCTAGCCCAGGTAAATCTGAAAAATTAAAAGCATTGTTCTTTAGGGATTGATATAGTTATAGTTATAGTAACTATATTTTGAATTGCTTATTTTTGAATTCTTTGTGTGTTTTTAGAACTGAGGATGAATGTACAACATTCGAAACTAGTTTTCAATAAAACAAATTTATAGAAGTGGCAAATAATTTATCAATCCCTAATTAGATTGATCCTTCTATACCATCATGCGGATGTCAACTGACTAAATAGTTTTGTTATTTTTGTGAACAAATACACTTCCCTTAAATTATCTTTATTAATTTTCTACATTAATATTTTTTACCCACACACACAGCCAACGTTTTGAAATTCTCTTCCATCTTCTAGGCTTTCCTTTCTTCTAAAATTCAACAATACAACATCAACACTATACATATTTTTCAGTTATTAATGTAATTTAATATAATATTTTAAAAACAAAATTATTTTACGTGAACTTTGCTATTTTTTCTAATATAAAATAATTAGCAATACTTCCTTAACGTCCGTTTTTTTCATAACACATTATTACGTCTATTTGTTCACCATTAAATTTTTTTATAAGCGTTATTGCTAATTATTTTATATATATAAAATAGCATAGTTAAGGTAAAATAATTTTGTTTTTAAAATATTATATTAAATTACATCAATAATTGAAAAATATGTATATGTTGTATTGTTGAAATTTAGAAGGAAGGAAAATCCAGAAGATGGAAGAGAATTTCGAAACATTGGTTGTATGTGGGTAAAAACATATTAATGTAGAAAATTATTAAAGATAATTTAAGAGAAGTGTGTTTGTGCACAAAAATAACAAAACTATTTAATTAAGTAAAACAGACTATATTAATGATGAATAAGATCTATGCGGGAACAATATTATAACATGGAAGCCAACATGCTCAATAAAAAATATCAATTATTAACGCGTTCTCTAATAAAATGGTTATGATTCCTGTGTTAAAAATAAAACAGGAAAAAATTGCTTGTTTACTCTTTAATCAATGCCGAAATTTCGGTCAGGACAAGACAGAGTTAGTATAAAAAAAATAAAAAATATGTTTTGAAAATACGTAATATGAAGGAAAGGCTAATACAATCGAACCTCAGTATATCGAACTTCTATATATCGAAAATCTCTATATATCCAACTTTTTTAATAGCCTTGAATTTTTATTAGAAAATAATGTTCTGTATATTGGCTAAAATTTCTATATGTCGAACAAAAAATTCCCACTTAAAAAATATAAAATGTGATTCTCATCAAAAAGAGCCCTTTTAGTTTACGTGCATTAGAATGAGTGGTAATTAAATAAGAAAATAAAATGTTCCACAAGCAACCAATCAAATGTTCCACGAGCAAACCAATGGAAATTCAGGAAAAATCTTGTTTCAGAAGAAGCACAGGAGTACCTACCTAAATTTTCTAAATGTGTTTCCTAATATACAGTGAAATTTTCATTTTTAATTCAGTTTATATTTACCTTTCTTTTTGTGAACATTGCTCCTAAAAATGATGAATTCGGTGATGAAAAATACACAAAAAAACATTAGGAGCTATTTTTCGTAAAAACAAAAATAAATAAATTTTTATGTATGTAATAAATCATAAATGTACATTTGTAAAAATCTCCTATCACAGATGTAATTTGAGCAGTTAACATAAATCAATTGCTAAGAGAAAAAAGGCGTGCACAGCTGAGCTCCGTCACTAAGGCCGTATTTTATTAAACATCCCCAAAACTTCCACAATCGTGTTCTAGAGGTTATGAAACGGATAGAAAATGCACCCTCCTCCCCCCCTTACCACTGACCTTCGACCGAGTGCAATAGTATATTTTATTCAGGAAAAATATGACTGAAAAGTGTCCAAATTGCGTACGTTTCGTTTCAAGACAATTCATACGCGTATGAATTATATGCATATGAATTACGTTGACTGCAAATATTTTTTAATTTTGGTGGTGTAGTTGACCGAAGATGTAATTTTAGAGGTTGGTATCATATATCTGTCTACTGATTTTTACTTATGTACATTTTCATGTTTTATACTACTTCACACTTCAATGATTAACGTATATGTTGTTTGTTTTTTTACTTAGCCCTGATGAAGGCCTACAACGTAAGCCGAAACGCTGGTGCACAATAAAAAAACAAGTTCCACTCATTAGTTAGTTTCACCTAGAATTCACCGAATTCTCCTTAAATAAATTTTTTAAAAAGTATGAAATTCCTGTGTGAAAACGTTATTTTGTAAAAATTAAGGGAAGATAAGGGGGAACAAGTATAAAAATGTGAAACTTATTCAAGTGAAACTTTACTGCCGTTTTGACCTTCTTCCTCGAAAATGTCTGCAATAAATGACGCTAAAAAACATATTATAGATTATTTAAAAAGTTATTTTGTATTTTAGACGTCATTCCAAATGCAATGCTGGTCTGAACCGCGGGGCTCAGCTAGTTTCTTATAATAAATGGTTTGGATTATGCTAAATAATAAAACAGGAAAAAATTGTTTGTTTACTCTTCAATCAATGCCAGAATTTCGGTCAGGGCTATAAAGAAGAGAGAGTAAGCATAAAAAAAAAAAAAAAAAATGTGAAAATACGTAAAAATTAGTTGAGTGAAATAGTAATCTAAAGGAAAGGCTTACCTCCGTTAAAACTAAATAAAATAATTAAATAAAATCGAACACATATAGTTGTAATATGAAACTAAATATCAAGATTTAAAATAACGCAAAAATTATTATATATGTAGTGGTTTACCCTAGTAGTTACCTTCCATAAATCAATTGCTAAGAGAAAAAAGGCGTTTCAAGCTAAAGTTTTAAGATAACGAGGCAATTTTGTTATGGTAAAAACAACATTTAGAGATTTTAAACAACATTTAATTTTCTTAAATATACAGCGTTAATCAATATTTTTCAATATTTACAAGATTGGCGTAGGCACTATGGGACAAGAGCCCAGCTAGCAAATTGGGGACTATAAAGAGGGACGTAGGGCCGTGACAGCTTATCAAGCAGTAGCAGTCGTCTACAGAAGAGGTGACCCTCATACGGCTGAGAATCAGTCATACAAGATTGACACATATCCACTTAACAGCGAAAGATGTTCCTCCCAGATGTCGAAAATGTGGCAACATATTGGCAAATATCACACATTGTATAGGATGGTCCTTTCTACATCAGGAGGTAAAAGGAATGTGGAATACCTTTCAGCATATCAGTATCTCTGGATAATAAGGAGGAAGGAATTACTAAGATTATCAACTTTCTATCTAAAGAAGGTTTATTGATAAATATATAATTATTTAATTTTATTTATTTATTTTAATTTATTAATTTATCTTATTTTTATTTTATTATTATTTTATACTGAAAAAATAATACAATACAATAATGAAAAATAAATTGGAATAAATAAAAATAAAAGACGTCCAACAGGTTTTACGCCTTGATCTCCAAATAACTAATTAACAATCAATATTTGTAGTTTAACCATAATGTAAATTGAAAAAACAAATTTAGATTTCACTTTTGGATATTCATTTTCATTCAAAATTGTGGTAAAATCAACACGATGTCACCTGTTCCTTTGATTTTCGATTATTTTAAAATTTGTATTATGTTATGAAATTATGAAAGATAAGCTTGAAAAGAAAAAAAATAAAGAAGGATACATTAGAAAGACCACACGAAAAAAAAATATATATAAATATGATAATATTGATATGTATGTTTGTGTTTGTTGCGATTAACTGTAGTAACTGTATTTCGACAACATGGTTAGCCAAGCATATATTATTTTTTTTTTTTGACAGAGAATGCTTTTGAGCATCCAAGATCTTTTATCCATAACAAAAATTGGTAAGTTTCATGGCATTATTTCACGTTAGAAATACGTGAATGAAAAAATAAATAAATTGCTACGTAAACAATTTAAAATAATTATTTTCTTTTATCCACATTGCTTTCTATATTTATTCTTATATTAAATATTTAGTAAATTCTTTTTGATAAACATTACTTTTATTATCATTACATTTAAATTCATTTTGTTGACACCATATACCTCTTTCTGAAGAACGATTACTCCGAACACTATTAGTAAAAACTGCTCCTTCAGAGTCCTGATCACGCGAACATCCCCTATCCTTAGTTCCTTAGAGCAGACACTAGGAGGCCACGGCGAAGACTGGAAGACTGGAGTACACCCGGGAACAGGGAGAGCTCGCCGGCAATGTCAATGCTAGCACCCCTCCAGTTCTTCGTGAGGGGGGAGTTTTAGAAAGGGAGTTCAACCTTTGCGGGTCTGGCACTCGTGATTAGACAGTATTCGATCTGATAGAGTACATGCTATACGTCCCTGTAAAATGGAATATTCATCTAGACATTATAGACACCAAAACTTGTAGTAACCATTGCCAGATGATAATCTGAAGGTCTGAAACCTTAAAAAGCATAGAAGATGAATTTGATAAAATATGGTTAAAGTAATTACAATATGACACTAGTATCATAAATAATTAATATTTTGAAATATATGAATTTAATTATGCAAAAGTAATCTTGATATTGAAATGGATTTCAATAGAAGCAAACCTATCACTGATGGATTATAAAAAAACTAGGATCTTTCAGCTGTTTGGCATTCAGCTTTCTAGCCAAGCTAGTGTTACATAAATTTGGTTTTAAAAACATAGACTAACTATATATCTTTATTATGTGATTCATAAACTATTTACAACTTATGGAATTCCTTGTATTTAATGAGAAAACTGAAAATGTTATAAATTTATAAATTTGAAATTGGGTTTTCTTTGAGCATGTTCTTAACAAAAATTTACAATAAAATAAAATAAATATAAGCAATCAAAATTTTCATTTGAGGCTAACATAAGGAAAGCTGCCATCGAGTCCTAAAATCGCCCATCTCAAGGTTTTTCAATTCATCTGAAGACAAATGAATTAATTTTTCGGTAGACAAAATGAGTTAAATGTACATGCTTCACTCACTTACCAAAAGTAGAGACACTGATGTGTGGTTTTTTTTTGGATGATTAATTAGTTACATTTTTAATATAATAATAAGTGATCAAAATGTTTTACGTATTTTAATGTAAATAAATTTCCAATTAATCTAAAATGGGAACCAAATTAAATGAATACAAGTTAGAATAGACCTTTATTAAATATAAACTAGTGGAAACCAATCACTAATGACAACACAGTTTGTGGAGACGTATTCAATTGGCTGGCGTTTGTACTCTACGCCACTCAGCCCTGATGATGGCCTAAAACTTAGGCCGAAACGTCGGCGGACATTATAATAAGTTATTCTTATTTGTGAGTATATGCCTTTATTAAGTGTCCCTGACTTCAACTAAATAGTAAATTGTGAATTTAATTTGGGAACGAAATTAGGACCACTCTTTTATAATCCTAAATTATATAATTATATCGGTAATTTATTTTTTTTTACCCAGAGGAAAGATTCTTTAGTTCCGCCAAATAATGATATCAACATTTGTTGATGCAGTGTAGAGCTGTTTATATCAATTTTAGAAAATTTTAATATTTGAAATTTCCAATTTGGTTTTGAAGAACGATATTTGAACATCCTCCCTTATAGTATGACGAAAATCATAATTTTTCATAATTGAAATTTTTTTTTAATTTTCAAATTAAAATGCGTATAGTTGATGTGTTGCGGCAAAAAATATTTATATTGTAATGAATAGACTGTTTTATATTATTTAATTAAAGATGATTATTTCTAATTCTTAATAATCACAGGTCTCTAACCATGGCCATATTAATAACCCAAAGTCGCCGATGGATAGGAAAAATAATGGTTTTATAACAATTTTAGATGAAATTCAAAAAATGAATCAATAAGTACAAGATTATAAGCACAGATTTCCTGATGACAAGTGTATCTATGTAATTCTTCTATGTTTGTTTTTTTTCTACTCGATGTATGTTAATTTTTAGATGAATATGGCGCAATGTGCCGAATTCTACTGTTAATGATGAAGAAAAAAAATAAAAAATGAGACTGATATGATGGTTTTATTCCTTTAATTAAAAATATGTATCTTTAAATTATCCCTTACCTAGTTGATTGTAATTTCCAATTGCATACTATGTTGTCATTAGTGATTTGTTTCCACAAGGTGATATTTAATAAATGTCTATTCTAACTTGTATTAATTTAATTTGATTAAAATGCAACGTTGGATGTGACTTTTTTCACAATTAATTTTTTTTTTTGTGGAATAGCGTGTACTGTGACTCACTGTACGGGAAAATTATAGTTTAAGTTCTCAAACTAATTGCTTGATAGTATCATTCGATTAGGTTGAGAACTTAACCCTTAAAATTTCCATACAGTGAGTCACACCCAACGCTATTCCACCAGTAAAAGTAATTGTGAAAAAATTTCCATCCAACGTTGCTCCAGCCAACAATTCAAATGCTCCATATATTACAATATTACACACACATATTTATTAAGGTAATATTTGGATTCTTGTAATATACTTATACATACTTCTTGTAATATGTAATATACATTGAGCGAAATTTGGTGGACCGTAAAGATGCATTAAACTAAACAATTTACAAGGAATCAGCATTGGAATATTCAAATCGGGCGTATACGCAGAATTTTTTTTTCGGGGGATTTTAATTTTTTTTCAGGGGAGGGATTTAATGAGAAGGCAAGCAATCATTAAATGTCTGTAATTGCCAAATAGGGCGTAAGGTTTTAGGATAAGAGCGAAAATTGGATAAAAAATTATCACTCAAAATATAAAACTTACATGAAAATCATATTTTTTTTTCAAAAATGTTGGGTATTTCCTCCTGATTCCCTCCTATGCGTACGCTACTGATTCAAATGATACATTATTAGGAGTCGCCATTTTTTATTTATTTTTCACATCATATCATTTTGTTCTAATTTCTCATCATTTGCTATACACTGATAAATATTCGCTACGTAGGTCACTAGCGTTTATACTTCTTCACGAAAAAAAAGTAATTCCTTCAGTTGATATGATAAAAGCTAGAAAACGTTGATGCCTACACGACTTCACAAATATTTAAAATATCAGGGAAAGTAGCAAAGTTGCAAAGCTCAATTTGAAGTAGACACCTTTGAGACAGATAGAGTTGATCTATGGCTCTCTATGATAGGCTTGAGATGGAAAGTGGAGAGTCTAGAAGTTTAATGTCAGGGCCCACTTCCACTTTCGTTTCTGTGTATTTCCGCCTTCAGTCTTTAGTGAATCTGTCTACTGGCATTCATATTTACTTTTAAATGGAAAGTTTGTTTTTTATTTTTCTACATCATTTATTAGGTTTTTAAATAAATCAGTATTCAAATATTAAAATAATTAATTAATTATAGATTAAAAAAATGTCCACTACAAATATCCAAAAACGATTTTATTAATAAAATTATAACAAATTAAATCATATTAAATTACGTTATAAAAAACACAATATGACGTTTCGGCCTTTTGAATTTTGGCCATTTTATAACCTTTGTAGTATATTTATGTACATAAAATATGAACACAATAGTCTATAAATAAATTAATAAGTAAAGCTTTTAAAAAAATCTAATGAACGTTTATTTTTCAAAAAGCATTTATTATTTTACCAGAACGGTCAAATAGTAAAATTGGTGAAAACACATTCTTATTCACTTTTTTCCATATTTTCTTTAATGAACAGAGCATCACATCGTACTAAAATTATCATAGAAGTGAGATTTGAAGTTTTGTTTGATAAGACAAATTTTAGTGAAATAACTCCTTTTCAAAAAAAATGAAATGTTCAACAGGTACTTCCAATTTAATTGTTGCATTAATTTATTTGTAGACTATGGTGTTCACATTTTTTGTATAAGAAATAAGCTACGAAGGTTCGAAAATAGCATCAAAACATCTGAAAATCACATTTTTTTTTTATATAATATAATTTAATAATGTTTGTTAGAACTTTATTAATAAAATTGTTTTGGGACTTTCTAGTTGTCCTTTTGGTTTCAAGATTCGTAGAATCCGAATATCAAATAAAAAAAAAAATCCTTCCGTCTTCCGTCCACCGTACGCTGTACATGGTGTTCACATGTTTTGTATAAGAAATAAGCTACGAAGGTTTGAAAATAGCATCAAAACATCTGAAAATCACATTTTTTTTTTTTATATAATATAATTTAATAATGTTTGTTAGAATTTTATTAATAAAATTGTTTTGGGACTTTCTAGTTGTCCTTTTGGTTTATTATTTTCAATAATAGACCTTTGTAATCGACCAAAGGAAATTTTTTTTGTAACCCTTCTCAAAATTTGAGGTTTTACGTTTCAAGATTCGTAGAATCCGAATATCAAATAAAAAAAAAAATCCTTCCGTCTTCCGTCCACCGTACGCCGTACGCCGTCCGCGGCTTTTCTCCGAGGCTACTGGACCGATTTTCTTGAGTTCGGTACCAAGGTCACAGGTTACCCCAGGATGATCCTCGGAACTTGACATTATCATCAGTCTGTTTCTTTCAAAATGGCCACCGATTAAAGATCTCATAAGCCCATAACTAGGCCATTTAAACAGATAGAAGACAAATGTAAGGTGTTTTGGAATCAGCATAACAAGGCATTAAAAAAAAAAAAAATCTATATCTATAAATGCTTTTGATTTATTATTTTCAATAATAGATCTTCGTAATCGACCAAGGAAAATTTTTTTGTAGTCCCCTCCCCCCTCAAATTTTTGTTGATTCAAATAATCGCTCATAAATCGCCTAGCAATTATCGCATAATTGAAGAGGATTGATATCTGCTGCAATTTCTTCTCTGAGAAACCATTTTGACAGCGGTCACTTTTCATTTTCATGTAACTATTCCAAAAACGGAAATAAACATATTGATACAGATATCTCAGAAAATTCATGAAGAGATTTAGAAATAAATAAAAATAAGTATTTATTTGAATAAAATATTTGTTATACAATACTAATGTTTGATATCGAAATATGATGCAAGGTCTATTCGTAAGACAACGGTATTATTATTAAGGAACAGCTAAGCAAGGTCCATGCTAAGACACGAAAATTTTCCTCTATTCATGCCCTCGAGCTAATGGAATGAACGGTTTTCGGGCTATTTGCGAACATCTTCTTTAGCGATTTATACTATTGTAATAGTCATGCCTAATCAATGGCTGACGAAGGTAATGCTCGAATAATGAGTATAGGCTACCTTATGATTGGCTTTACTAAGTCCAGTACATCTCTAATTCATATCCTTAATATTTTAACAAACGCTCTTGTTTATTTATTATTGATTACCTTGGCAATCATCTGAGAGAGCTGCTACTGACCTATCTGAATATTAAGTGATCCTTCGATGTTCTTGAAACTGATCAATCCTTCTTTACATGGTTTCAGAACAAAGAAAGCTGTCGGGGAAAGATTTTAGAGTTGTGGGATGTTCACGGCTGTAGTAAACTATGTAAGGATGTGAATATGGATTTTATATATATATATATATATATATATATATATATATATATATATATATATATATATGTATATATATATATATATATATATATATATATATATATATATATATATATATATATATATACATATATAAATCGTATATTTAGTTTTCCAATATATCGAAATAGTGGTTCGATATATCGAGAAAGAATACCTAGAAATTTTTAATGCTTTAAACCCCTTCATTTAAAATTAGGGGGCTTTAGGGATTTTGGAAAAATATTTAAATATCGATATTTTTTCCGATAGTAAAGAAAAACTAAACTATATTTTTAAAGGATAATAGGATACTGCAAGAACTGTGCCAGTTCTATATTATTATGTGCTTTACTATTTTGCGATATTATCTTTAAGTAATAGTTTTTGAGTAATTTCATATTACAATAATAAGAGGTTATAAAGAATGATGGAAGAATCTAAAGAATGAATGAATCGATTGATATATATTTTAGTATAGTATCGATCATTAAAGGCTATCCTGAGGTATCCTTCCAATTTTGAATTAACAAATTAATTAATTTTTGAGCATAAGAGATCATACTCGTATACTGGTAATATTATAATTATTATTGTTGTTATGATTAAAAATATATTAGTCCTATAATACAATATGAAAGACCAATATGAATTTGTGATCAAGAAATAGTAAATATTACACATTTACACCGCCGCTATAAATATTATCGTAGTAAAATAATATATTTTTAACCTATAATAGTACTGTTCTATATTACATAAAACTCAATAGACCAGTCAGAATGCTTAAAATTTTATTATTTCATTTTTTTTTTAAATTGGTTTCTCAAATATTTAATATTACTTTTTCTTATTTTTTTTTCAGCGATAGTTTTTATAGCGGTGTAATAAAAGTCTAGTATTAACTATTTCTTGATAACCAATAATGCTTTATATTATGATATGTATTTCTGACAGTTTTTCTGGCAGACCTGCCGCCTGGGCTCGTTCCGACAAGATAGTGTACCACGACTGTGCTCGAACAGTATCGCCTGACTTAATTGTTTAAGGGCTAGGTCGATAAATCAAGACTGTGTAAAGACTGATTTGAAATATTATTACTAAAGTAATGAGAGGAATAATTAATTTAATTAAATAATTATGTTTATTGGTTTAATGAGCTTGAACAGCTTGACTTCTACGCCAATAAAAAAAAGAAATATTTTTAATTTCTAATTTTTAAGACCTCTGTTTTTGCTGGCAATTATCTGAAAGTACGTTGCAAAGGTTACAAGATATAATTAAAAATTAATTACTGTATATTTTGTTTAACATATACTTATGCATTACTATATATTTTGTTACATCCTTAAGCTTGAAATTATTAATAAAACAAATTTAAAATATTGAATGCGCTTCAAAGCAGCCTAGAATTTCATCGGATCCTCCAGAAGAGCAATAGGACAAATTAAAAACATTTAAATGGGTCTAAGTAACAATAGGCAAATACTAAGTACAATAAGTAACAAAAATTTTTACATCCTTCGGTTCTAAAAATAATAATATATTTTCCTTTGCCTGATATAAGGAAATTTGTGAACTAGAATATTTACGGAAAACCGCGACTAGACATCGAACACAATCAAGTTCAAAAGGACAGAGATATATCGCGAGGGGAACGGAAGCGGAACTCAACAACGAAATAACTGTTCTCACGCCCAATGTTACTTTCTAAGCGTTACTTTCTTTAGTAGTCGGCTATGAACCTTAGGGTTGCTCTGTCAATCTATCTTATCTATAGATTCTTAAACTATAGACCAATCTATCTTCTGAGATAACCTGTAGTTTTTAAAATATTGAAATTTATATTTTTTTCAATAGTTCATAAAATAAAATTAACAGTATACCCTCCAATATACCTCGAAAATGTTCTAATTCCGCTGACAGACAAAATTCGATACCTTGGCCTGACATTTGACAAAAGAATGGCACGACAAACAAAAAACGTTAAACATAAATTGAACACTTGCACTTACTTTAACCTATCTGGGCCAACGGTTCACAGATATACGGGACAGCCAAAAAGACACACATACAAAAACTTCAAATTTTTCAGTAAAAAACTTTTACGACTGTAACCAAAGTCCCATGGCACATTACGTTACATACAGACCTCAATATGCCAACAGTTAACGAACACATACGGACTCACTACAAACGATTTCACGATAACTTGCAGGGACATCTTAACACACTCATACATGACATGGCGACAACCAACATGCCTGACAACACTCGCAGAAGGCTGAAAAGGAGCTGGATGAGGGATCTCCTTGCCTAACTATATCCAATAATCGAAACAGGAAGAGGTGCCGCTGGGTATTGACTTCTAACATGCTTTTCATTTTATATATATATATATTTTTCGGTTGGCGCTACATACCATGGAGATCTTTGGCCGCACGATGTGGTATTCATAGAGACATGTATTGCTTGCGGGAGAACAAAGAGCCTGGAGGTCACCCAGCCTCAGGTTGCTACGAACTATGGTTTCCATAACCGGTCCCTTATTAGGGGCCAATTCGGCAGTGCCCTTCCCACCGACTCACTCAGGTTCAAGGACAGTGACAAACCGGTCAAGATCCACGGATTTTGGCTGCTCGGAGTCAGCAGGCGCACGAGGACCTATATTTCTTTCCCCGAAGCAGATCGTCCATGGACCAAACCTCCTGGCGGCTATTTTACGTCCTGGAAAACCACACCGCGATTCGCAATTTAGGTACACGAGGTTGGGTCATCACTCCTACGTCCGGCCTATGTGAGTTGCCTCCAGTAGTCTGACGGGTCTCACATATCCGGGGAGGGAGGGGTGATAACTGGCTTGAATTATTAATTAAATTAAATTAAAGTAATGCCGGTACCGGGATTTGAACTCACAACCTTTGGGTTTGTGAGTAAGTGCACTTTTCCAAGCGCGATAACCCGGTCGGCCACCCCGGCCCCATATATATATATATATATATATATATATATATATATATATATATATATATATATATATATATATATATATATATATATATATATATTATTATATTTTTTTTATTTTTTTTTTTTAGTCAGCAATTTCACTGGTGGTCAATAGTGACAGGTGTGAATTCAACAATTAAGACAAAAGAACAAAAAAACAAGTTAAAAAAAAAGTCTAGACATTACAAGAAAAAGGAGTAATCATTGAAGGTAAGCAGCTAGTGTTATGAAGGATAAATGAAAATTTCGTTGCTTCAAACTCTCTTCTATTTCATCCTTTAAGGGACGCTGAAATTCAATTCACAAACTTTTTCCAATCCGGCTTGTTCAACGTCAAGTCAAATATTCCCTCTGCTCATAGAACGTCCAATCAACTCTGCATACTACCTATGGTTGGAATTGGTGGACTTTATGAATTTAAAGCGATTTAAAATTCACAACATTATGAATATGTTCCACAACATAAAATATGCACCGGGCGGCAGATTTTAGGGGGCGGGATTTCGAGCGAATATATTTTTTAATCAGTTGACATCCGCATGATGGTATAGAAGGATCAATCCCTAATTTATATTTAAATCATTTTTTATATTTATTTATGCTGAATTTTAATTAATACAAAGGGACAAAACTCAGACATACAGACTCACAGCTTTGTTTTTGGAATTTTTCGATTATATCCTCTCAATATTTGTAAATCAAATGCATAAAGGAAAATTTTAGCGTTTTTCTTGAATAAAATAAACTCTCAAATTTAGATTTAAAATGTCGATCAATACTCAAACAAAATCTCAAAAAAACAGAACTACCCGATATTTTGCGTTTTGAAATCCTTCGTTTCCTGGACTATTGAGATAATCATCACGCGCTCTCGGCTGTATTCGATTTCATTTTGTTTCTATACGATCCCAATTACTGCTTCCCAGCCCTTTGTTTAGTTTTTTTGATTGGTGTCGAAATTAATAAATGGATGTTTATGACTTTAAGGCCAAAAAAAGCCGAATTAGGCAGATACCTACATATCGACGTCGTTTTTTGAAAAAGTCTTAAGCGCCAAAAATTCGAAATTTAGGTTTCAATTGATTATGGAAAGTAAACATCATCTCTATCGATTTCCGTTCACGATATATCGAGAAAAAAAATTGGAAATGGTATAAAAAATTAATATTGATGACGTAAGCACTAATTACTAACGACTCTCAGTAGTCACTCTGGCCAAACCATTGCTAGAAGCCTTAAAAATATATTTTAATTATGAAGGTTTTGCTAGGTAAATAAACTCCTACTGTAGACGATATAAAATAATAAAAAAATATATTGTTATTTCTGAAAAAAATCGTACCATGTGTTTCCTGTAAAGCTAGCTAAATGGCGCTTAGAGCCTTTTTCAAAAAACGACGTCGGTAGGATCTGGACATCTCTCATTCTGGCGACATGGCCGGCTTCAATCTTCTTAATTTGATGGTCCGTAATTCGTTTGCTTCACTGTAGAGCTCGTATACTTCGATATTGTGCCGTCTTCTCCACTGGTCCCATTTTCTAACGGACCCAAAAATCTTCCGTAATATCTTCCTTTCGAAAATAAGGATTTATTTTTTTTCTTTGGCTGTCGGAGTTCATGTTTCGGATCCATGAGCAAGGACCGACCTGATGAGCGTTTTCTAAATTAGGCACTTGGTTCTTAGAGAGATTATGGGCTTACCTTAAGCCGAAATAGCATCTGTTGGTCACCATTAGTCTCTGGCTTGTTTCCATCAGAATCTTATTTGTAGAGTAAACAACTGACCCTAAGTACTTTAACTGGTCTGGAAGCTGAACGGACCGTGAATAACTAAGGGTTCTTTTGCCTTATTTCTATCACCCTGGCCTACTCTCATGTATTCAATATTTTATGTGTTAATGTTATGATAGATATTTATTTCGAAATATATTACTTAATATACAATTATAAAACAGTTGAATTTCTTTTATTTGAGAGAGGGAATGAAAGAAGGGATGGCAAAATTAGGCTTACCTCTCCCTCCCTGAAAAAAATCCTAGATCCGGTCCTATACTCAGCAGCATGGTATCAGTAACTTAAGCCCAGTTAACACGGTGAAAGTTTTCTGTCATGGTCATGGCAATGTCCTTCTAAGTAAGGCTTGAGACAGTTGAAAAAATGGCCGTTGCAAAACAGCTGACTGAACATAATCAAATTATAGGTCACCATAAAAACTTAATTTTATAGTTTTTATTCCTCCTCCAAGAATTAAATAACATCAAAAACGTTGGATACAATCATTTTCAAGTTCAGAAATAATCGAAACGTACAGTTGATAAGTAGGTTAGGTTATGTTGGTGAGTCACTGCCGTGACATTCCTGCCATTACCGTAAATGATGTCATGACAGCGACATCCTATAGTTTACACACAGTTACCATTTATAGGTGACATGTTTCATGTTGGCCTATAGCCTTTAGGTTATTATTAGTGAACATTACTACTATTTAAATGAGGTATAGTCCAATCAGATTGTATCGTACCTAGATTACTCATCATATGTTTCTGAAACGAAAGTTTGACGATTAGATATTAATCTTATATGCTAACAATGTAAGGAACCTTCTGGGCGGAGCTTACGCCGGGAGGTTACGCTGAATGAGTGAAAAGTCTTCTTCCTCTACATAACTGCAGACAACTACCGTATCAAATATACTATCTCGAATTTTTTATTAACAGTTTGATTTGTTTTACATTCTTTCAATAATGAAAATTCGTAAGTTGATATTTATTTCATTAGCAAAAGGTTATTAATAAGTTACTGAAAGATTCTTGCTTAAACTGTTGGCCTATACCCAGATCGGTTTGACCCAAACACTGCGAATTTTCCAATACTCTCTTGGGCATTGTTCTTGAAGTTCATAATGATCGCCAACTACACAACTGTACATCTCCCTTCCGCATCAGCACTCATTATAATTTTGCTTCCGTAGTATTCTTTGTCGTCTCCCGAAGGTCTTCCTGGCTCATTTGGGACAGGCCAGTCACATACCGAAGATAATCAGCAGGTCCTTATTATAAGCAAAAAGGAACTTGCATTATGCATAGTCATTTTAATTCATTGTCTCGGTTGCCATTTTTCTTTGTAATATTATACATTAATTATAGTAGTTGACATTTTTTCGCAATTTTGGATTATAATAGTCATCGTCTATTATTGCTTTTCGTAATTAAGGTAAACGATTTGATCCCTGGGTTTCTTCTGTGTTACTTATAATACATACAAGAAGGTTCGACAGAGAGGAAAAATAGGTCACCTCCATTTGGTGTCGTAGAGTTGGCAAAAAGGAGCAGCAGGCCCACTTGCCGTTCTTTGTCCCCCCATCTATACCAGTACCAGTACCAGCGCCAGTAGTATTATCCATATTTGTTTGTAGATGTTCTGATATATACCAGTATTTTTACATAAATTAATTATTGCAAATTACCTGTTTCCAGGAAAACTCAAAATATTGTTTTTTTTTCATGATTTTGAAGTGATACGTGAGTTTGAGGATATACGATGGCTGTGCGCAACATCCTTTATGAGAGGGTGTTCGTACAATAGTCCTGGGGAACTTCAATACTCTCCAGTTGGGAGGAGCAGGGCGTTAATATTCTTAACATTCCTGGAAAATTCTTTATAGAATATGCTGTCTAAAACGTATTTTAAACAATTTTTGTGTTAAAATTAAATCCAAAATTGAACATTCTTGGGCTACAAAAAATTTATAATGTAATAATATATTAAGATCGAACAAAAAATTTGTTTGTATTACAAAAAAGTTTCCGATCCAAAATAAATGACAATTAAGATCGATCTTGGGCGAAAATTAAGTAATTTCCTTAATGAAGATTTGTTTTTATTTTATGACGGTGTAAAATATAATTAATACCACCAAATAAGATGGCAAGGATTGATAATGGACAAACTGGACTTGGCACGTTGTCTGATGTGATTGAATTAAGACGTTATTAAAGAAATGAAGTTTAAAAAGGTTATTATCCTGATAATATAATTATATAAAAAAAGGTTTTAGTTGAAGTTTTTGAACTTTAGGTCAAAGCAAATTTTTTTTTTAAGTTGAATATTTGAAACAATTGAAAAAGTCTAAACTTTGCTTCTATCTACACTTTTATAGAGAAAAAAAAATTATTTCAGAGACATTAGTAGGTACCTGTGCATCTGTGATATTCCCCATGAGCATACCTATGGGGCATGCATTTTATATTAATATTTTTTAGTTTAGCCCTGACCTAAATCCTGATGAAACACATCACTTTCTCTAGTTATAGATTAAAATTTTACTTTACCGAACATCTTACAAAAAATTATTTTTGAAAATTATACATGTAAATATAATTAAAAAGACACGTACGTAGACATTTAAATCGACCCAACTGCATCCATTCGAAGAGTCCACGGGAGAAAAGGTTAGATTCACATTTTTTTCCGAAATGGATTTATACACATTAATATGTTTATATCGTTAAGTGGAATAAGATGGCAAAAGGAAACAACCAAAAATGTGGACGGCCGATTTGTAAGAAGCGTTTGAAGAATACCCTCACATAGAAGAAAGAGGGAGCTCCGAACTTTAAAAATGTTTCTCTTCATCTGAAGTCAGTTCTGACGAATCGCTCCCAAGTTCCGAATAGTAATGTTTGCGTAGTTATTCCACAAATTATAGACTTACAAGATATTGAAGGGTAATTTATAGATTGTATAATTGGTCTAAGTAAATCCATTATTTGGGGGGCTAAATGGGTAGGGCAACGGGAGGGCTAGAGAGGGAGATGGGTAGGGGAATCTCCCCAACTCTTTGTGGAACGATCAGGCGATAGTGCCCTACTCACTGCTTGAGACTTCCCAGTCCTCCTTATCCCTATCAACGCCTACTGTCACCTCCACGTGGTGCCCCCCGGGGAGTCCGATGGGACTCGCGAACGACAGAGGCGGGGATCCTCACTTCTGTCAGCAATGGCAGGAGTGTGGAATCTTTTAGACACCCAAGCCAAGGTGGAGGGAGCTCGAGCCGCAGGCTGAATGATGGGGGGTGTATAAAAATACACACATCAATTCGACCCACTTGGGGCACCAGGCGCACCCCATTTTAATTAATTGCCTTCTGCAGGGAGAGGGGATAGTACCTGCAGCGACTTTTTCCACCCCCGTATTCGTGTGAACAAAAATGAAACCCAATAAATACAAAACCGGACAGACAACATTGGCTAAGGACCCGGACTCTGACATTATTTTTTTTATCTTTAATTTTACATCTTCACTTGTTTCTCAGTTAGTAACGATAACATTTAGCGTACATTTTATTTTGTCACAAAAAGCTTGTTTTATTAATTTTTTACTTATTATATATGTGATTATCTTGGTAGTGTTTTAATATTTATTTACTGTTCTAATCTCCTTTCCTTCCTCATATTTTCATATCCTAACTTCTGTAATTAAATTTTTTTTCCAAAAAAATTTCTATGTAATCTGATTGATTCTCATGGAAGTGGCCTTCTTGGCTCACTAATCAGGCAACTAGTAATGTGTTGATGCAGTTCACTGCAACATGAGGGATTTCCTGGTTAAATACCGACATGTTCCAACCATCATAGCTATATTTATATTCAGTGGCTCGTATTTATTTAATATTTATGTACGAGACACTTAGATAAAATTAGTGGGGTGCTGCTCCAGAAAATGTATTATTTCTTTTAAAATTGTGTATAAGAAAACTAACGTATATAAACAGAAAATTTATTTAGAAACTTGTTAAAATCCTAAATTAAGTTAAGTTAAAATATTTACGATAACTCTAAATCTTTTCAACTAAAGCTGTTAAAAAAAAAAAAATCATGGTTTATCTTATGGATTGACAAACATTGGCTTATCAATTTACTAACTTGATCGCATTCCGTTTGTTTGAGACAAATCAAAATACCGATAAATTGTATTCTGAGTGATATTTTGTTCAAACCTTTTATAAACGAGAGAGAATTAACAATGACTGTCATTTTCATGAACTATATCATAATTTCTATACTCCATTTTCTAAAAAATTGTTAAAGGAATACCATATTTATACTTGGCTATTTATAATGCATATATTTTATTGGCGGATCCAGATGGGGACTTAGGGGGCATCCCTTCCCTCTAAAGAAAAAGATAATTTTAATTTTTTTAATAATTGTATACTATATACTCCATATTTTTTTCTAAAAAAGCAAGATTTGTTTCATATTGAAACAAGTAGTTATTTTATATTTTAAAAATCATTCTCTCTAAATTGAAACTCGAAAGAATCCCGCATGACCCAGATAGACAGTTTAGTAATGTTACCCATTGCTGGAATCATTTTGATAGGTTTTCTTGTCATTTATATTTAAAAGGAAATCTTGACCTTAATCATTTCCCATTAAAATTTATTAACCAATTTTCTTAGTAGTTTTTTTCTTGGCAGGGACGTGGTTTAGATTTCAAGTGAAACAGAATTCTGTCTTCATTAGTTATAGCTGCAAAACATTAGAATGTTAAATCAAATATAGAGGGTTTTTTTTAGCGCCCCCCCCCTCCCCACTAAAGACAATAACTGGACCTTGTCCTACTGAATTTTCGCTTATTTGTATCAATAATTCAACTTTAGTTGTACAAATTTTTTTTGCTTTGTAGGAGGTAGAATTTAAATATGTTTGTGTCCGACTCAGACGACTTTCTTTACCACTTTGGATTAAAATCCAATGAAAAAATTGTTTGCTATATCTTCACTAATATTAATCCCATTAAGATTTTTTTTTTTATGTTTCGCTTAGACTATTAAATTATCTTTCCAATGCATATATGGAACGTTCCGGAAAATGTATAGTTTTCTAGTTATCAAAAAAACTAAACTAAAATCGGTTTATACAGGAACGTCTGTAGAATACTCAAAAAAGCATGTGTACAATGTTCAATACGCTATATTTAGCGTATTGAACTTCGTACTCATGTTTTATATCTCTGCTAATGCTGATCCAATTTCGATGATTTTTTTTCTATTAGAAAAATTAAATTATCTTTCGAATGTCCGTAGTCAAAACAAAAAACAATGGCAAGGTAAACAATAAAAATTTCAATACCTTATGTACATTTATACGAAATGCATAGATCCGTTGAAAACTGCTCATCGGAAATTTGACTCAATCACAAATATCTTTATTATCTATTATGATAAGGGAAGTAATACAAATTTCAATACGCTTTATCTTTACTTATAATGGTCCGATTTCGATGTTTTTTTTTTTTTTTTTTTTTTTTTTTTTTTTAGCGAATTTATTTTTCTTTCAAATAATCAAATACACCATTTCCTACAAAATGTATATTTTTGAAGTGTGAGCAAATAAAATTTTATTTTCTTCATAACTTTTTCTGCTTTTTCTCGGGGATATAGTATATCCTATTGTATTTAAAGGGCTTTAAGAAGAAGATTTTCGCCATGTTTCATCAAAATGGTTATAGCCATTCCAGCGCTATAGTCTAAAGAAAAACTGTTTTTTCGACAATTGCGCCGCCGCTATTGTGCACTGGATGCACGGCTTGGTACTGAGTAATAAAATCGGACCTTCAAGAGATAATCTTGGCTCAGACAGACCAATGGCAGAAAACGCATTTATTGGACTGAGGGAGCTCTGAAATGCATAGATTCGCACTTAAACACACAGGATTGCTATAACTTCCTTACCTATAAAGGTAAGGGAAGTAAAAATAGGTATATAATTATTTCCTTGAACTAGATTTTTCACTAGACATTTATAAATATACTAATCCAACTGTATAAAATATAGTAGATAGCAGATTTTTGTTGAAAGATTAAAAATTATTTACATTGAATATGATTGGTAGATTTTTTTTGCCAAGAGTTTAATAGGGTGCTGGCTAAAAATAATTCCTAATACTTATAATATTTTAAATCTTTCCATGCAGGAAGTATTATAAAGAGTGGTTCAGTTCCATATAGCAAAACTCATGAAATCAATTAAGCTCAAAAGTACAAAAATAAATATCTACGAAAAATCTTTGAAAAAGCCTTTTTCAGTAGATTTTATGTTGTTTTTTTTCTAATTTTTATAGCATTTATTATATGAAAATGCTAATAATTTCAATTATAACCGAATTAATTCCACAATTCAAAACAATGGTAATTAGAATTATGACTGAAAGTGATATTGAAGGCAATAAATCACAACACATCAGTAAATATTATGAAATTAAGACTTAGATTCTTATACAGTATTATTTTCCAAAATAAAACGGTTCTTCTTGGTTATCTTAAAATGAATAGATAAGAGAATAAATGAAATAAATATAAGTTTTATCCTCAGTTATTTATGAGAAATGTATTTTTCTAAACAGATTTAATGATCATAATGATGAATATGAAGTAGAAAGTAAATAAAATCAAGGAGATGATGGTCATGGGAGCAGCTGAAATAAAACGCACAACAATTAACCTACTATTCTGGTGTCCAATGGATCAACCCATATGAAGGCCTACAACTCAGGCTAAAATGTCTGCACACATTAAACAATACATTCATTACTTCTGTTTTATTTCCAACCTCGCCTCCAGCCTTACCTCATCTCTTTGATATAATAATCATATTTGAATTATCCATTTAGGCCCATAAATAAATATTCTATATTGGTTTGATAAAGTCTTTATTAATGGATTGTAAACAATAAGTTTCGTAGGTAGGTAAAAAGTAAAAAGGATCATTTTCTTAATTTTTTTTTTTTCTTGGAGTTTAGAGTCTTCAGATATTTGGATTGTTGGCTGGACCAACATTAGATGCGTCTTTTTTTACTATTTTTTTTTTTTTTTAATGGAGTAGCGTTTGCTATGACTCACTGTATGGGAATGTTAAGGATTAAGTTCAAAAACTAATCGATTGAAACTATCCAGCAGTTATTTTGAGAACTTCACTTTTAACTTTCCTATACACTGTAAACATTATTCCACCAAAAAATGTAATTGTGAAATAAGTTCCATCCAACGTTTCTTCACCCAGCTATTCATTTGATGTATATATCAAAAGAAATTTCAAAGCCTCATATTATTAAAACAAAATTATATAACAAGATAGACTTTTAAAAATATATACATATATATATTTTTTTTTTAGCTTGCAGCTGTTGAGCCAAAATGGCTCAAGTTGGCAGCTGTGCAACTTACATTAAGGTTGGTATCTAACTCCACTAAAATATCCTCACTCTTCTATAATGATTATTTATCTGAAATGGAGTAGAGCTATACTTTTATCAATTCATGCAAACATTTTAAGCATTTTAGGAGATTCATTAAGGATATTTTCCATTCAGTTAAAACAGTTTTTAAGATTTATTTAAATATCACAGAGCACCTTATTAAATCATTATTCAGGAGTATCAAATTGATATTGCATTGATTATAAATGTGCGAACTGCTTAACTCTTAGAAATATGTGGTTCATGAAAAATTATTGATGACCAGAGATGTCGAATTATAGTTGTTACATTCGTCCACATAAACAGGTTAATTAATTTCTTCTTGCCTTCAGAATTTCAGTCATCACCTCCTGTCATAACTTCCATGAATTCTAAAACAAAATAATTCTCATCATATTTATGAAAATATTACTTTTTATTTGTTTCTA
Source organism: Rhaphigaster nebulosa (assembly GCA_948150685.1). Lineage (NCBI taxonomy): Eukaryota > Metazoa > Arthropoda > Insecta > Hemiptera > Pentatomidae > Rhaphigaster > Rhaphigaster nebulosa. Next base: position 151,772,627 of record OX411309.1, read on the forward strand.
GAAAATCTGTTAAAATCCTTTAATGATTATTTATTTAGCGTGTAAGTACCTTCGAATACTTCTTTGTGATTGAATTATAGTGGCATATAATTTTATCTAACAAAATATTGGTTTTAATGAACTTACAACGGTAACAGGTGACGACTAGTGTATTGATTTTTCAACTTGCCAATGTCAAATACACAAGGATTTTTCCTCTTTAGGATTTAATATTGGAATTACATTGGTTTATTCTTATCAGCATTATTTAGTATGTATGCATTAAAAAATAAGTATTGTTCTGGTATATAAAACTGAAATCGACAATCCGAGGTTTGCCTTTTAGCCAAAGATTTTTTAATCTTTGTTGTTGATATTAAATCATCATTTATTTATTATTTTAATATTTATTCATCTTCTTTATTAACATCTTAATATTTTAAAAAATCATTACCATTTAAACCAAATTAGCCTCATGTCACTTATTGCTTTATTCAAATGCATTTCAAAGAATGATTCTTTATTTTAAAGTTTAAATTGAGCCAAGTTAAAAGTTGCCAAGTTCTCTAAGAAGACTGCTAAATCAATTTAAAGTGTGCAACAATTTAAAATGAATTAAATTAAATTAATTATCCAGTAGAAAATTACACAATGAAGCTCTAATGATTTCAGATCACAAGATGCATAATAATAAAACTTTTATCATATCCATTCTATTCTTGAATTTATGATAGATAACTCACCCTCAAAATCAACTGTTCCAGAGCCATCAGCATCAATCTCATCAATCATTTGATCAAGTTCATATTCAGGAATTGTATCATCGAGCTCAGCTAGGATTTCTCGCATTACTTCGGTGGTGATGTAGCCATTACCTGAACAAAAATCATAAAGTTATGAAAGTTAATTTCAAATTTTTAACTTAGGAATTAATAGTTTTTTTTATGTATGGAATTGAGATTTTGATATACACTACTGCTCATGGAAGTATTTACACCTTTAAAAATTCAATTACATATTGAATAACTATAATCTTTACAATTGAACCTTTCACTAGCTCATTAGACTATTGTCAATAATATTTATTAACTAAATAATATTTATTAACAATAATATTTATTGTTTTGAAAGAAAATAATAAAGTCATTTCTAAAGCTTTTTATGAGAAAGGTTAGTAGGATCGAAAACTACAGTATAAATTAATCATAATCCTTTTATTTTCTGCATGTCTATATCCCTTGTTTTAGATACTGGTTTACATTTAAGAAACTTCTGATTTCTGAGTTTATTATCAGACCCCTTGCCGCTTACTTGTTTGATTTTGACTTTGTGCATTCAATGGCTGTTGCAAGCCTCTCCCTACCAAAACTCATTCAGCCATTCTCACATTACATCGAGAAAGGCTATCAGTCCGTAATATTGGGAAAAAATTAAGTATTTGTGTTTTGACGTTGCATCTTATATTACAAAGCTAGAGAATGTCTATAATAATGTGTTTCCATATTATCAGTAATTCTAAATTTTATTAATTAGAATAAGTATTTACCCTCCTTATCATAAAGCCTGAATGCTTCCCTAAGTTCTTGTTGCATTTGTTCCGGATTTTCTTCTTCTGCCATATACCGAGCGGAGAGTTCAGAAAAGGAATCAAAGTCTATTTCTCCAGAATCTAAAAATAACAATAAGCATTAATAATTGTTAAATCTTAGTTTTTATAGCACATATGTAAAAAATTGAACTGAAATTCAGAAAAACACCAATGATGATACCTTTAGTCAATATATAGAATTGGCCAGTGGTTCCCAACAGATCATCCGCGAGATCTTATTAGGAAATAACATAGCGGTATAACCATAACAAAACTATAAAAACAACATAAACTAACCAAATTCAGTAATACAATTCAAATTGCTATAAACCTTAGTTTTGTATATAAATTTAGGAACCAAACAATTAATGCTTTCTACACTAATTTTTAAAGATTATTTATTATTTATCAGAGAAATGCAATGACATTTTCATAATGTAAAATGGGATTAGTGCATACAACGGCATACATATTGTTAAAATAAAATTATAATCTTGATATATTATTAATAAACAACATTCACACAGCATTTTAAAACTATTGGACTAAAATTATACCGTTCAGAATCTAAGTGAACACACTTGTCCCTGGAATGTACTTTCATTCCACATTACCTTATTATTAATTGCTGAATATTTTAAATTGTTAAAATAACTACTTTTTTTTTTAAATATTAAAAAAAATATTAGATATATTGTTAAAATATATACATATATATATATATATATATATATATATATATATATATATATATATATATATACATTTTTTTTTTTATTACACAGGAATACAGGAAGAATACAAGAAAAATTTAATACATTGTCTGAAACATGAAATTATTTTGGTTATACCCAATAGTTTTCGGATATGCAGTCTGGACAGTATCATTTTAATATTATAGTTGTCAGACTAAAAAAAAGTATGACCATTCTGAATTGGGGAAAGTTGTGTCCTATAACTCTACTCTGAACCGATTCATTTAACTCTTTAGTTCTAGAAGATTTAATTAGGTCCTTAGTATTATTATGAGAGAGTGTGACGGCTGAGCACGTTGGGGTAACAGTCTCAGAGTGCCCGGTTCGGAACGTTGTGGGTACGATTTTCACCTGGGTCAGTCAAAATTTATTTCGTGGCGATCCCGCAAAATAAATCTTGACTCTCCCTCACTGGTTAGTATGTGGCGGTGAAGTAAAGATAGCCATCAGGGGTTGGCAAAAAGGATCACAAGGCCCACTTGCTGGTCTAGTTCTCTCCATCAATACCAGTATCAGTACCAGTAGTATTATTATGAGTAACCAAACTACGCTGTTGAAGTATGGTATCTAAAAATAGAAAAATATGCCCATCTCACTTTCATTTTCATTTGACCAAAATAGATTTGACTTAATTGCATTAGATATATACTGTTATTAATCAAACAATCATCAAAATTTTTCAATTGATCATTTTACAACTTTATATCAAACAGTTTACTCAGGATTCGCAGTTTATTAAGCATTAGCTCATTATTAGATGAACTTCTTTGCTACAAAATAAAATGAAGCAGATGCTTATTATTGATAATAATATTACCATGAGGAATGAAAACACCTTATTAGAAAAATGGTACCCAAAAATAAAAAATACTTTTTATTATCCTAAAATATTCCATAATAATTTTTATAAGGAAAAATATACTGGAAAAATGGCTGAATAATAAGATAAACTACTTACTCCATGGATCAAATTCACTAATCAGTGTATTAATAGTTTCTTGTGTCTGACGAATTCCCATCATTTCAAGAATCGTACTAAGCTCATTTGTCGGTATTGTGTTTTTTCCTTCAATCTCAAAAGCTCCAAAGGCTCTTTTCAATACTAAAATTGAAAAAAAAAATTCATTACTAAAGAGAATGGATGATTTATCATATTAATAATAATATAAATCAAATAAATTGAAAAAATAATAATAATGAAAAATTAGCTTACAGTTCATTTGACTTTTTGATAGTACCACCGACTAAAAAATAATAAAAACAAATATTAATAATATTTAAAATAAAATATATGAAAAATAAAAATGATTTTCTTTCTTACCATTTTTAAGATGTGGAATAAATTAGAAGGAGATGTTCTTAAAGCTTGGCTTGAATGAATAGTGATTGTCCCCCTCCATGTCAAATGTCAATACAACTATTTTTAAACGTATTTGAAGCAATAGTAATCTAGTGTTCTAATTTTGAGTTTAATTATAAACATAACTGACTTTTGAAGTTGTCAAGCTTTTAATACCTCTCTCCCGAACAGAACAATACTGTTGAATGAATCACTTATGCATTCAATTTCCGTTTATAGAGAATTTCTGTTTATAGAGAATTTCTGTTTATTGATTTTTTATGAGAAAAACATATGCTGTAGATCACATATAAATCAAACATCAATTTTCGCAACAAAAATAAATAAATAAATAAATTAGAAATTACTCAATCTAAAACTAAGAAACATCTCAACATGTATTCTTCAATATATATGGGTACAATTAAGACTCTCCAGTAAATATACCATTAAAATCCCATTCTATAACCAATCTGCCATAAATAAATTACTGAACGATTGCACCATGTGCAAATCCAAAATATCCGAAGATCTATTCCATTTATTAGTTATTTTCCCAATGAATAAAGATTGTAGCCAATATTATCTACCGAATATTATTCAATAAAGTAGAACACTGCTGACTGAATTACAAGCGTCAACAAATATTTCTTTCCTAAGAAACATTTATTATTGATTATATAACATTCTCCACACTAGAGTCTTTATTATGAATGCTTAATCAGTTATGCACCATATAATACTAGTTCCATCAATTATAAAACTACAGCACGATCACAAATACTTCACTAATATAACGAAAAATATAGTTTTCTTTCCCTATAGTTCTATTTTGTCATTATTAAATATTATCATTTTATATGGCTGTGTTTGTAATACATACTAGCAATTTTTTTTTTATCTTGTGTTATTATATATTATCTACCTGTATAAAAAAATACTTTTAAATTTTTTTTTATTTTTTTACTTCTCACAATTGATGTATTTGCTAATTATGCACCATTATATTGAGTTGAGGCTGCTTTCCACTTTGGGTGATTTCCCTAAAGACAAATGATCAAATAAATAAAATAATATTCTTCAATGTATTCTATCTTATCTTCCTACATATTACAGATTAGAGATCGGTTGGAATGTTATTTGATACTTTGTCACTGATACCAAGAGGTAACAGGTACGCCAAAATGTGACAAACTGAAAGTATCAGTCTGGAAGTACCTGAACAAAATCACCGGAGCCCGGGCTTCCAGGAGACCAAATTTAATAAGTGATGTCTAAAAAAATCTATATAGTCAAAAAGTGCGTTGAACAAATATATGAAAAAAAGAATCATTTCAATCTATAATAAATAATATCACCCTCTTATAGAGTAGCCTAATTTATAACTATGTATATTATTTAAAGAGAAAAGAAAGTGTTGGCTGTTGAGTCTATGTTAGCAAGATCATTAAATTTTGACTCGATTATTCAAACTTTCGCAGAAAATAAGGCAAGAAGAATATTGTTGCGAATAATCGTTGTAATTAAAAAATAATTCAAGCTCTACTAGTTTTCTTATGAGTACCTTACTCGACGAATTATTATTAAATTATACTATCATTATTAAGTAATTTCGTAAAAAAAATTGTGTTGATTTTTACGTAAGACAGTAAAATGTTGTTACTACATTGATACTCCCACAGAATCAAAACATTCGAACGTTCCTTTCTCGCCCGCTCCTCAACCCTTTGGAATTCCTTTCCTTCTAATATCCACCATGCTTCTTCAACTTGTCACTGGCACCACTAGAGGCTGCCACAACCCATCTCTACTACAGATGTATAATAATACAAGATCGCACCTTTCTGACCCTCTCACAGAACCAAAACATTCGAACGCTCCTTTCTCGCCCGCTCCTCAACCCTTTGGAATTCCTTTCCTTCTAATATCCACCATGCTTCTTCTCTAACCTCATTCAAATCTCTCCTTTTCCAACACCTTCTTTCTCTCCAAAATGATGCTCTCTAATTGTGAAATTTCCATTTAGGATTAATATGTGGATCAGAAGTGAATAATAGTTTATTAATGCACAAACTTCAACTTTGCTAATCCACTCATTATTTTTGTATTTTTCATTTTCTCTCTTTTTCTTTTATTTTATTTTTTTTCGCATTAAATAGATTTTTCGAGAAAAGAATTTATTTTATTTGCTTATTTATTTTACTGAAAATATTGCAAACATTAACTGATTTGTATTTTGTAGTCTTATGGCCAGATATTATTTCTGTTTTATTTGTTCAATCATGTTATTCTTAAGGAACCTAGTCCCGGAATAAAGTTCTTTTATCTATCTACCTATCTATCTATTATTAGTACTTAAATGTCTTTAAACATGTCCAAATTTTATCTGTCAAAAGTATTCTATTAAATGCCCCATTCCTTCAATTTTAAATGAAAAATAATCCTAAAAAAATGTATTCTGAACAAAAGCTTTAATTGTTTTTACTTAACTCATATGTAACATACAATGAAATATAATAATGAAACATTGCAACTTTTCTATTAATCATATATTATAAATATGAAGAGAAGAGCCAAAAACATTTCCAACTGTCTAGACTTGAAGGCATTAGGGTATGTAAAAAAAAAAAACTTAGAATAGTAATTTATCCAAGAATGTTGGGTTTTGAATAACAAAATATTTATCTTAATTTTATTTATTCTCATTGTATATTTTATTTAATTTAAATAAGAGACTTTGCAAAAAATGTGTTTTCCTTTAAAGTATATTGACTGTCCAATAATATTGTTTTAAAACTTTATATACAAAGCTACATCCTCAACAGCTTTATCCAAAACTGTTATCTATTTATAAGTAGAAGATTACTGAGGGAGTAATTCACTTCATAAATTGATTTTGTTGATAATTTTTAAATGAATCAGACATCAAAATACAGGGTAAAAATAACTGTCATATGATGAAGGACTGTAAAGTAAGCAACTAATATCTCTAGAAAAAAAACTTATTTTATTTTCAAATAGTTTTATTTCAGTATGTTTTAAAAATTAAATCTTCCAATTGTTGGCCGTTATTGATGATACATTGCTGAAGATGTTCCCGGAAATATTCCATCACCTAGGGGTCATTTCAGATGTAATGGTAATGCTTTCTTGCCTAATCCTCTTCTTTAAATCATCCAGAGAACGAATAGAGTTTTACTACCTTGTCCATGAGATATCTACAGAGAAAAAAAAATCGCTAAGAGATAAATCTGGCCACTCCAAGTCACACCTAAGAGATTAATCTGCCAGGAAATATTTATTTGTTTCAAAGCTGTAAGCGAACATTGAGATGTATGAAAGGATACTCCCATCTTATTGGAAGCACCCATCTTTTATCTCGATTTCACCCAACTTAGAGCTTCGGATAGTCTCTAAAATGTGCACGCAAACCGCAGTTTTATTCTTGACACATTGTTTTGTTTTTACAGTCCTTAAAAAATGTTCAGTTATTTTAGTCCCACCCTGTCCCTTTTTCTTCTCTGGATTCCAAATTCAGATCCCAAACCAAAATCTTTGGTCTTTAAAATTGCAGTTAATAACTAATGTTTCGATAACTCACCGATTATCAGGATTAAAACACACACCGAATGTGATCACCGACATCCGTGAATACTAATTAAGGAATAATTTGTCAGTCAGACATTCTACGAGATTTGTGATATTTATATCTGATACAAACTAGACAACTACAGATAGTCCATCTCACGCTAGCAGTCAAACCATACTCATTTATTACGATTTAAAATATTTACAAATATCTTAATATTTAGCATATATGCATTGATTTCAGCCAAAATAAATATTTTGAAAAGCTTTCTAATAAATGTAGTAATACATTTTAGATCCTAGTTGTCTGAAATTACTGAAATATAAAAACACAAAAATGTTTTTATTTGACTGGCCTATGAATAATTATATAAATAAAATTATTTTGTAAAGAAAATTTATTTGTTGTTATATACATAAAATTATAGATACATACCAACTTTCTGCTATTTTTATTTTATTTTTAAGAACAACACGAATTATGGCTGTGAGTGGTTGGATGTGTCAGACATTATTTTCCTTATTTACAATTTTCTAATCCTTAATATGAGTTTGGCAAAACAATCCATGCTGTACCTAATCTATGTTTTAATGAGCACAAATATTAGCACGTTTTATCGAGCTAAATTGATTATTTTAAATGCACTTTAAGCTAAAATTACTCGAAACGAAGGAATGAATATTTTTTTTACTACTTCGTGAGAATGTGCTCAAACTGCACTAAATTTTGGCCATTTGCTTTACTGGTTATCGCATATTCAGAACTATTACTAGTAGGGAGAATTTTCTTTACAGAGGTAAAATTTAAGCAGTTTTTCTCGGAGTTTTGAAGTCCATTTATAAATTGGTCTAATAAGAAATTTTCGGTGATTATGCCGCCTATATCAGCGTATTTCATCATCTTAAGTCTATATTTGGACAATGTATATGCAGGTAATCTATGTGTTTTTCAATTTACGGTAAATCTGCCTGCTCCACGTATGTATATATATATATAAGTTGCGCGGTTAGTGTATTCATGAAATGTTACTGATAAAAAGCTTTGTAAAAGAAAAATATTATATTAGTAATAAAAAGTTATGCCAATAATTTGGATAGAACTATATATATATATATATATATATATATATATATATATATATATATATATATATATATATATATATATATATATATATATATATATATATATATATGTATATAGATGTTGACGTCGTTTTTTGAAAAAGGCGTAAGCACCATTTAGCAAATTTTACAGGAAATACATGAAACGATTTGTTTATTTTATTCTTTATTGTATAGAGTAGGAATTTATTAACCTGGAAAAAACTTTATAATTACAATATATTTTAAAGGATTTTAGCACTGGTTAAGGCAGGCCAGAGTAACGACTGAAAGTCGTTAGTATTTGGTGCTTACGTCATCAATATTCAATTTTTAGACCATTTTCAATTTTTTTTTCTCGATATATTGTGAGCGGGAATCGATAGAGGCGGTGTTTACGCCCCTAAATAATAAATAAATAACCTAAATTTCGAATTTTTGGCGATTAAGCCTTTTTCAAAAAACGACGTCGATATATATATATATATATATATATATATATATATATATATATATATATATATATATATATAGTTATTTATTGGTGTTTAACGTACGTTTCTACCCCATTAAAACAGGAAATGGGGCCTGGGCCATTATTCCTAACGCCCAGGCCGGATTCGAATCACCGCCGCTGCAGACTCGAGGCTGCTAAGGTGACACCTTAACATTTTCGGCCACCATGGTCTCTTCTGCACCACGTCTGTTCATAATGTATTTTTTTTAATTTTCTGTCTACAGCTAACGTTGTTATCTTTGTGTTTTAGGTCTCTCCCTTTGTCTCCTAATATTTCAGGATTATTCTTTCTTCCTGTTTATATGTTACGTGGTTTGAAGATGGTAACTGATGAAAAATGGAATTTCAGATTGTAAGCACTGCGACAAGATCCCGCATCATATGCCACATACAACAAAAGACCAATGCCGCTACCCTAATAAGACTATATCCAAATGGGAACTCACATCAATAGAACTCTGTAAGAGGCCTTGCGATGGGACTCCTTTGAACTCTTACACCACCATGAGAATCGAACAATCTACTACTTTTGGGGTGTAAGTAACAATTTAAAATTCTTGTTTCACAATAAAAAAAAACAAAAAAAATTGGATCCTACCAATCTTTGGTGTAGGCAAGGGGGAGGGGATCAGGAGGATATATCCCTGAAATTTAAGAAAAAATTTAATTTTCTCACCCAACCATCGTCTTAAGACAATGCATATACAGGTAATCTATATCTTATTTTAATTTATGGTAAATCAGCCTGTTCAACGTCTTTTTTTTCCTTTTTTTTTTTTTAGTAGTTTTGTAATTTTAACAATATTTTTTGGTCCAATGTTCATGCTTACCCTTAAAACATATGCCGAATTTGGTGATCATAAGTATTTAGGTAATTATTTGTCTTCTTCTTGTTAAATCCCCTCCACAGAAAAAAAAAATTAAATTCCCCCTCTAAAAAATATTATGCGTAAGACCCTGCTACCAAAATCAAAATAAACAGAAACCAGCAGTGAAACGGAGCGATCTCAAAATAAAATTGTTTCTAAAAGAATTGATTTTTTTTAGTATTTCGAAGGGAATTGTAACCTTTTCCAAATCAATTGTAATCATTTCCATTTCAATTTTAACACTTTCCAATTAAAATGTAACTTTTTTTCATTTCAATTCTAACCTTTTCTATATAAGTGAAACTTTTTCCGTTTCAATTGTAACCTAACCGGGTTTGAACTAAATATTCATTCGTAAATATTATATTTTATTTCTTTTTAGTCGTATTTTCCTCGAATGAAATAGACTATTGTACTGAGTCGAAGGTCGGCGATGAGGGGCGGGATTGCGTTTTCTAACCGTTTCATAACCCCTAGAGCACAATTATGGAAGTTTTAGAGATGTCTAATATATCTATATATTTTTTTTTTCCACGCTACATTTGATCACCTCTAAGGGTCCCCTTTGGGTCAAATGAGTTGAAATTCGGTATGTAGGGTTATCTTTCAGGCAGAACGATACCATAAAAGTATGGGTGAATTCCAGAAAATTTCGGTATGTTTATCTGAAATTTCGGAGTTTTTAAAGTTTTGCACATCTCTAGAGCTCCACCAAATTAATGTATGGGGCTGAAAATTTGTATTTGAATTGAGTTGGTGTTAGGTAAGTATCTTCTTGGGTACTTAACTTGGTCCCCCCAGACCCGGGTTTTTCGATTTTTTTAAATATTTGCGCACCTCTAAAAACCCTCTAAATTGAGTTGGAGGGCTGGAAACCTGTACATTCGTTCGTATTTCGTATAACTCAAAAACGGTTTGCCGTAGAAAGTTGAAATTTTGTATTTAGGATTGCTGTAAAATCTAGTTGTGAACCTCCCTTTTTGGTCACTGCTTAATCACCGGAAGTGGTACTTTACTTGAAGGTCATAATTGATTTCCATCCAAAATTATATTAAAATACTTTGGAAAACTTCTTAAATTTGGTATTTAGAACTTATATATTGATTTAAATATCATACTAGGTTTTGGTCTAAATTGGAAAACCGGAAGAGGTACTTTACTTGAAGATCATATTGTTTGGTGCTTTTATTGTATTTAAACGAAAGCTAATGAAATTCCCTACAAAACGAAATAAAAGTCATTTAAATCGGACTATTATTAGCTGAGATATTGCGTAAGGAACTTCTGAGACTGATTCTTCTGGCGGCTAGTCATCCTGCCTCCTGACTTATTTATTGGGCTTCTGGTTTCCTAGCATCTCTCTGAACAAGTGAACAAACTAGAAATCTAATGCATATTTCTTTTTGAAAGAACGAAATCTTTCACCAGATACAATGTTGATAAATGGGAAAGCACCTTATTATGATGTATGAGTATTTTTTTTTTTTTTGTAATGTCTAACTCATTTTTTGTTAAATTCTTACAGTTGTCTATCGTACACAGCTAGTTCACAGTTAGTTTACAGCTAGTTTACAGTTGTAGAATACAGTTTTTTGCTGTAGTGAGTGTTGTCTTTTATAAGTATGGTTTTATATGAGAGAAAATCTAGAAATTTGAAATTTACAGATCTATAATCTTTATTATTAGCAAGTAAATCAATTACTTATTTAATCCACTTTTTAATTTTGAAATTACTATAAGCACAATAATTTAATATTTATAAATAATATTTATATAAATTATTTGCCACTTCTATAATTTTGTTTTTATTGAAAACTAGTATAGAATGTTATACATTCATCTTCAGTTCTAAAAATATACAAAACTTAAAAAATAAGCAATTCAAAATATAGTTTGGTGTTATTATACATATCAAATTAAATGTAATATACATTACTATTATAAAACATTTATATTTAAAGGGAGAAGTTGATCGGGGGTGCGGTCAAAAAAATAGACTTAATAAGTGTGGTCTTATATAATTGTGCCTACGTTTCGGCCTAAATTTTAGGCCATCTTCAGGGCTAAAATGAAAACAAAATAATAACAATGAAAAAATAGAAAAGAGACAGTACCAGTAACAGTAAAAATGATAAATGATAAAAACAGAAAATACAAGTAAGATAAAAAGTATAAAGAATAAAAAGAAAAGGATAACACTAAATTACATAATACAAAAGACAATTGAAAAAATAAAATAAAATAAAATAAATGAAATAACAATGTAAAAATTAAAAATTAAAAACAATGCGATATTTACACAGGGAATAGTGAAATATATGAAATCTATTAATTAAAAAGACACATAATATGAAGGTTTGGTAATGTGTAAAGCATACATGCATAGCAAAGCATAAAGCATAAATGCATACAGTATATAAAAGCATACAGAGATAGTTGTAAGTTATGCAAAAGATGACTATGATGTTAAAGAAGTTGACATTGTTGTAATTGATTTTTGTAATTATGAGATGAAGGAGTAAAATATAAAATAATGTAAGCCCCAAAAACAAAAATAGATAAAAATCCTATGTGGTGAAGAAAGAAGAAGGATAGAAAAGAATGAGGAGGAGGAAATGTAAAGAAAACGTGATAATTACATACCAGCGAGGCGTGTGGTCTAGCGCCAACTGAATATTAATAATGGATTGCCGGGAATTAGGAAAACCGTTAAAACAATGTTACCAACTCACTGATTTGAAATAAAACTAACACTAAATTAAAATGCTGTGTGATCAAAAGACATAACAATTGATTAGAAAACTGTAAAAACGTATTGATATAAGTATATTTAGAAAACTATATATATAAAAAAATTAATGTTAAAAAACTAATTTTGAAAAAAAAAAAAAAAAAAAAAAAAAAAAAATTAAAGTTAAGTTAAATGTAAGTATAAGTTAAATAATATTACGGGTTAAATTTACTAAGGAAAAAAATAAATAAAAAAAATAAATAAATAAAAAATATAAAAAATAAATAAATACTTTGTATAAGGAGTCGTTGTGGGTGACGAGTTAAAAAAATAATGTAATAATAAAATTAAAGTTAAGTAAACAATAAGTATAAGTTAAATAATAACAATAGGGGTTTAATTTACTACGGAAATTTTTTTTTTTTATTAAATAAATGCTTTGTATAAGGAGTTGTCACGGGGAGGGGAGAGAGAGAGAGAGAGAGAGAGAGAGAGAGAGAGGAAAAAAAAAAAAAAAAAAAAAAAGGGGGGGGGGTGGTAATGAAAAGTTATGTTTTTTTTAATAAATTGAATACTTGGGAGTAGGTTAGAGAAAGATTTTGTATATCAGTTTTTTGATTGACGGGAAGGGATTCTAATTGGATGAAGATGCTTTCTGAGAGGAGTCGTTTGTCATGGTTAGGGACTGTGGCGAGGATTGAAGTACTGTCAAAATCAAAAGTATGGTTTAAGGATAAAGCGTGTTCTGAGAGTTTAGAGGCAGTCTGGTTACGGGAAGAGATGGAATATTTATGTTGGGTGATGCGATCTTTAAGGAGGTTTTTAGTTTCGCCGATATAGGTAGAGTTACAGTTGGGAGAGGAACAGGGGATGCGGTATACGACATGGGAACGGTGTTTAAGAGGAATGGGATCTTTTACACGTGTGTAGAGGTTGGAAAGTTTGTTGTGGGATTTGAAAGCAATTCGCAGATTGGGAATTGAGGAGCGTAAGGATTTCTGTATGTTTTCAGAAAGGGCGGGGATGTATGGAAGAGATCTATAGAAGGGAGTGGTAGTGGGTGGTGAAGAAGTAGTGGTAGAGGTGATGGGAAGGGGAGGGTTTTTGTAGTTGTGGATGAGTTTGTTGATGGTATTGAGGGGAAAGTTATTGGTTAAGAGGATTTGTTTGATACGATTAATGTTGGTATCATGAAGGTGGGAGTCGGAAAGGGAAAGACATCGATGTATGAGGTTTTTGGCGACGTTTATTTTTTGGTGGTAAGGATGTTGGGAATAGTAGTTTAGAAGTCTGCCAGAGTAAGTCGGTTTGGTATACCAGTCTGTGTATATAGAGTTGTCAGGGTTTCTTATAATGAGGAGATCAAGGAAAGGAAGGGAACTTTGTAATTCTCGTTCAACGGTAAAATGTAGGCGGGGATGGTAAGAGTTGAAGGCTGATAGGATATCAGGAATTTTATCAGGATTGAGGATGAGGAGAAGGTCGTCTACATATTTTTTAATGAAGATAATGTCATTTGGGAATAGGGGAGTTACGGAATTAAGTAGGTCATTAAGGACAATGTTAGCAATGTCAGGAGCAAGAGGATTTCCCATGGCAAGTCCTGAAATTTGATTAAAGAACTGTCCATGGAAAGTAAGGTAACCGGATTTACAACAAAGCTGTAGGGATTCTAGGTATGAGGAACGGTTAAGGGGAGTATGGGGTTCAATGGATGTCCAGTTGTCTTCAATTATACGGAGGGCTTTATCTATGGGAATGTTGGTGAATAAACTTTCGACGTCGAAGGAGGTAAGTATGTAGTGGTCAGGAATCGTAAAGGATAATAATTGTTCGCGTAGGTGAAAGGAATTTTGGACGTCATAAGGGTTGTTGTGGCTAAGGATTTGTAAGGAGGGGAGTAAGAATTTGCTGAGTTTGACCGAGGGAGAATTAATATTGGAAGTGATGGGACGGAGGGGGATGCCAGGTTTGTGAATTTTGGGGAGTCCATAAAAACGTGGAGCTATGGAATTATAGGATATAAGGTTTCTGTAGGTAGGGTAAGTGATTAGTTTTAAATTTAAAAGGTTTTTGAGATGCTGATTGAATTGGGTTTTTAGTGAAGGAGTAGGATCACGGGTTATGGGGATATATGTGGTTCGGTCTGATAGGAGTAAAGTCATTTTATCATAATATTCAGAACGGTCCATTATAACTGTTTTGTTGCCTTTGTCTGTTTTTGTAATGATAATGTTGTCATGGGATTTTAGGAAGGATCGGGTAAAAGAGAGGTCTTTGAAAAATTGGGGAGAAAAATTGGAAGAATTTGAGGGTGGGTGTAGGAGGTAATTAGAAAGAATATTGGTAATGGAAACTCGTGACAACTCCTTACTATCATTAGAGCGGTGGAACAGGGGGTCATTGTGGATATATTCTAGATCAGTAAGCATTTCTGGAATCATTTTTTTGAATGAGGAGTTTGGGGGGGAAAAATTTGGGCCTAAACTTAAAATGTTAATGACGTTGGAGGGAATGTTTTCGGATGAGATATTAAGTACCCATTTATCGTCTCCTTTAGGATAAATTTTATGAGAAAGGGATTGTTGGTAGAGGTTATTGAATTTGCTGGTAAGTTGTCGTTTCTTTTGGGATCGGGCTATATTAAAAATGGTGGAAATACATGTGGAAAGGTTTTTCATATGTTCATCACCTATTTTGGTTCGTAAAAAATGGGTAAGAGAGGAAATTTTTTGGTTAAGGGAATCTATGTGTTGTATCACTTCACGAATTTTTAAATTAAGTAGGGATTTTTTAAACTTGAAGGAATGCGATGCTAATGTATTATTAAGTGGTTTGGATATGGTAATTTGGTTTAGGGAATTGTTTATGAAGTTTGGAAAAATGGAATTAGAGCGACATTTGAGAAGGAAAATGCGATGTTCTAAATTATGGGCTAGGCGTTTGTGAAGGGTGCACAGATAATTAATGCGGGATTTGTAGGTAGGAAAAGAGGATTTGAAAAATGAGAAGGATAAATTGTAAAGCGTGGGAGTGGAAATAACTGGGTGAGGGGGGCTTACATTAGGAGAGAGCAGAATGCGAGTTTGCGAGGCGTTGATGGTAGATGGTGAAGCCGGAGTGGGATTAGAATAGAAGTGCTGTGATGAGGGGTTGGGATGCTGAGGGGGTCTTATATCAGAAGAAGGTAGAGTGCGAGGAGAGTCACTGAAGACAGAAGTTGGTGAACCCGAAGCGAGACCTGAAGAGAAGCGCTGCGATGAGAGCGTAGGATGCTGATGTGGTCTTGTAGACGTAGGATGCTGAGGTGGTCTTGAAGAGGTAGGTCTTGATCGAATGAAAATTCTGGTACTGCGACGTGGTGGGTTGTTATTTTGTTGTGGGCCCCGTGTGTGTTGATTCATAATGGAGGGAGTTATTGTTGACCGTATATTTATATTTAAAGGGAGAAGTTGATCGGGGGTGCAGTCAAAAAAATAGACTTAATAAGTGTGGTCTTATATAATTGTGCCTACGTTTCGGCCTAAAAACCTTTCCACATGTATTTCCACCATTTTTAATATAGCCCGATCCCAAAAGAAACGACAACTTACCAGCAAATTCAATAACCTCTACCAACAATCCCTTTCTCATAAAATTTATCCTAAAGGAGACGATAAATGGGTACTTAATATCTCATCCGAAAACATTCCCTCCAACGTCATTAACATTTTAAGTTTAGGCCCAAATTTTTCCCCCCCAAACTCCTTATTCAAAAAAATGATTCCAGAAATGCTTACTGATCTAGAATATATCCACAATGACCCCCTGTTCCACCGCTCTAATGATAGTAAGGAGTTGTCACGAGTTTCCATTACCAATATTCTTTCTAATTACCTCCTACACCCACCCTCAAATTCTTCCAATTTTTCTCCCCAATTTTTCAAAGACCTCTCTTTTACCCGATCCTTCCTAAAATCCCATGACAACATTATCATTACAAAAACAGACAAAGGCAACAAAACAGTTATAATGGACCGTTCTGAATATTATGATAAAATGACTTTACTCCTATCAGACCGAACCACATATATCCCCATAACCCGTGATCCTACTCCTTCACTAAAAACCCAATTCAATCAGCATCTCAAAAACCTTTTAAATTTAAAACTAATCACTTACCCTACCTACAGAAACCTTATATCCTATAATTCCATAGCTCCACGTTTTTATGGACTCCCCAAAATTCACAAACCTGGCATCCCCCTCCGTCCCATCACTTCCAATATTAATTCTCCCTCGGTCAAACTCAGCAAATTCTTACTCCCCTCCTTACAAATCCTTAGCCACAACAACCCTTATGACGTCCAAAATTCCTTTCACCTACGCGAACAATTATTATCCTTTACGATTCCTGACCACTACATACTTACCTCCTTCGACGTCGAAAGTTTATTCACCAACATTCCCATAGATAAAGCCCTCCGTATAATTGAAGACAACTGGACATCCATTGAACCCCATACTCCCCTTAACCGTTCCTCATACCTAGAATCCCTACAGCTTTGTTGTAAATCCGGTTACCTTACTTTCCATGGACAGTTCTTTAATCAAATTTCAGGACTTGCCATGGGAAATCCTCTTGCTCCTGACATTGCTAACATTGTCCTTAATGACCTACTTAATTCCGTAACTCCCCTATTCCCAAATGACATTATCTTCATTAAAAAATATGTAGACGACCTTCTCCTCATCCTCAATCCTGATAAAATTCCTGATATCCTATCAGCCTTCAACTCTTACCATCCCCGCCTACATTTTACCGTTGAACGAGAATTACAAAGTTCCCTTCCTTTCCTTGATCTCCTCATTATAAGAAACCCTGACAACTCTATATACACAGACTGGTATACCAAACCGACTTACTCTGGCAGACTTCTAAACTACTATTCCCAACATCCTTACCACCAAAAAATAAACGTCGCCAAAAACCTCATACATCGATGTCTTTCCCTTTCCGACTCCCACCTTCATGATACCAACATTAATCGTATCAAACAAATCCTCTTAACCAATAACTTTCCCCTCAATACCATCAACAAACTCATCCACAACTACAAAAACCCTCCCCTTCCCATCACCTCTACCACTACTTCTTCACCACCCACTACCACTCCCTTCTATAGATCTCTTCCATACATCCCCGCCCTTTCTGAAAACATACAGAAATCCTTACGCTCCTCAATTCCCAATCTGCGAATTGCTTTCAAATCCCACAACAAACTTTCCAACCTCTACACACGTGTAAAAGATCCCATTCCTCTTAAACACCGTTCCCATGTCGTATACCGCATCCCCTGTTCCTCTCCCAACTGTAACTCTACCTATATCGGCGAAACTAAAAACCTCCTTAAAGATCGCATCACCCAACATAAATATTCCATCTCTTCCCGTAACCAGACTGCCTCTAAACTCTCAGAACACGCTTTATCCTTAAACCATACTTTTGATTTTGACAGTACTTCAATCCTCGCCACAGTCCCTAACCATGACAAACGACTCCTCTCAGAAAGCATCTTCATCCAATTAGAATCCCTTCCCGTCAATCAAAAAACTGATATACAAAATCTTTCTCTAACCTACTCCCAAGTATTCAATTTATTAAAAAAAACATAACTTTTCATTACCACCCCCCCCCCCTTTTTTTTTTTTTTTTTTTTTTCCTCTCTCTCTCTCTCTCTCTCTCTCTCCCCTCCCCGTGACAACTCCTTATACAAAGCATTTATTTAATAAAAAAAAAAAATTTCCGTAGTAAATTAAACCCCTATTGTTATTATTTAACTTATACTTATTGTTTACTTAACTTTAATTTTATTATTACATTATTTTTTTAACTCGTCACCCACAACGACTCCTTATACAAAGTATTTATTTATTTTTTATATTTTTTATTTATTTATTTTTTTTATTTATTTTTTTCCTTAGTAAATTTAACCCGTAATATTATTTAACTTGTACTTACATTTAACTTAACTTTAATTTTTTTTTTTTTTTTTTTTTTTTTTCAAATTTAATTTTTTAACATTAATTTTTTTATATATATAGTTTTCTAAATATACTTATATCAATACGTTTTTACAGTTTTCTAATCAATTGTTATGCCTTTTGATCACACCGCATTTAAATTTAGTGTTAGTTTTATTTCAAATCAGTAAGTTGGTAACATTGATTTAACGGTTTTCCTAATTCCCGGCAATCCATTATTAATAATCAGTTGGCGCTAGACCACACGCCTCGCTGGTATGTAATTATCACGTTTTCTTTACATTTCCTCCTCCTCATTCTTTTCTATCCTTCTTCTTTCTTCACCACATAGGATTTTTATCTATTTTTGTTTTTGGGGCTTACATTATTTTATATTTTACTCCTTCATCTCATAATTACAAAAATCAATTACAACAATGTCAACTTCTTTAACATCATAGTCATCTTTTGCATAACTTACAACTATCTCTGTATGCTTTTATATACTGTATGCATTTATGCTTTATGCTTTGCTATGCATGTATGCTTTACACATTACCAAACCTTCATATTATGTGTCTTTTTAATTAATAGATTTCATATATTTCACTATTCCCTGTGTAAATATCGCATTGTTTTTAATTTTTAATTTTTACATTGTTATTTCATTTATTTTATTTTATTTTATTTTTTCAATTGTCTTTTGTATTATGTAATTTAGTGTTATCCTTTTCTTTTTATTCTTTATACTTTTTATCTTACTTGTATTTTCTGTTTTTATCATTTATCATTTTTACTGTTACTGGTACTGTCTCTTTTCTATTTTTTCATTGTTATTATTTTGTTTTCATTTTAGCCCTGAAGATGGCCTAAAATTTAGGCCGAAACGTAGGCACAATTATATAAGACCACACTTATTAAGTCTATTTTTTTGACCGCACCCCCGATCAACTTCTCCCTCTAAATATAAATATACGGTCAACAATAACTCCCTCCATAAAACATTTATGAATTATGAATTTAATCAAGACTAAAAATCAAATACAAGTTGGTACTCACCAAGGTTTAAGTAGATTATATCAAACAGAAAAGTTTGCATTGGTTTGTTCTCGCACTGAACCAGCAATGGAAGAAAGATGAGGGGTTTATAGGTAAACGGTTTAGGGGTCGGGGTTTTTCCAGTAATTCCGGTGAGTAATTGTTTTTTTCTGTTATAGATGGGAATAAATTTAAGATTGGGCTATTTGAGATATTTATTTGGTCATTTAAGCAAAAATCTTCATTGGATTTGAAGGATTTTGTTATTTTAAGTGTTTCATATATATTTAATTTGAGACTGTTTTGGAATTCTATGTCTTATTATTATATGCACGTATATGTTCCTTTAATCTCTGATTTAGCAATCTTCCAGTTTTTCCCGTGTATTTAGCTGCACAATCATTACAATTTAGTTCGTATACTCCGCTTTTTTGGAAAGGGTCTATTTTTTCTTTAGGAGAAGGGAAATATGAGGATAGGTTTTTTTCTATTTTTAATGCAGGGTTTAATTCTAGTTTTTTCAATTCATTTCCGACTTTGGTGGATAAAGGGCCGTAATAGGAAATCAAGATGTTTCGGGATAGGACTGTCTTCGGGAATTATTGAATAGATATCATTAATTGTTTTTTTTCGTATTTGTTTTTTTTAAATGTGATTGATAGTGGTTTTATTGTACCCGTTATTTTTGCTAAGGAATATATTATTTCAATTTCTTTATTTAATTCTTTTTATTTAATGGTATGTTCAAAAGACGTTAAATCATGATATTAAAGGCTGGGAGTTTATGTGCTATCGGTCTCCTAGCTTTATTGTTTATAACGACATCCATGTGGGTGGGTTTCCGGTAAATTCCAAATTCATGATGTTTGTTTTTTACTGAGATTTCTAAATCTAAAAAGTTTATGGGTTTTTTTTTCCAGTTCCACTGCTAATTTAATCAAGGGGTGAATTTCGTTTAAGAAATTATTTCTTAACTCTTCGTTGAGCTAAAAGAGCTACAGAAAGGGAGGGCAGCGGCGGAGTTAGGTCACCCATCGAGCATACACCAGAAATAATTTTTAAAATAGGTATCGTTGCAACACTGAACTGTGCGCCAGGCTGTTGTAAAGTCTAGCGAATATTGTGAAAATTGAAATTAATAGTTAGTAAATTGTCGTCAAAATTTGCCTATCGCACATCATTTTGTTCGGCTGAAATCGAATTTGGAAGTCTGGCTGATGGTAACTGTAGCGCAGTGTGAGCCAGACGCGTGCGATGGGGAGAGAGAAATGATTTATTAAAAATCAATGCTGCCCAATTACATTGGGTTGCTATAATACACAGCATACTAATCAATCCATAGTGGATAAAATATTTATATATACACAATTTTACATTTATTTCTTCTTTTTTTTTTCTTCCATTCATACACATATTTCATAGACTTTTCGTCTGTATTTGATTACACACCATTTTATTTTTATTTTTGACTATCCCTTATTTATTTTCATCCATCCAACTACCTTCTCACCTCTCCATAATTCTCCCTTCCAGTTCACAACCAACCCCTTCTTAATCCAGTATATAAACTCTAGACAATTTGAAAATTTATGAAACTATTCAACCATCAATGTCCCAACGCACACATATATAGATCAACAGTACAGGAGAATAAATAAATAAATAAATAAATAAATAAATATACATATACAGACAATCCCAAATGATAAATAGACCCATCTACCTACCTTGCAGGTGATGGTGGATAATCCCCAGGGAGTCCAGAATAATGTTTTCGGCCAACACCGCAATATCCCCAGCATTAGCACCTAGGTCTTCCAAAAAGCTCTCCGTTCTATTCGGTATTGTTCCACGAGACCCAAACCAGAGGCCTCTCACGGTGAACTCTCTCTCTCCGAAGGTCTCGCGGAATTTTTCTTTTAGGAAAGGGATACATTTATCATATATGTCTTTTTTTTCCCTTTCCACTCCACCTGCCTGATCAGGATCATTTCCCTCAAATCTTACGGTCGGATCCAGGACCAATGCTGTCTTTCCGGTCCTAGGGAATGCGACAATATCAGCATACCTCGCGGATCCGTCCGTATCAATACAATAGACCTCGTCAAAGCAGGCGAAGTCCTTTTCTCTGAGGAGCCTTATTAACTCATGCTTGACCCTATGGTGCCGGCGTGTTATGAGGAGAGAGTTGTTGGGGCATTTTCCCAGCACATGGGCTGGTGTTTCAGACTCTCTGCCGCATTTGCGACAGAGGGACCCAACTTCTCTCTGCTGTCCGCTGGCTCCTGGTACTCCACGCAGGGGTGCGTAATTAATATTAAGTTTCAAGGCGTTGGACCATTCCGACCCCGAAAGAACCTGCTTCTCGCAGATGTATCTGTTGGCTTTCGGATTCTCTTTGAAATGGCGAACGCCAACGCTCTGCCACCTGCAATTTGCCCATTCTTCAAACATATTTTCCCGCAGCGACTGTCGTAGAGCTCTCACACTACGGTAGCCCTGATCAACATTCAGTTTTTCTGCACATTCAGCTATTTCCGTTTCGTAATTAAATGTTGACTGGAACAGGGCATCCGGCACATTAGACAGTCGCTGGGCAATGGACCAATGCTGTAAAGGAGCCTCCCATTGACAGCGGATCAATCCTAATCCTCTATACCTCCTCGGTGCGTATAACATCGCCGTTGAGGTGTTAGCGGGGAGTCCGATGATGGCCTTAATGCTCCTGCGGATATTTATATCTATTCCCTCCAATACCGCAGGGCGTATCTTTGTAAGGGGCGCAGTCTGGAGAGGATATGTAAGTGCCGGGAACAGATATTGGTTGACAACGTTGACTTTCTGCTCCGGTTTGAGCAAGCAAGAGCTCACTAATTTATCGAAGTTGCTATTTAATTTTGTCACCGCGTCCTCGTTAAATGTCAGTTCTCCCGAGAATGTACATCCTAAATACTTGATGGTATCATCTGCTTGCGCAGTTTGGATGACATCCCCGCTCTCAAGGCATAGCGTCGTCGATTGAAACTCTCCTTTGTTCATCACTATTCCCACACTTTTTTGTGGGTTTATAGCCAGACCAATCTCCGCTAGTATCCTTTGCGTGCTGTTAATAATTCATACAATAATAATTTAATAAAACAAAATTGGTGGTTGGTATTTTTTTCCATTTTTTGCCTTTATCATCAGAAGGGCTCATCGTACAAAAAATTTTATTCTTACCTTAAATAAAGGGCATTAAATTATGCAGCGAATGTTCTTCTTAAATACTAAATTTGGTTCAGCAATTTATTTTTTATTTTTTATTACGTACGTACGTTCGTTCGTTCCTATTTCGCATAACTCAAAAACTGTTAGCCGTAGAAAGTTGAAATGTTGTATTTAGGATTGTTGTAAAATCTTGTTGTGAACCTCCGTTTTTGGTCACTGCTTGATCACCGGAAGTGGTACTTTACTTGTAGATCCTAACTCATTTCTATCAAAAATTATATTAAAATACTATGCAAAACTTCTCAAATTTGGCATTTATAACTTATATATTGATTTAAATAACATTGTAGATTTTTGTCAAAATTGGAAAACCGGAAGTGGTACTTTACTTGAAGATCATATTGTTTGGTGCTTTTATTGTATTTAAACGAAAGCTAATGAAATTCCCTACAAAACGAAATAAAAGTCATTTAAATCGGACTATTATTAGCTGAGATATTGCGTAAGGAACTTCTGAGACTGATTCTTCTGGCGGCTAGTCATCCTGCCTCCTGACTTATTTATTGGGCTTCTGATTTCCTCGCATCTCTCTGTTTTATTCTTCCTTGGATTATTTCTTCCTTTAGCTTCCTTAGTCGGAAGCTAGTAACCAAATTCAGTATCACTTTTTGAGCCACGGATTTATAATTTAATAGGCGTACAAGGAAGTCATGTATTGCCCACATCAGATATTATTTTTCAATTACTACTACTAATTAAGTATTCGTATTGAGTAATAATATTGATGATTGATACAATAATAATGGCGTTCAGTATTTTCTAATTTTTTTTCTGGTAACCAATTATTTGGGATAATGATAGGTCAAGGTCATAAATATAAGGTTGGCATCCATGACTGTGAACCTCAGTTTTTTTTTTTTATGATTTCGGATCCTTCCTGTGGATTTCTCATCAATATGCACGTCTATCATCATTTCAGTGCTTCATTTTTGTTTTTTTGGATTGTTTTTTTTTTTTAATGTATTTATAGTATGTATAAGGGCGGACTTATTTTATTTAATATCTGTTATTATTATTATCATCATTGCAATTAGCCTAGTTCGTGAAACTTTAAGAATTCATCCTGGATTATCCAATAAATTGTACAGTGAATGAATCGCTTTTGATTGTCACAGAATCCCATAATTTCGATAAATGCTGCTTTTGAAAGGATAAAGAGAATGATATTCTTAAAGGGATACTGTTGTTATCCCTGTAATTGACGTACGTATATTATAGTACGTATATTCAGAACGACATTGAAAACGACGGAAATGGCTGTCATTACGAAATGGAGAAACTATCACTAATTTGACCTCATCTTTTATAAGGAAGTAACATGCCAAGTTAACTTCACTTACTGCGTATGCTCTAGCAATGCTCTAGCATTGCATATGCTCTAGCAAAATGTTATGACTTTTAATAATACAGCTCAGAAAAATATTTCTTTTTTATGTTTATTGTTTAATAGTTTAACTTCCCAATGCAAAGAAAGTAACAAAGTCGGTCGAAATTGTTATTCTAATCCTCTCTTAATTTATCCAATTTTGGGACCCATAAGTCCATAAAAGTAATCTAATTGTAAATATTGAGAGATATTCAGTTTTTAGAGAACAATGTTCCGTTTTTGATGATATTAGCTTGACTCTTCGTATTTGTATGAAAATTAATAAATTTTTCATTTCTTTTTGTATGAGTGAATCTGTGTGAATGACCTGAATTTGAAAGAAGATGTGAGGTGTCATTTTTAATAATACAGTGATATCTAAATCATAATATACTTGTTAAAACAATAAAATAAAATAATGAGGAAAAATGTTAAAATATTAATTTTGCAATAACACCTGTCTAACTGAGCCTTTTTTTTAGAATTCGAAAGTTATTTTACAAATATAATTGTAGAAGGTAGAAAATAGGTTGGAATAAAATGGAAGAAAAAATGTATGGCGAATTCCTCTCCGTTTATTTAGTAATCTACATACATATAGCGTTTATAACATAATATGATAGCGAGAATTGGATAGAAATGAGGTCATTTTAACTCATTTAAATCTTATGAATAGTATTTACGATATTAGTATATACATATTGTTTCTCACATACTGTAAAACGATCGTCGTTCTTAGGACAATTAGTTGCTTAATTATTAACGAAAAAAATCAGTATTTCAGTATTTTCAGATCTCTATTTTTGAAAAAAACAAAGCAAAATAAACAAAATTTCCTCCCATCTGTTATTGTGACACAACATTCAAAAATATTGAAAAAACAAAAGACTTTTTATGCAATTTAGTACCATATATTTCATATCGTAAAGTTAATGTTAAGATAACGATAATTATTTCGAAATGTATTACCTAAAATACTGTTCGGATATGTCCACACCTGTTCGACTTTCGATTCATCATTTGTAAGCGCATATTTTTTAGCAAATATTTTTTCTGATATTTTTTTCAACCAAAATGATTGAATATCATTACAAACTAATAGATTTGGCGTTGATGTTTTAAATTTCATTGAGCATATTTTAGCATGTTTGATGGATTGTTACATATTTTTGCATATTTGGCCAAAATTTTGTTTAAATATTTTTCTGTCAATTAAAATAAATAATTAAACTAGTTTCTGATACACGTTCAATGCGGAGTAAATGTTTTTTCAAAAACAAAAATTTTCTATCAAAGTGTAATATAACCTTCAAATAAAGTACCTCTTCCGGTTTTCCAATTTAGACCACAATCTAGTATGTTATTTAAATCAATATATAAAGTATAAATACTAAATTGGAGAAGTTTTGCATAATATTTTAATATCATTTTTGATGGAAATCAATTATGACCTACACGTAAAGTACCACTTCCGGTGATTAAGCAGTGACCAAAAAGAGAGGTTCACAACAAGATTTTACAATAATCCTAAATACAAAATTTCAACTTTCTACGGCTGACCGTTTTTGAGTTATGCGAAATACGAACGAACGTACGTACGTACGTACAGACGCCACGACGACACTAGTCAAAATGGATTTAGGGATGGTCAAAATGGATATTTCCGTTGAAATCTGAAAACCGAAAATTTTCCCGATTACAATACTTCCTTTACATCGTACTCACTCACACTCACAATATGGCGTTATGGTCCATTGAGAACCAAAGCCTCCTCCAATATCCTGCTCCATTCGACCCTATCCAGTGGCTTATTTCGCCAGCTCCGTATGTTCATCTGGCGGAGGTCTTCTTCCACGTCGTCCACCCATCTTTTACGAGGCTTACCTCTCCTTCGTGCTCCACCAGGATGGCCGTACAGCAATTGTCCAGGCAATCTTGACGTAGGCATCCTTTCGACATGCCCAAGCCAACCCAATCTTCTTTTTTTAATTACTTTAATTATGTCAGGTTCTGAGAACATTTCTTGCAGCTCGGAGTTTGTTCTCGCTCTGATCCCATAGTCCTCTCGCACAGGGCCAAACATCCTCCTTAGTACCCTTCTTTCCCATGTTCTTAGTCTTTTCTCATTAGCTGCTGTCAGAACCCAGGTTTCACTGCTGTAAGTTATTGTGGGCCTAAGTATAGTCTTATAAAGCAAGACCTTAGCTTATGTCAATAGAGTTTTATAACCTAGTGCAGAAAGTAATGCATACAGACATCTGTTCCCAGCAGCAATCCGAGCCTTTATTTCCTCTGTTATTTCATTTTCTCTTGTTACTGTTCCACCTAAATACTTAAAGGACCTGCAAGCTGTGAAGTGGTGCTTCCCTATGTTAACCTCTTCTTCCTTAAAAATACCATCCCTGGTGGTTTTGAGGTTTTTCGTCTTTTCTTTATTTATTACTAGGCCCAATTCATTAGCAGCAGTTTCAAACTTTTCCAGTGCCCCTGCTAGTGCCGGTAATGTTCTAGCCGATATCACTACATCATCGGCATATCCCATATGTTGGGTTAACCTATTATAAATGTTTCCTCCGGGTTTTGTTTTAATTTTTCGAATAGCATATTCTAAGGCTAGGTTAAAAAGTACGGGGGACAGAGGATCTCCTTGACGTAGCCCACGTTCCACTCTAAATACTTCAGACATTTGCGAATTGACTTTCACTCTGCATTTAGTTTCATTCAGAGTCATTTTAATAAGCCTTATTAATTTTTTGGGCATGTTCATTAGAGCCATTAGCATCCCTTTTCTGTCTATGCTGTCATACGCTTGCTTAAAGTCTATAAACAGATGGTGCAGAGTCACATTATATTCGTACGTCCTTTCTAGTATTTGCCTTAGCGAGAAAAGGTGATCAGTTGTGGATCATCCCGGTCTAAATCCACTTTGGTATTCACCAATCGTTTCTTCGGCCCATTTGCTCACACTTCTGCACAACGCAATTGACAGCACTTTGTATGTTGTATTCAGAAGTGATATAGGCCTATAATTGCCACATTAGAGCTTGTCTCCCTTCTTATAAATCGGGCATATAATCGCTTCCGACCACTCATTTGGCATCTTTTCGTCTATCCAAATGTCCCGTAGTATGTAGTACAGCTCTTCCCAAAGATCTTCGCCACCATACTTCAGGAGTTCGCTGGGAAAACCATCAATGCCACCTGCTTTATTATTTTTAAGACCCATTACGATTTCAAAGATCTCTTCTCGGTCTGGAGGTACTTCTTCACCTTCTATTTCGTCTTTTGTTTTTTCAACTTCCAGGGATAGGTCCGGACCAGTAGTAGATCCATTTAGTTCTTTTTCGTAATATTGGGCCCATCTGTCAAGAATTCCTTCCACATCTGCAATGATATTTCCCTTCTCGTCTGAGATGTATTTTGAATGGTCTCTGAAGCCAGTTCTAATATTCTTCATGCCTTTATAGAACTTCCTGCTCTCTTTCTTCTCGTATGCCAGGCGAAGCTCCTCCATCCTTTCGTTTTCTTCGGTTCTTCTTTTTTTCCTACACAAGCTCTTAGCCACTTTTCTCAGGTTCAAAAATTCCTCATAGCTTTTCCTGGTCCTCCTCTGTAGCACTTTCATCTTGGCCTCATTTCTATTGTCAATTGCCTTTTGGCATTCTTTATCATACCAATCCTTTCTTTTGGGCTTTCCGGTTGCTATTAGAGTTTCAGACGCTTTCTTCAATGTTGTTTTCATTGAACTCCATCTTTGCTCTATGTTTCTTTTGTCCTACAAAGCCGTTTCTTTTAAGTGTGTTTGGAGCCTATCTCTATACTCCTGTCTGACCCGCTCATGTTTCAGAGATTCTACATTGTAGGTTCTTGTCATTTTTTGCGTTTTCTTTTGCTTCTGGGCTATTGCTAGTCTTTGTTTGTACCTCCCGATTACAAAGTAATGATCACTATTGCATTCGGCTCCACTGTAGCTTCGTACGTCCGTAACGTGTGATGCATGTCTTTTGTCAATGAGGATGTGATCTATTTGGTTTGCAGTCATACCATCCGGAGATACCCTGATTTCTTTGTGGATTTGCTTGTGAGGGAACTTAGTGCTGACTATTCTGAGCCCTCTCATCATTGCGAAATCGATCAGTCTAATGCCATTATCATTTGATTCCTCATGTTTACTCTGTCTTCCAATCGTTGGGACGAAAGCTTCTTCTCTTCCGATTTTAGCATTTGTATCTCCCATTACAATTTTAACATCATATTGAGGGAGTCCGTCATACACCGCTTCTAACATTCCATAAAAAGTGTCCTTCACTTCTTCATCCTTTTCTTCTGTTGGGGCATGGACGCTTATGAAAGATATGTTGAAGAAACGTCCTTTGAGTCTCAACGTACATATTCTTTCATTGATGGTCTTGAAGTTCAGGAGAGCGTGCTTGTGGTTTTTCTTTATCATGAAGCCTGTCCCTAGGTAGTTTTGTTTATTTCCGCTGTTGATGACAATATACTTCCCGAGCTCGACAATTTTCGTATCACTCCATCTAATTTCCTGAAGGGCCGCCACATCTACTTTATATTTATCGAGTTGTGCTTCTACACATCTACTCACTCCTGCCTGGAACATACTGCGGACATTCCACGTTGCTAAAGTCAGTTCATTCCTCCTGATCATCTTACGACGATCACAATCCTTCCTTAGGTTTGACGTAGGTGGGGACCCCCCAAATCCCTCTGGGGTAGTTACTATTATCCTGCGTCATTTCCATAAGAGTTGGATAGTTGAAGGTTTCTTTAAACCGTATTGTTTCACGAGGAAGGGTGGACACCCTTCGCTCAACCCTCCTGCTTTATCCGGGCTTGGGACCGGCAGTGGTGTTTAGCAAGCTAACACCACAGGCGCAGTTTTTTTTTTACATCGTACAAAGAAGTAAAAAAAAAAAAAAATTTTGCGGACGAATTTTTTTTTTATTCCATATTTGGATTCTACGTATCTTGAAACGTAAAACATCCTCAAATTTTGAGGGGGAGAGGGGGAGTTACAAAAATTTTCTATTGAAAGTCTAATATGACCTTCAAATAAAGTACCTCTTCCGGTTTTCCAATTTAGACCAAAATCTACAATGTTATTTAAATCAATATAAAAAGTATAATTTCTAAATTGTAGAAGTTTTGCATAATATTTTAATATCATTTTTGATGGAAATCAATTATGACCTACAAGTAAAGTACCACTTCCGGTGATTAAGCAGTAACCAAAAAGGGACGTTCACAACTAGATTTTACTGCAATCCTAAATACAAAATTTCAACTTTCTACGGCAAACCGTTTTTGAGTTTTACGAAATACGAACGTATTTACATAAGTACGTACGTACAGACGCCACGACGAAACTAGTCAAACTGGATTCAGGGATGGTCAAAATGGATATTTGCGTTGAAATCTGAAAACCGAAAATTTTCGCGATTACAATACTTCCTTTACTTCGTACAAGGAAGTAAAAACATCCACTTGCCCTTCTTTGGAATTTCATACTCAGTGTATTGCCTTCGTTGTGCATATTAAATTAAATTAACTACGTTTTAATTTTCTCGCATAAACCAAATTGCATAAAGTAGGAGCATCATTTAGTTCCATGTTAAACTATTGGAACCCTTTGAATTCAACAGAGAAAGCCATTTTTGCAATTTGTGCAATAAAAATATAACATACGAAGGAAATTTTCGTAAGTATAAACTATTCTTCGAATTTTACACTTTAATTTGAGATCAGAATGTAAAAATAGTTTATTGATTACAAATGATTTATTGATTGATAAAATGATTAAATATGTTTACAACTTAATGCATTTAATATATTTGAGCCAAATTTTATTGTGAATATTTGATTGACTTTTGCATATATGGCCAACAATTTTGTTTAAATAATTTTGTTGCCACTACAATAGAAAATATATAATTAAACTATTACTGTAGGTTTGCAGGTGAAGGCTTCGGAGAATTTTTTCTTACAGTTGATGACCGTTATCAGTACCTCTCGCCGAATTTGTTCAAATCTAAAGACACTTTCAAAGAAGTACTTTGTTTTGCATCTGATATTCCCTTATTAATTCTTATATAATCTCCATTTACAAAAAAGGAACAAAGCGAAAAATGTATTTTATAATTATTTAGATTTTTAAGAATTATTTAGCTATAAAACAATTATTTATAAAAAATTGTTTTTAAATTTACCTATGTCTTTTCTTATTTATGTTATAAATTATAATTAAAATTATTAAACAAAGCAATTTAGACAATAATCGTTTGTTGATTTTTTGAACGTTTCTGACATTTATCATGCATATATTCCTGCATATTCCTTCAAGTTTCACTGCATATTTGAGGACTTTTTAGTACATATTATTTGGCATATTTTAACCTTTTTTGCTGCATATTTTTCTGATATGTTTTTCAACGAAAATGATCGAATATGTTTACAACTTAATACATTTAATATATTTAAGCCAAATTTAACTGTGCATATTTGATGGACTTTTACATATATGGCCAAAAATTTTGTTTAAATAATTTTGTTGCCACTAAAATAGAAAATAGATAACTAAACTATTTTCTGATACAAGTTCAATCCGGGATGAAAGTTTTTTTTTTTATTTCATTGTAAAGGAAGTATTGTAATCGCGAAAATTTTCGATTTTCAGATTTCAACGAAAATATCCATTTTGACCATCCCTGAATCCATTTTGACTAGTTTCGTCGTGGCGTCTGTACGTACGTACGTACGTTCGTTCGTAAACTAGTAATCCTGCAATCTTCGGAAACTAGTAACCAAATTCAGGATCACTTTTTGAGCCACCGGTTTATAGTTTAATAGGCGTACAAGGAAGTCGTGTGTTGTCCACATCAGATATTTTTTATTCGGTACTTGGATTCTACGTATCTTGAAACGTAAAACATCCTCAAATTTTGGGGGAAGGGAGGGATTACAAAAATTTTCTATAGAAAGTCTAACATGACTTTCAGATTTCAACGGATATATCCATTTTGACCATCCCTGAATCCATTTTGACTAGTTTCGTCGTGGCGTCTGTACGTACGTACGTACGTTCGTTCGTAAACTAGTAATCCTGCAATCTTCGCAAACTAGTAACCGAATTCAGGATCACTTTTTGAGCCACGGATTTATAATTTAATAGGCGTACGAGGAAGTCGTGTGTTGTCCACATCAGATATTTTTTATTCGATACTTGGATTCTACGTATCTTGAAACGTAAAACATCCTAAAATTTTGGGGGAAGGGAGGGTCTACAAAAATTTTCTATTGAAAGTCTAACATGACTTTCAGATTTCAACGGATATATCCATTTTGACCATCCCTGAATCCATTTTGACTAGTTTCGTCGTGGCGTCTGTACGTACGTACGTACGTTCGTTCGTAAACTAGTAATCCTGCAATCTTCGGAAACTAGTAACCAAATTCAGGATCACTTTTTGAGCCACGGATTTATAATTTAATAGGCGTACAAGGAAGTCATGTGTTGCCCACATCAGATATTTTGTTTAGAATGATTTTAATAAAAAAATTTCAAATGGTATTTGATTTTGAGAATTAGATTCAAATATATTTTTAAAATTAAACATATCGTTTTATAATAGTGAAAAATTAAAAAGATAAGCCTATGATTAACAATATGGATGACTAACAATTTTGATAAGAGTATTCAAGTTTTGATGTTTTAAAGTATTAAAGTTTCATATAAGTGTAAAAATTTTCTAAAAGACTAAATGTTTTTATTTGTATTTTATTAAAGTTAATTATTAAGGTTTGTTGATGTTAATTTACGGCCTAATTGGACTTTGAAATATTATAATGTATATCTCGATACACAGCGCCTGTTATTAAGTTTTGGTCTGGTTTTAGCATAAGTAAATTTTCTTTTTAGCAATGGGCAATTAATCAGGTCTTAACATCCACAGATAAATTTTAATCTTGCCAGTAGGCCATTTACTTATATAGTAAATTATATTTTTTATTCTTGCTTTTAAATTGTTTACTATATCTCCTACGCCAGCTTTGTTTCCTGTTCGTATAATCATTTTGTTATATTTAGAATAATCTGTTAACCGCTTTCTTTTAATTTCTACATATTTTTTAATTAGCTTTGAGCCAAAAGTTAATAAATCTTGTATGTTACCACCTTTTTGTATATTAATATTACCTCCAGTAATTGCTGCAGGATCTTGAGATATTATTTCATCAAACATTGAAAAATTATTTAATTCAAGATTTTATTCGTGAAATTATGAACTAAAGCAAAATTCTCAAGTTTGACTTAATATTTTTCTTGTAAATTTTTATTTGAAATCAAACATTCTTGATTTGTTTTTAATGGCTTGTTTGAATCTTTCTCTTGTAAACATTCAATAGAAACCGCTTTCTTCAAATCATCTTCTATTTTAATTGATTTTAAAATATTCAATTTAGTCGGCGGTTTTCTTTCTTTATCTTTTTGATCTTTTATCTTATTCAACGTCACGTACAGTTTACCCTGATTTATGTAATCAGTATGATCATTTATTATGCCTTTTTCAACGGTTTTTACAACTTTTCGGAAACATTTTTGATCATTTATTAATGTTTTAAAATTTTGTGGTGTTATATCATTCTCTATTGTTAAAATTTCTTCAGAGTTTAATTCAATATTTTCAGCTTCTAACTCTTTGATTTGTTTGTTTTGTTCATTTACGAATAATTTACTATCTAAATGTTGATTTTGGATTGCTTCGGCTTTTACTTTATGTTTTATTGTTTCGGATTCAATACCAAATTCCATATTTTTTTTAATAGTTGCCTCCTCTTCATTATTTTCTTGGGTAATTTTATCTGGTTCTTCGTTTGATGTTAATATTTCTCTAATTTTATTTTCATTGGGCTTTAATGCTTTGTTGTCAGTAATAATTATGTCGTTTTGATAATCGATGTTAGTTTCCTGGTTTTTAATATCCGAAAATTGTTCAAAATCATTATTTTCTAGTTTTGATTGTTCTATTTTCGATTCTTCTTCAGAACCTTCACCGATAAAATGTTCTAATTGATAGAACCAATTTATTTTTTCCTCTAATTTTTCGATCTTTATCGTTATGTTGTACTCTTAGTACAGGGTTTGAAGAAATCAGATCATTTTCATATTTTAATAAAATCCTCAAATCATCCAAACTTCTTAATTGATCAGCTTTTGACATCAATTTCATACTAATTTGCATTGGCATGTTTCAGAAAAAATGATAGAGCAATCGGCGATTTAATTTAGCAATCACCATTTCTTTATTAATTATTTTATCATAATAATGTCGGGATATTAATAAGTTTCGAATTTTATCCAACCGTTGAAGAAAATCTAAGGGGTGTTCATTATTTTTAATTTTTGTTTCAAACAATTCAAACGTTAATTGTTCGATCGACCGGTTATCTTTAAATGCAATTTAATAAATCTTCAATTGTTTCGGAATTATATGTTGATTTTATAAATTCTGCTTTTGTAGTGAGACGACCTAAGACTTCAATTAATAATGTTTTTTCATTAATCTTTCTAAATATATTATTGTTTTCGCATACGATCTTTTTCTCTCGTCTTAATATATTTAAAAATCTTATAAGTTTATCCAGATTACCATCATAGTTTGGTATATGATCTAAATCCATACTATTTAATTGGAATGATGCCATACTTAACAATTTTAGTAATTTTTACTAAAAATTCCAATCAATAAATTAATAAATTGTATAACATGTAATAATAAAATATAAAATTATAAAATAATCATAAATAAAAGTAAAATCTTAAGCTTATTGAAGTAGGTCGGTGCCTTCTTTGTTAGTACCTGGGATTAGTGGGCCAACAGAAGACCTCAGTTTAGAATACCTCGGATGAGTGATTTTCATAAACTGCATGAAGCTGAAGAATCTTGGTACCTCGGGTGAGTGAGCCAATCGATGACAAACTCATACCTCGTAAGAGTGGGTCTGCCAGCCAAAGTTCTTCAGATTTCTGCTCGGACAGTGAAGATTACACGAGAATTCCTAGGATTAGTGAGTTCCCAATGCTTACTGTTCCTGTACAGACGCTACGACGAAACTAGTCAAAATGGATTCAGGGATGGTCAAAACGGATATTTCCGTTTGAAATCTGAAAACCGAAAATTTTCGCGATTGCAATACTTCCTTTACTTCGTACAAGGAAGTAAAAACAACAACTAAAATCATTAAAAATTACTAAAATCACTTATGAAAAATATCAAATCTTGAAATTTTATAACATTTCGACTTACAACTCCTGTTGGAACATTTTCTAAAACTCCGCTGAAAACATTTAAAAATAGGAAAAATTACTAAAAACCGCTGACATATATAAATAACAACTAAAATCATTAAAAATTACTAAAATTATTTACGAAAAATTACTAAAGTAAGCTATAAAAAAATCATGTCATAGCATTTCAGGACTTGTCTAGACACACGCGCAGGTGAATGGAGAGGGGGGGGAGGGGGGAACTATGACGGGCGGTTGGAAAATTATGATGGGTGGTGGGGAGAACTATGCTGATATGTCTGGCCATGTCTGCCACTCCATACCACCCTTAACCATCTCCAAATATGTCTGACCACCATATACCACCTGTAACCATCTCTAACCGTATCTGAACCCCCCTAACCATCCTTAACCACACTCCCACGATCCCTGTGACCACCCAATACAACTTCTAACCATTCCCAACTATATCAGAACACCCTTAAGAGTTCTAAACTACACCCAACGGTTCCTGATCACTCCAACCAGTATGCAATCATTCGTTACCCTCTGTCATAAAGTAAAGACCTTTTTACTATCAAGATTTTATTCATCTTAGAAGATTACTACATTATTTGGTTATACAAAGTTACAGACATTATAGACCAGATGTTGATAACATAATCTAATAATTAAGCAAACATATATCCTAGTAAATATTATTAACAAATAACTTAGAATTCAGTTCATATATTAAAATGGGAATTCATTATAATTCACCACATTCTCCTCCCCTTTATTTGCAATAAAAGTCCTTCAGATACTGTGGAGCCTGTCTTAGACGATGGGATCTTCTAGGTGAATTTACTACTAAATCATTATTTTCCTTTTCTAATAATTTCTGATCAGGAATGATTTCTTGTGTTGTAGTTCCTGGAGTTTCAATTATTTGCTGTCTGTCCTCTTCTTCTATAGTGGTAGTGTCTAGTCCCATCGGAGTATTCCTGCTTGGGTTTAGGCTATTAAAATCAGGTGTTCCAAGTAAACGTTCACCATACCCACTAGGAGCTAGGTAGCGGAGGGATACAGTAGCTTCATTTCCGTTTTGCAGTCGCACTAGGGCAGATTCCAAAAGGTCAACTTCATCAACTAACGGATCGTACTTACTTTGTCTAATGTAACTTTTCAAAATTACTTTTCCCGGAGTCATAAGCCACGTTGGCACGGATAATCCATTTGACGATTTTCTGCTATGAATAAACATACGCTCGTGTGGCGTAACATACGTAGCAGTGCAAGGAGTCATTTAGGACTCTTTCCCATTGAGAGAGTTGTAAATTTCTACCTTTCACAGTGAGGGATATAGTTTGCCAAAGTGTTGTGCGACTCGTAGCTATTCCTCTATAATGGAAAAATGTTTTTAGGTCGTTAGACATAAGTGCAGAACCCTGTCTGAGTGGATGAATGATGGTGTATATAATAGGCTAAATAAATCACAAAGCTTTTCTATTACAATACTTGCAGTCATGTCTGGACATGCATAAGCAAATGGGAAACGGGAGTACTCATCTATGATTGTCAATAAATGCCTATTCTTTGTTTGAGATGGCAAGGTTCCTTTGAAGTCTACGTTTAACTCCTTAAATGGTGCAGTTGCTTTTATTAGGTTCATTCCTTGAGGCTTATGAAAATTTGGTTTCAGTTCCGCACACACCTGACAAGAGGCAGTCATCTTCTTGATATATTCTATAGAAAATGGCAAGTTTCGGCTCCTTATCCAGTGAGCCATTCTGGTAACACTCGGGTGCCCAAGGTTTGAGTGTAAGGTATATTGCTTGTTGGCTTCAGTAGCGCCACAAACTCGTGATAGAGCACCGGCTACTTCATTTTGTTTGCCAGTTCGATCTACAATATCGAAAGAGAAACATGAAAATTCCAACCGCCAACGGAGTAGCTTTTCATTTTTGATTTTGCTAGCGTGGCGTTGGTCGAACATGTAAGATACAGACTTATGATCGGTTATCAGTTTGAAATGGCGACCAATACGTTAATGTCGCCATTTTCTCTGAGATTTAACAATTGCATAAGCCTCTTTTTCAACAGAAGAATGTTTCACCTTGCTAGGTGATAGCATTCGGGAGAAGAACGCACCCGGGCGATCTGACTGAGATGGAGTAGCTGCTATGGAATGCTCTGATGCATCTGTCTCAACAACAAAGGTGACATCTTCAGAAATAGCAGACATATTATTAACAAACAACTTAAAATTCAGTTCATATACCAACATGGGAATTACTTATTATATCACACTCTGCATCACTTCCTCACTTGTACACCGCCTCGCGTGACATTAAAGCTGAATAGTAGCTATTAAAACAGACAATAGAGGTCAGCAGATTCGCATGCAGTTGTGTTGATAGTTTTAATAATCATCGATATGTTGCAGCACTTCCACTACAAAAGTGATAAATTGGAGTGCAAATTTTGTTTTCGTATTAAGATTGTAGGTATTTAGAAGAGCTCATCTAATAAGATCACCCATCTAGGATTGGTCTAATGACAGTAAAACATATCCGGAGTATGATTCTTAGATTATAAACCCATGTAAGGCTCGCAGCCTTCCGTTAAATTTCTGTCTTTTCGAGGAAATATTTAACATTTTCAGAAGTATGCTCTAACTACTACGATTTTGCTCATATTAGCCACTGTTAATATTATCTATCATCTGATGGCAAACATTCTAATATTTACAGTCACCTACACAAAACAAGACAAGTTGACCCGGAGACGATCTAGAAATATCTAACAAATAGTTATCATTTCATGAAAGAAATCAAACAATTTGAATTATGAAGTGAGGATGGAGCTAATATCATCCGTTAAATTTTTGTCTTTTCGAGGAAATATTTAACATTTTGGATTGATTGAAGTTGATTACCAAAAAATATTGGAATCTTAATGACGTCCAGCTTCCGCCTCATAATAAAAAATAAATATCAATCTAATAAAATCTAGTCTGTGATTGCTATGTTTACCAATAAACATACCTCGGCAAGGCGAAAGCAACTGGGGAAAAATGTCTCATAAACGAGATCTGATGCTATTCTAAGTAGAAAGTGTGTTCAGCATTGTGCTCTAACTACTTGACTTTCCCTCTATCAGCTCATTTTAGAATCCTAGGGTGCTATGAAACATCTCTTAACAATGGTTCTCATCCTGGTGAAGTCCACAAATGCTCTGTCCAATAGAAAGTTAGTGTGAAAAAGCAAGATGGACTCGTTAAAATTGATTGAACTGATTGTT
Source organism: Rhaphigaster nebulosa (assembly GCA_948150685.1). NCBI lineage: Eukaryota > Metazoa > Arthropoda > Insecta > Hemiptera > Pentatomidae > Rhaphigaster > Rhaphigaster nebulosa. The sequence goes on from OX411309.1 coordinate 151,810,353, forward strand.
GATTAATTGATAAACAAACTTCGATGAGGAAACAGATAGCGATAGAGGTGCCTCATAGACGAACTTGTAGTATTGTTGGGAGAAAAAGTGTCGTCATAATTGTCCTATAACTACCACGATTGTGCTCATATGAGTTAATTTTAGTATTATCTATAATCCGATGATGGCAAACATTCTAATATTAACAGTCAACTACACAGAAAAAGACATGTTTACCCGGATACGATATAGAAATATATAATAAAAAGTAATCATGTAAAAATAAGTCTTATTAAAATGAATCATTACAGAACTTACTCAACAAGCTGTTGGGAAATCACGTATCTATTTTACAGGAACCCAAGTATTTTTATTTATTGATGATATTAATATTTTTCATATTATTATTCATTGACCGTATGTTATTATTATTTTTGAGTTTCCAATAAATGTTATTTTTTTTGCTATTTAAGGAATTCGAAGAACGGAGGAACGGAACGGTGCTACCTTGGATCCCGTCCACACTAGTCTCACCCCGTTTCAAGCGTTTCTTTGATGCGAATTAACGAACACACAACAGTGAAGACTTTAAGATATACTTTTATTGTCTAAACAAAATGTTACAATGACATTTATAATGCTTCTTACAAACTAAGTTACAATATCTTAGCTATCTTACATCATGGCTAACTCTGATATGGAATGTCCAATATAGAATCTTAGAGAAGGCTTTATAGTGATGAGAATAGAGAGGGGATGAAGTTGCAAGAAGAGGGGATAGTTTTTGGTTGAGGAAAGCTTGGTGGAAGCTATTCCTTAGGGTTTGGCAAAAAGGGCCATAAAGTCGTTCGATTGACAGGAGATGGACAGAAATAAATGAGGAACACACAAAATGCAGGATGCAGATATGGCGTGTCAGATTCAAAGAAGTGGCAGCGGATCCCATGCGGGCGGCAATTCATACCAAGTGTTTTCCCACGGGAAATGGTCATAGGTGGTGGCTGGTCAAGCATGTGGACACCATAAATAGCTCTAGACCTGTAGGTCTAAGATGTAGGGCGGATATACTAATTAGGGTGCCCTATGGGAATATAACTATATCGTTATAAACATTGTTAAATATAATAGTCGTCTGATAATTCGTCCCTCCCCTCAAAAGCAAGGTCCTCCGAAGCTATTAATAATATATTAAATCCCCCAAAAAATTTCACATCTATTAATAGGTTCCAAGCTTATTTGTCATCAAAATCTGGGAAAATATCAGGATTTAAGGGAAGATATCTATGGGTATGCAGTTAACATTTTTGTCTATAACTATGTTTGCATTGGATATAGATTATAACTTTTGTGAAATAGAATTCCTTAAAGATAGATTACAATAATGGTTACTCTCTACATCCATGAATCCTTTCTTTATAAGTTATAGTTATTAGTTTCTATTTTATGATACAGGTATAGTATTTTACTAACATACTGATGTTTTATATATTATTATTATGTTTTATGTACTATACAAATAATATTTTACTTATATTTATAATTATTCTAGAGGATATTAATTGTTTAACTTTATCATCCTTTATTGCGGATAATCTTAACTTGAACATCATTATAACATACGAGTGGTAAATAAGCACAAATGAAATAGGATAACTTAATACAATAAATATATAAATACAATAAACAATTATACCTTCTTATTAACTTAGTATTCTAATATTTAACATATGTTTATACACTATTAATATATAATATATATTAACTTAGTTTCATTTCTATGTTTGTTGCTTTATCGGAAAAATAGTATTTAGTTCCTTTTTTTGTTTTACATAAATTATTATTCAAATTTGTACAAACTGCACACTCGTTTGGAAACCATATTCTATAAATAATAATTATTTAAATTATAAATAATTTATTCTAACTTTCTCATTTTTAATTTTCATTGCATTTAATAATAATAATACCTATACTTGGTACAAAGTTATTATAATTTAGTAACGATATTTCTATAACGATACTTGCATTACTTATTAAAAAATAAACAATAATACATTATTTAATCAATAACGTTAAAACTGTTAGATATTAAGTTGTTATCCTGCTATTATAGTTAATACATGAAGAAAGTAAATGATAGAAAATAATAATTTCGTGGCGAATAATAGATTTTCAAGATTTTTTAAATCTAACATCATTTAATATTAAAATATTATCATGATATATTTTTAATTAAAAAAAATAATAATAATAAATTTTCCTAACGTTTTTTCACTTATAATTTTTTTTTTTTATTTATACATATAGTTAATATTTTTCTGTTATTAATATATTTTATTTTAAATGCAATAGTGATTAATCTCTAAATAATATTTTATTCTTTCTCATACATATTTCTCCTCAATCAATTAATCATATTACTAAATATATGTTGATATAATTTCTTAGCTAAACCAATCATATAATTATACAATTAATGAAGTATCTAACTATAATTGTTTCTTCATTTTCGAAAATAAAATCAATATTGATAAATTTTATATATATCATTAATTTTTTCTAACACAATTAGATAAAATACGTTATAGTTAAACAACTATTGGAATCAATATATAATAATATATACATGCATATATAAATTTTTTCTTCTCCTTCAATATTTTAGTAATGAATGGCACTATTCACATTTAAAATTTTAAATATTTAACACAATTGGCTAAATATCGGTACAAAACATCAATTGAATAAAATAGTAGTAACTATTTTACATATTGGCGTGAAATGTTGAAATACGTCATCATTCCTGTTATATTTAATGAATGATACCTGAATAAATGATAAATGCTTCTTAGTTTCTATTAACGTTCTTTAATATAAAGAAAATTATTTTAGCACTTTAACCGATTTGATTCAGAATTTTGAGGCTATGGGCTACTTTGTTTCGTTTTTAAGGAGTTAAAACTTATATCAAACGGTTTTTCAAATTGAGAATTTAATTGTATCAACCACTCAAGTTTTGTTTATATATAATTCCTTGTGACACTTATAAACGTCAGATGTATCTTTTGGAAATAACTGGATATCTTGATACCAATTTTATTTCGGTATATATATAAACCTTTTTTGAGTGTGTGTTAAATGTATTTTACTATTACTAATGTGTTTGTTTATTTTATTATTATTATTTTATTTTATTAAAGTTGAGTATTAAGGTTTTTTTTGTTTTATGTTAATTTACGGGGGGGACTCTGAAATATTATAATGGATATCTCAATACACAGCGCCTGTTATTAAGTTTTGGTCCGGCTTTAGCATCCATAAGAAAATTTTATTTTTAGCAATGGGCAAGTTATCAGGTCTCAACATCCACAGACAAATTTTATTCTTGCCAGTAGGCCATTTACTCAAATAGCGAATTTTATTTTTTATTCTTGTTTTTAATTTGATTACTATATCTCCTACGCCAGCTTTATTTCCTATTCGTTTAATCATTTTATTAAATTTACAATAATCTGTTAACCGCTTTCTTTTAATTTCTGCATATTTTTTAGTTACCTTTGAGCTAAATGTTAATAAATCTTGAATGTTACCACTTTTTTTTTATATCATTACCTCCAGTAATTGCTGGAGAATCTTGAGATATTATTTCATGAAACATTGAAAAATTATTTAATTCAAGGTTTTGTTTCGAGAAATTATGAATTATAGTAAAATTCTCATGTTTGATTTTATATTTTACTTGTAAATCTTTATTCGAAATTAAACATTCTTGATTTGTTTTTAACGGCTTCTTTAAATCTTTCTCATGTAAAGATTCAATAGACACCGCTTTCTTCAAATCATCTTCTATTTTAATTGATTTTAAAGTATTTAATTTAGTCGGTGGTTTTATTTCTTTATCTTTTAGATCTTTTTTCTGATTAAACGTTACGTCCAGTTTAACCTGATTTGTGTAATCAGTATGTTCATTTATTATGCCTTTTTCCACGGCTTTTACAACTTTTCGGAAACAATTATGATCATCTATTAATGTTTTAAAATTTCGCGGTTTTATATTATTCTTTTTTATTAAAATTTCTTTAGAGTTTAATTCAATATTTTCGGCTTCTAACTCTTTGATTTGTTTGTTTTGTACATTTATAAATAGTTTACTATCTAAATGTTTATTTTGGGCTGCTTCGGCTTTTACTTTATGTTTTATTGTTTCGGGTTCAATATCAACTTCCATATTTTTTTTAATATTTGTCTCCTCTTCATTAATTTCATTAGTAATTTTATCCGGTTCTTCATCTGATATTAACGTTTCTATAATCTTATTTTCATTGGGCTTTAACGGAATTGCTTTATTGTCATTAATTATTATATCGTCTTCAACATCAATGTTAGTTTCCTTATGTTTGATGTCCGAAAATTGTACAAAATCATTATTTTCTATTTCCGATTGTTCTATTTCCGGCTCTTCTTCAAAATCTTCACCGAGAAAATGTTCTAATTGATAGAACCAATTTATTTTTTCCTCTAGTTCCCGAATTTTCCAATCTTTATCGTTATTTTGTATCCTTAGTACAGGTTTTGAAGAAATCAGATCATTTTCATATTTTAATACAATCCTCAAATCATCTAAACTTCTTAATTGATCAGCTTTTGACATCAATTTCATACTAATTTGCATTGGTATGTTTGAGAAAAAATGATAGAGCAATTGGCGATCTAATTTAGCTATCACCATTTCTCTATTAATTATTTTATCAAAATAATGTCGGGATATTAATAAATTGCGAATTTTATCCAACCGTTGAAGAAAATCTAAGGGGTGTTCATTATTTTTAATTTTTGTTTCAAATAATTCAAACTTCAATTGTTCGATTGACCGTTTATCTTTAAATGTATTTTCAAGACAATTTAATAAATCTTCGATTGTTTCGAAATTATATGTTGATTTTATAAATTTTGCTTTTGCAGTGAGACGATCTGAGACTTCTATTAATAATGTTTTTTCATTGATCTCTCTAAATATATTATTGTTTTCGCATACGATTTTTTTCTCTCGTCTTATTATATTTAAAAATCTTAAAAGTTTTTCCGGATTACCATCATAGTTTGGTATATGATCTAAATCCATACTATTTAATTGGAATGATGCCATACTTAACAATTTTAGTTCTTTCACTAAAATTCAGTTATATAAATTAATAAATTTTACAATATGTAATAATAAAATGTAAAATTATAAAATAATCATAAATAAAAGTAAAATCTTAAGCTTACTGAAGTAGATCGGTGTCTTCTTTGTTAGTACCTGGGATCAGTGGGCCAACAGAAGACGTCAGTTTAGAATACCTCGGATGAGTGATTTTCTAAAGCTGAATGTTACTGAAGAATCTTGGTACCTCGGGTGAGTGGGCCAATCGATGACAAACAGATACCTCGTAAGAGTGGGTCTGCCAGCCAAAGTTCTTCAGATTTCGGTTCGGACAGTGAAGATTACACGAGAATACCTAGGATTAGTGATTTCCCGATGCTTACTGTCCCTATTTTGGACGCCAATTAACGAACACACAACAGTGAAGACTTTAAGATATACTTTTATTGTCTAAACAAAATGTTACAATGACATTTATAATGCTTCTTACAAACTAAGTTACAATATCTTAGCTATCTTACATCATGGCTAACTCTGATATGGAATGTCCAATATAGAATCTTAGAGAAGGCTTTATAGGGATGAGAATAGAGAGGGGATGAAGTTGCAAGAAGAGGGGATAGTTTTTGGTTGAGGAAAGCTTGGTGGAAGCTATTCCTTAGGGTTTGGCGAAAAGGGCCATAAAGTCGTTCGATTGACAGGAGACGGACAGAAATAAATGAGGAACACACAAAATGCAGGATGCAGATATGGCGTGTCAGATTCAAAGAAGTGGCAGCGGATCCCATGCGGGCGGCAATTCATACCAAGTGTTTTCCCACGGGAAATGGTCATAGGTGGTGGCTGGTCAAGCATGTGGACACCATAAATAGCTCTAGACCTGTAGGTCTAAGATGTAGGGCGGATATACTAATTAGGGTGCCCTATGGGAATATAACTATATCGTTATAAACATTGTTAAATATAATAGTCGTCTGATAATTTGCGACAGTGAAAAACCGCCAGCGGAGCGAACGGCCCCGATCCGTTCTTCCGAACATTATTTATTTGAACTTTTGCCGCCCCGATCCTAGATCTGTTCGGTTCGGAGGAACGGAACGGCAGTTTGTTACAAGTGCGTACGAGGCCTTAGAAACTTAACATAATTTCCCTCCCAAGAATGAAATAGACAGGATATAAATGTTTAAGTTGTACAATTATTATATTGTTATTATCATTATTATACAATTATAGTCTACTGAGGCAACGTTTAATGATTAATCGTGAAGAAGTGCATTATGATCTATGTCTAACAGGCCACGCTAACACCTATGGATAAAAAACAATCTACCTGTTAGCAGAGAATATTACATAGGTCTTTCGCAATCTACCCATTAGGAACTTAGAAACAATATTCTCCCCTCTCCCTCTCCCAAGAATGAATGGTACGGGTATAAACGAAATGTCATATAAAGCTATATCACACAAACCTTTCTAAGAAATCGTGAGAACAATATCTAAAACTAAAACTATCCATTTGGATAGGTAACTAAAACCTAGCCAAATGTAGAAAAAAACAAGCTAGAATAAAATCCTGTTAAAAAATAATATAAAAGAAATGATTTTCTAGATGGAGACGAAACGTAAAATTATAAGTTACAAGAGCAGCTATCACCTCTCACATTCACACTGGCTTACAAGCGTTTATAGCCGCACCAGAGGCCATTCACACTCACTTACGGGTTGTAATTCCACGCCCGAGGCCATTCATTCAACGGCTTACAAGTAAGTCCTTACCCCCCCCCCTCCCCCCCTCCAGAGGCCGTTGATGATAATTAATCCTTTAACTTACAATGACCGAACGTCAGAGTCGTCTCTCCATCTTCTAATATCATGCGTTATTCGTCATAAGGTGACAACGATAACTTACTAATTTCGACTGATGATAAAATATGCTGACGCGGCTTTTTCTGCGTCATTGTGTGTTGAAATAATTTAAATTTTTTGATCAGATTAAATAATCGTTAAAAGATATTTTACTGCATTTTATTATTATTAACTTTTTTTATTTCTCTCCCTCAATTTCTACGTAGTACATTTTCAGTCTACATTAGTGTGGGATGTCCCTCTCCCCCCCACTACTATATGAATGAAACAAAACCACAACAATATTTATAGAAACGTATTTGCGTTAGAATAAAGTAATAATCTATTTCGAAACGTGAAATGCTAAATTTTTTTTAATTTTAATTTTTATCAGGTTACTTTATCTATGTGATGTCTCTCAACCACTTGAACTGCTTCACTTTTAATCGTAACCCCTCTATCACGCATACTATAGCCGCCAGTCACTTTTCTTCATTTCACATTCCCTCCTAACCCCCTCCCCCCAATTCAGGTTCCATTTCATTGAAGCAGTTATTTATAATTATATCTATATCACTCTCCTTATATGTCATAGGATTACTCGTTTGAAAAGCTGTTTCGATCGTTTCTCCTAACTGATTCAGCATTACGCAATCCGTCCACAAGTTTATTTTAATTACTTTATATCCTCGGAGGTAATCTATGATTTTATTAAAAAGTGTGCTTCTGATAGTGTTAAAAATATCGGCATATCAAAGTTATTATCACACCGAAAAAAATATTACTTTAGCCTCCCTCTGATAGAGATTTCATATTCTGAAAATCCTTCAGGGGTTCGGTTCGAGAGTTAAAATTTCATACCGTTGAGGTTCTATCCTTCATTTTCTTCCGAAGGGGGTTCACTATTACAAAATATTTGGAGACTATAAAAATTGTATACGTTAGTAAACGCGGTATGGCAGTAACGACAGGACTAGTTAAAAAATACTGTACCCTCACTTTCATGCCTTATTGATTTTCATCAATAATTATATTAAAATATAATACAAAACTTTTCAAATTTGATATATAAGGCTTACATATTAATATAAATAACATGGTAAATTTTGGTTAAAATCGGCAAACAGGAAGTGGTACTTTACTAGAAGGTCATATTAGACTTTCATAAAAAATTATATTAAAATATAATGTAAAACATCTCATATTTGGTAAATTAGACACTTATATTAATATAAATAATACAGTAGACTTTGGTTGAAATTGAAGAGCCGAAAGGGGTACTTTACTTGAAGACCGTAATAAACTTTTATCCAAAGGTATATAGGCATTTAATACACAGATCATATGATTCGGTTATAAACGCCATTTTTTTCCACTGTAATTAAACAATTTTATTAGTTGATTTAAGATATAAATTAAGCGGGGTTTTCCGCTTAAAATGTTTCCAATGCTTTATCTAGTGACAAAGATAGTTCTAATGTTGACAAGGAAGAGGAAGAAATCACTTGAGAACTTATTACAAACTGAAAGAAAACGACATGTAATAACGGAATATGACCTCCACAAACAAGAGCTAGTGTGTGTGTGTGTGTGTGTGTGTCAATAGATGGGTGTCGCGACGCCGAGTGGCGTTTTTGAGATTCTGCAGTTTTTTGAAACTAGTAACCAAATTCAGTTACTAAAACTTTTTGAGTCACCGATTTATAGTTTATCAGGCGTACAAGGAAGTCATGGGATTTCCACATTAGATATTATTTTTTTCAAATGGTAAATACTATAGTCTAAGATAATAAGTTAAAATCAAAATAATTAATAAGACAACTGTTTCATCAATTACAAAAGCATCGAGATATTTAGCATTGCTTATTTTGTTGTCTGCCGTGACAAATAATATTAAATTTAATCTATATCTAAAATTCAGAGACGGAGAAATGGAGAGAATATTTTTGTGATCTGTTGAATGAAACTAATGCGGAACGTAAATCTGAGGTAATTAATCCTGATGAGGAAGTTGTTAATGATTTGGAACCACTATCTATAGAAGAAGTAACCGATTCGCTTGAAAAATTGAAGAACGGGAAAGCTCCGGATGAAGATGGCCTTAGCGCGGAATTCTTTAAGCATGGTGGAGAGGAACTTTTAAATCAGTCGTATCAGCTAATAGAAGAAATATATTATAAAATGTTCCATGACAATAATAAAACTGTCAATATCACTGGATAAAGCATTAGAAATGGACAGTTTCGACATATTAAGCGGAAAAACCCACTTAACTAATATCTTATTCGGATGATGAAGACTTGTTGATCTCACAAATCGGAAAGAAAACTAATATTTAAGACTCAATTTTAAAACTTAAAATAAGTAATAAAACGCTGCAAATTATTACACAATGGTTTATTATTTCCACTTAGTAATCTTTCAAAAATTTCTATTCTGTCCAAGAAAAAAAAATTAAGCAGTAGGCACCAAAGGATAAGAAATTTGAAGCTTGTCACAAGATGATCGACGTGAGAGTGCTGAACTGGGAATGTTAATTTAAAAACTCTGTCAATGCAAGTAGGCTGTGATGTAAAATGATACAGAGGAAATATTTGATGTGCACTTCAGGAGGAAACAAAAAAAAAGGAAAGACTAAGGAAGCTAAAGGAAGTAAAGAAATAATCCAAGGAAGAATAAAACAGAGAGATACGAGGAAGTCAGAAGCCCAATAGATAAGTCAGGAAGCAGGATGACTAGCCGCCAGGAGAAATAGTCTCAGAAGTTCCTAACGCAATATCTCAGCTAATAATGGTCCGATTTAAAAGATTTTTATTTCGTTTTGTAGGGAATTTCATTGGCTTTCGTTTTAATACAATAAAAGCTCCAATACAATAAAAAATTTGCTAACGGATTTTTTCCGTTTTTGTCAAAATGGATATTTCCGTCGAAATCTGAAAACCGAAAATTTTCGCGATTACAATACTTCCTTTACTTCGTACAAGGAAGTAAAAAAAAAAATTTTGCGGACGGATTTTAAAATAAAAACGGATACTGAAATTACATATTTAAGGTTAGCACATGCATGTGATGTTACAGCAACATTTTCGTCAAAATCGACTAACCGGAAGTGCCACTTTATATAATCGCTTTTACACATTTTTACAATTTTCTCGAAAACGGCTCTAACGATTTTGATTAAACTTGCCTAAATTATTCTTCATAAAGACCTTTAACTTTTCATATATCGGTACATCACCGAGGAATTGCAGGGAAAAAAGTTATGATGAAAAGAATATTTTATTTAGGCATAACTTCAAAAGCGTGCAATTTATGGTAAATCATCTATAGACTTGTATGAAAGATAATTAAATTATTTAAAAAACAATAAAAAAATCATCAAAATCGGACCAATAATAGCTAATGTACAGCGCATCGGACTAACCGGAAATAGCTATTATATAATGGATTTTACATTTTTCTCAAAAACGACTCTAACGATTTTGATGAAACTTGCCAAAATTATTCTTCATAAAGGCCTTTAAGTTTTCATTTATGTAGTAAATCACCGAGAAAATGCAGGAAAAAAAGTTATGAAGAAAAGAATATTTTATTTTCACATGGATTAAAAAGTATGCAATTTATAGTAAATTATGTACAGAATGATATGAAAGGTTATTAAAGTATCTAAAAAAAAAAAAAGAATCATCAAAATCGGACCAATAATACCTAATATACAGCGCATCGGACTAACCGGAAATAGCTATTATATAATGGATTTTACATTTTTCTCAAAAACGGCTCTAACGATTTTGATGAAACTTGCCAAAATTATTCTTCATAAAGGCCTTTAAGTTTTCATGTATGTAGTAAATCACCAAGAAAATGCAGGACAAAAAGTTATGAAGAAAAGAATATTTTATTTTCACATGGCTTAAAAAGTATGCAATTTATAGTAAATTATGTACAGAATGATATGAAAGGTTATTAAAGTATCTAAAAAAAAAAAAAAAAAAATCATCAAAATCGGACCAGTATTAGCAAAGATACAGTGCATTTTATGAGGAGCATAAAATAGATCGATAAACGAGCGCATCCGAAAGGAGACAGATGCGACCGAACCTCATCCCACCAATCCGCCAATCTGTTGTAAACAATTTGCTCTGTAACAAAGTAATTTAAAAATACAAAAACGGAAATTAACTTAATAATTTCTACTATCACATTATTTAATGGAAAGAAAATGTTTCTATAGAAACTAAACCAGCAACTTTTAAAATATATTTGCAACTTGACAAAGTTAAAATATAGAGGTAGTGTACAGAATTGTAGTACTAAAATTGTTTTAAAAACTATTTTATTATACTTAAGTGGGAGAATAATTGAATGCTGCTGAGTTTATTTCAAGTATTGTTTATGTGAACTCTTTAGAATTATATTAAAAAGATAATTATTGTAGGGCGGTAAGGGAAAGTTGTGTGATGCGCGCACCGCACCAGATTTCTCTTTTAGATTTCGTATTAAGCTCACAAGATGATCCTCGGCACTCTACATTGTCATCCGCCATTTCGTTTCAAATTGGTGGCCGATACGTTTCATACTCCCATATTTTATGAAGTTTGAGTAAAAATAAGAAGTCTTATGGAATAATTATATTAAAGACTTAAAAATTTAAAATCCAAATAAATGTTAGGGATCAATTAATTATTTGCCACTTCCATAATTTTGTTTTAATTGAGAACTAATTTCGAATGTTATACGTTCATCCTCAGTTCTAAAGACACGCAAAAAAATTCAAAAATAAGCAATTCAAAGTATAGTTTGGTATTATTATACATATTAAATTAGATTAATATAAATCAGTATTATAAAAAATTAATGAATTATGAATTTAATTAAGACTAGAAATCAAATACATTGGTACTCATCAAGGTTTAAGTAGAATATATCAATCAGAAAAGGTTATATTGGTTTCTGGACTAGTAATGGTTAATGGTTAATGGACTAGTAACTGGCTATTCAAACTGGACTAGTAATGGAAATGACTCTAATGGAAGAAAGGCGAGGTGTTGGAAGTAAATGGTACAGTTTAGTGGTCGGGGTTTTCCAGTAATTCCGGTGAGTAATTCCGTTTTTTCTGTTATGGATGGGAATACATTTAAGATTGGACTATTGGAAATATTTATTTGATCATTAAAGCAAAAATCTGGATCGGATTTGAAGGATTTTATTATTTCAAGTGCTTCATATATATTTAATTGTGACTGTTTTCAACGTGATGTAAAGTACGTTGAATCTTAACAATTAAATTCATAATCCATAAATGTTGTATAAATACTAATAAATTACTGGCCCTAGAAATGGATTTATGGAGAAGTTGTGCCATATCCAGATTGCAGAAGGTCTCCAATGAGATTATAAGAAATTAGGTGGGGGCTAAACTCAACATTCTCAATGACATCAGTGAAAGAAGACTGCTGTGGTTTGGGCACGTCATGAGAATGGACGAGACACGATGGCCCCTTCGAGCACTTAAATACTGTCCTGAGAAAAGAAGAAGACGTGGAAGACCTCAGAAGCAGTGGATGGAAGGGGTCAGAGAAGAAATGGCTGCTTGAGGTCTGACGGAAGAAGATTGTTTTGACAGAAGATATTGGAGGGAAGGCGTATTGGGGACCGGGATGTGGGAAAATCGCAAAACCCGATAAATAAACAAATAATAAATGTTGTATAATACTAATTTATATTGCATTTAATTTAATATGTATAATAATACCAAACTGTATTTTAAATTGCTTATTTTGAAATTTTTGCGTGATTTTAGAACTGACGATGAATGTATAACATTTGAAACTAGTTTTCAATAAAAACAAAATTATAGAAGTGGCAGATAATTTATAAATCCCTAATTAGATTAATCCTTCTATGCTATCATGCGTACGTCAACAAAATAAATATTGACATGTTTTTTGTTTAAGGTAAGAGGAGGTATGTACCATAAATGGGTACTTACCCCAATGTACTTACATTCAATCAGCTTTTAAACGTTTCCAAGAGTTAAAATGTTTTATTTATTTTTGTATAAAAACTTCATCACTTAACTCTCTCTTTCCCTCCTATTTACATATTCCCTAAAGTTCCTCATCAGTGTTTTTTTTTTTTCTTTTTTCCCAAGTTATATAGTTTTATCATAGGAGAAACATACATTTGGTTGGAGGAAAGATGAGTCGGAATGTTCTGTTGTTTAACAGGAAGTTTTAAACCTAATTATAGCATGCGGTGTCGTGCTACGCAGATATTAAACTGGGAGCTTGTTAAAAGCATCCACTACGGAAAGTTCCACTGAATAACAAAGAGTCAACGCAATTTAAATCGCCGTTCGCCAAGTATATTGTAAAAATTCTCTCAATTTCTTCTCTTTGAAAAAATTAGTGTTAATTGCTCCATTATATCTAAAGAAAAGTTCGTTAAAAAAAGCAATTGTTTTTGTTTTATTAATAATTTGTCGGGCAGCTATGAATGGTTGTCAAAAATTGTCAAAAGACGTCGTGGAAAACCTGCAGCTAAATAAATTAATAGAAAAAATAAAAATAGTCCAAGAGAGATTGAGCTTGAGCAGAAGAATTAAGAGAGCTTAATTCGGTTTTATAAAGCTAAAGCTCATTAAAAGCAACAGAAAAATTTAATGTCATAATGATTTTTTTACTTCCTTGTACGAAGTAAAGGAAGTATTGTAATCGCGAAAATTTTCGGTTTTCAGATTTTAACGGAAATATCCATTTTGACCATCTCTGAATCCATTTTGACTAGTTTCGTCGTGGCGTCTGTACGTACGTTCGTATTTCGCATAACTCAAAAACGGTTAGCCGTAGAAAGTTGAAATTTTGTATTTAGGATTGTTGTAAAATCTAGTTGTGAACCTCCCTTTTTGGTCACTGCTTAATCACCGGAAGTGGTACTTTACCTGATGATGGTCATAATTGATTTCCATCAAAAATTATATTAAAATACTTTGGAAAACTTCTCAAATTTGGCATTTAGAACTTATATATTGATTTAAATACCATACTAGATTTTGGTCTAAATTGGAATACCGGAAGAGGTACTTTATTTGAAGGTCATATTAGACTATCATCAAAAATTATATTAAAATATAATGTAAAACATTTAAAATTTAGTAAATAGGACTTTTATATCAATATGAATGTATTTTCTAGATTTTAGTTAAAATTGGTGAGCCGAAAAGGGTACTTTACTTGAAGGTCATAATAAACTTACATCAAAAATTATATTAAAACTAGTATACCCGAGCGAGAACTCTCGCATTACATATCATAATGAAATCGAAGTATAAGCAATAAACAATATAATATTATCAAGAAAGTTTATTTAACACACACATTTGGTGAAGCTTTATAATAGTTTATAATGACTATGTTCAAGTAATAGTTAATTTAGTAATTAATTTGCCCTACTGGAAAGTATCCCATCAGTTTAACAGTTAAGCAATAAGACTCAGCTATACCACTTTCTGTTAGTAGTATTCTATCAATCATGGAAACATAAAAACAATATTTTATTTACAAAACGTTTTCACAATTATTAATACGTTTTTGTTAACAGTCTCAACTGGCTTTAAAAGGTATAAAGTTGCCATGACAACGGCACGTACGCATGATAGCATGAGGCCCGTGCTGCGTTATCCTGCCTTATCTCAAAAATGGTAGATTTTTAAACTTTAAAACGCTGGACCAATACGCTCCAAAGGAGCGTATGTGATCTTGATGCCCGCGTCAAAATATTTAAAACCCCATTTATCCCGTCTCGATCCGCCGACTCTCAGTGGTCAAAGTTTTGAAACCTTCCAGTTTTTTCATCACTTTTATTTAAGCCCTTGTAAGATTTTAAGAAACAAAATTGGAATTCGTCACATCTCCGTGAAATTCCCTTTCTTTTGATACCTCATTCGTCAAAATCCATCGCTCCTGAGAGCCGGAAAAGGGATCTATACTACCGTAATAATATATAGTAGTGATTAAATGGAGAAATCATATGGTTCGGTAATAAAGGTTACAAACGCGATTTTTTTTATACTCTAATTAAACATTTTTATTACTTATTTTAAGTGTTAATATTGGGCATATAATACTGGTTTTCCTCCACATTTGTGCGATGAACAAGTCTGCAGCAGGAGAATAAGATATAAGTTAAGTGGGTTCTTCCGCTTAAAATTTAGAAACTGTCGATTTCTAATGCTTTATCTAGTGATATTGACAGTTTTAATGTTGTCACGGAACACGAAGAAATCTCTTGGAAACTAGTTACCTACTGAAAAAAAAAACGACATTTAATAACGGAATGAAACCTCCAGAAACAAGAGTATGTGTGTGTGTCAATAGATGGGTGTCCCGACGCCGAATTTCGTTTTTGAGATATTGCAATTTTCGGAAACTAGTAACCAAATTGAGGATCACTTTTTGAGCCAACGATTTATAGTTTAATAGGCGTACAAGGAAGTCACGTGTTGTCAACATCAGATATTTTTAATAATGAGTTCTCAATAGATTTTGCTTTATAATTTTCAATAATGAACCTTTATAATCTATTAAGAAAAAAAAATGTGACCTTCTCAAAATTTGACCTTGTACGTTTCATGATATGTAAAATCCAAAAATCGAAAAACATCCTTCAGTCCGCCTGGGCCGATTTTTTTCAGAATTGGCACCAACGTCACTCACTGGTCATTCAAGAATGTGACGGCATTAGCAGGGTCCCATGCATGGCAAAAATGCTCAAACACCTCATTTCGTGTCAGCTACTATGGCATCTTTCTGTTGGATTGGGGAGTCCAACGTTGGAACGCTCGATTTTAGAAAAAGAAGGAAGGAAAAAAATAAAGCACATAAAATCTATAACGCCGGTGAATTAGTTAAAAACCATTAAGTCTTCAAGAAATACGGTACCCTTTATTATTATACAGTAATTTTGTTAAAAAATAGGAAAAATCGTGTTTTCTATCATTTTCAAATTACTATCTCAAAAATCGATTCAAACCTTCACTTATTGGATTTTTTACCATTTTACATTCCGTGAGATAATAGTCCTATCTCATGGATTGTTACCCAAACTAACATAACAAAGAGCTGTACAGAGAAACAAATTAGCGCTTTGTACAGAATACTCATTAAAAAATTGTTACTTGTCACATTCTTGGCCGAAGTCCTTCACTTTAATGTGGGAGGGGGAGCAGGTTTCTGTGATACCCTGTATATTGTAATTACATACAGGAAACTGGTCGAAATAAACAATTGAATGACTTTGTTTTCTTTACATATCAGTTATTTACAGGTTTATCCTTACGCACCCAATATAAATAGTTAGGAAGATATCGTGATGTATTTGTCAGACGTATTTTTAGATGATCCATTTGGCTAGTAACCACTTTTTTGGAAGAGGACAAACTTATTTACATGCATTTAATGGTATATATAAATGATACTTAATAGAACAGAAATTTGACGACGCATGCAATTCCTGCTGTCAGTATCTAGACTAGTCTCAGAAGTGTCAAGACATGAGCTTCACCTTTTTCGTTGCTAACTCAACGGTGAGACTTGTTTTATAGTTTTAATTTTTATTATCATAACTTCTTTTCCTAAAAATAGCTAAAACATTTTACCACACTAAAAAAAAAACCTGGAACAGCTTTTATATGGACATGAAATATTATCAATACCATTCATGCTTTTGTTGATTTTTTTTTTGTTTCATTTTTACTTCCTTGTACGCAGTATAGGAAGTATTATAATCGCTAATTTTCGGTTTTCAGATTTCAACGAAAATATCCATTTTGACCATCCTTGAATCCATTTTTAGTTGTTTCGTCGTGACGTTTGCGCGTACGTTCGTTTGTACGTTCGTATCACGGATAATTCAAAACGGTTAGCCGTATAAAGTTGCAATTTTGTATTTAAGATTGCTGTAGAATCTAGTTGTCTATCTCTCTTTTCATTCACTGCATGATCACCGGGAGTGGCACTTTGCATAAAGGTCATAATAGATTTTCATCAAAAATTATATTAAAATATAAAGCAATATTTCTCAAACTTAGTATAAAAGACCTATATATATTAATGTAAATAGCATACCGGATTTTGTTTAAAATTGGCAAACCAGAAGTGGTACTTAACTTGAAGGTTATACTAAACTTTCATCAAATATTATATTAAAATATAATGCAAAATATCTCAAATTTGGTATATAAGACTTTTTTATCAATATAAATAATATACTAGATTTTGGTTAAAATTAGTAAGCCGGAAGTGGTACTTTACCTGAAACTATTTTTGTTTTTTTTATCTCATGCTTTCTTAGAAGGGAGGAATAACGAATCTTGCTAAAAATTAAAAATCGAGAGTTTCATGGATAAGCACATTTCAAGATTCGTACAAACCGTTTTTAACATTTTTATGATGGTATTTGTGTTGACGCCAAAAGACGTTGTGAAGCTGAGTGTCGTTTTTGAGATACTGCAATCTTCGGAAACTAGTAACCAAAATCAGGATCACTTTTTGAGCCACCGATTTATAGTTCAATAGGCGTTAGGGTTGGAATATCGAAACGCGATATATCGATATATCGGATTAGAAAAACCGATATATTATATCGATATCCTAACACCCGATATGTGGATGATATCGATATTTTACACCGATATATTGGTGATATTGATATTTTAAATTTTATTATTTTATTTTAATTAGAAATTTCCTTTATTCTTTATCATATTTTTAATTTTATCCATGAGCTGTACTTTACATTATTGCTTAATTATTTAATCAATCTAGGACGCTGTCTTTGAGCTGTTGTATCTTCCTTAATGTAACTTATAGGCGTCACTAACGGTCAGTTAACTGTTGTTCATTGTTGTTGTTGTTGTTAGTGTGGTGATTAAAGTGAAAATAGAAACGAAAATGTCGCCGCCAAATAGTGAAACATTTTAAATCGAGAGACAGTAAAAGTGCGGAGTCACGAAATATTTCGGACATCGGGAAACACAACAAACCTACGGTCACACCTCAAAGCTTCCCATTCACACGTTTTTTCGTCTCCATCAGGATGCAATACCATCCACTTCTAAATCAGAAGCAAATGAAACAGTTCCTCCGTCAAAAGCTCCATAGCCGAGTTATGGTCTTATAAAATCTCTAATCAGCCGCCATTTTTAAACGAAATGACGGATGATAATGTCGAGTTTCGCGGATCAATCTGGGGTGACCTGAGACGTTGTTGCCAAACCTCAAGGAAATTCGGGTTAGTAGTCAAAGAGAAAATACGCGGACGGCGGAGGGACGGATTGTTTAATATTACTGAATGTTTTAGAACAAGTAAAAATGGAATGTCTCTGAATGGACAAGCAACATTTCATTTCGGGAAAAATGAATTAAAGTACAGAATAAAATAAAAAAAAAGTGGTCCGAGTCGCGATTTCAGTGTATCTAGAAGAGGCAAATTAAATCATTTTAAAAATATTAAGCTATTTAAAAATGCAACGTTTTTCATTTCAAATGTAACCTTTTCCATTTCAATTGTTATCCTTTCCAATTCAATTATAACCAGTCATGAATTAATTCAATATTATTTATTTTATTATTGAAAAATAATTATTTTAATTTCATTTATATCTTTTGGAATATTTTCGGCATATTCTTTTGACATTTTTTTTTGTTTATTACATAATTGATATTAAGTGCTGATTTCAAGAGGATAATTTAAATTTTTTAAATAAAATTGTTGTTTATTTATTTTTAAATATTTATTATTTTTTATTTATTTAGTGGGGGGAGGGTGGATTTCATCGATTTGATGATCGTTCATAAGGTTTTCGAAGCTGTTAATGCCAAATTTACTACCGAAATTTTGTTCGGCCATGAGTATTTCTACTTAATTATTAGTTTTCGAATTTCTTCGGTATTGGCATCGTTTACTAGGTTTTCAAGGGCGCTATTTCCGGATTCACTATCGGATTTCCGATCGCAAATGCGCATTTCACATTTCCGTTGCTATTGAAGATTTCTATGATAAAAGGATCGTTCATTAGGTTTTCCAGAGTTCTGATTCCATTTTTTTAGTTGGGTTTTGAATCGCGCATGCACGTTTCGCATACCCGTTACTCTTGAAGATTTATATGATAAAGGGATCGTTTATTATGTTTTCGAGGGTTCTGATTCCATTTTTTTTTTTCGATTTTGGATTACACATGCGCGTTTTGTATTTCCGTTACTGTTGGAGTTTTCTATACTATAGGGATCGTTCATAAGGTTTTCGAAGGTTCTGATTGTGTTATTGAATTGAATTTTTTATTGAGCATGCGCATTTCGAATTACTATTACAGTTGACATTTCTTTGGTACGGATATCGATTATTTGGTTTTCGAGGGTTCTGATTCTGATTATGTTAATGGGAATCGTGATTGTGCCAACACTCTTCCATTTACTGATACTGATGAAGTTTTCTTTGTTACACAAATCGTTAATTAGGTTTTCGCGGGTTCTGATTCATTTTTTTATTATGCATGTGCATTTCAAATTCAATTATATTTGACAATTTTTGTAGTATATCGTCGTATAAAACGTAATAAACAATAAATTTACCGAAAAAAAAGGACAATTGAAAACGGTTATCCAAAATGAGTATGTTCGATGAAATATCCAATTCCAAATAATAAATCAGAACCTTTGAAAATCTAATAAACGGCCTTCATAATAAACGAAGAAAAGTCCAATAAGCACAATAAATCGAAATGCGCTGCCGGGACCGAAAATCAATTTGTAAATTCGAAAATATGATGATTGATAACTTTATAAACGATACTTGTACCAAAGAGATGTCAACATTGATAGTAAATCGAAATGCGCATGCTCGATAAGAAACTTCGAAAACCTAATTAACGATAAACTCTAAATAATATATATATATATATATATATATATATATATATATATATATATATATATATATATATATATATATATAAATCATAAACCTTATCATAGAAATCTTCAACAGTAACGGAAAAGCGGAATGCACATGCGCGATTCAAAATCCAATTCAAGAAATAAAATAAGAACTCTCTATAACCTAATAAACGATCCCTTTATCATAGAAATATTCAGTAGCAACGGATAAGCGAAATGCGCATGCGCGATCCTAGATCCAATTAAAAATATGGAATCAGAACTCTTGAAAATCTTTTTAGTGATCCCTATATCATGGAAAACTCCAACACTAACGGAAATGCAAAACGTACATGTGTAATCCAAAATCGAACTAAAAAAAATAAAATCAGAAACCTCAATAATCTAATAAACGATCTCTTTATCATAGAAATCTTCAATAGCAACGAAAAATCGAAATGCGCGTGCGCGAACCTAAATCAAATTCAAGAAATTGAATCATAAAAAATATCATATTATCATAAAATAAAATTATCATATTATCATAAAATATCATATTATATTATAAAAAACTCCAACAGTAACGGGTATGCGAAACGCGCATGCGCGATCCAAAACCCAACTAAAAAAGTGGAATCAGAACCCTCGAAAACCTAATAAACGATCCCTTTATCATAGAAATCTTCAATAGCAACGGAAAAGCGAAATGCGCATGCTCGATCGGAAATCCGATAGTGAATCCGGAAATAACGCCCTTGAAAAACTAGTAACCGATCTATACCGATATATCTATACTGATGAATTTTGAAAACTAATAATTAAGTAGAAATACTCGTGACCGAACAAAATTTCGGTAGTAAATTTGACATTAACAACTTCGAAAACCTAATGAACGATCACCAAATCGATGAAATCCACTCTCCCCCAACTAAATAAATAAAAAATAATAAATATTTAAAAATAAATAAACAACAATTTTATTTAAAAAATTTAAACTACCTACTTGAAATTAGCTCTTAATATCAATTGTCTAATAAACGAAAAAAAATGTCGAAAGAATATGCCGAAAGTGTTTCAAAAGTCATTAATGTAATTAAAATAATTATTTTTCAACAATAAAATAAATAATATTGAATTAATTCATGTCCGGTTGGGTTACAATTGAAATGGAAAAAAGTTACATTTGAAATGGAAAAGGTTAGAATTGAATTGGAAAGGGTTACAATTGAAATGGAAAAGGTTACATTTGAAATGGAAAAAGTTACGATTGAAATGGAAAAAAATTACATTTGAAATGGAAAAGGTTACAATTGAATTGGAAAGGGTAACAATTGAAATGGAAAAGGTTACATTTGAAATGGAAAAAGTTACAATTGAAATGGAAAAGGTGACAATTGACGTGGAAATGCTATTATAAAGATAAAGGAAAAACATAGTGTTTTTAAATCAGCATACCAAGGCATTGAAAAAAAATAGGTTTTGTTTTTAATGCCTTGGTACGCTGATTTCACAACACTTTACGTTTTTACGTTATAACCTATTTTCAGATCATGAAATAATTTTTACAGATATATCTAAATAAGAGATTGGTGTGGGGTGTTGAATAGCGACACCAAAAGGTAAAAATACAAGAAGGCTGAATGGACAGAATTCTAGATTCACAAGTGAAACATGGGTAATGTTAAAAGCTTTTGAATTTATAAAAAATAACAATATTGAAAAATTGTGACAGACTCCTTATCCTTTATAAATGGATTACAAAACATCTAGACCACAAACAAATTTTTCTAAAAGATTAAGGACAATCACACTGTTCTATCTGTGACTGAACGAGCTGATGAAAATGCAAAAGCAGCATCCAAAAGTTGTGACATCTCGTTTTGAAGATCGACATTTTTGTACGGATGGATGAAGGTGATTGACTGTGGGTTGAAGAAAAAATGGGATAAAGAGTGTGAAAAACAAATCAGAGAGGAAAATTAGGCCTTGCCGTTTCCTTAAGGTATAACGTAAAGCAGGTTAGGAATCGGGCACGCCAAGCTGACCCATCTCCATCTGCTTTCAGGTCTTCACCGACTGACCTGAAAAATCTGTGATAATGCTACATTAAACGACGAACATTTATTTGAATGTAAAAAATATCGTAGAGAAAGGCAAACAACGAAAATTTACATTGAAAAAAACTATAAAATATCTAAAAGCTATCAACTTCATCGAAGCAATTTAAGTAGGATAGCTGTCGTTAATGCTACGACCCCTACTACTCCTGTAGTCGTAGCAACAACAAAAAAAATCTGTTCGTGTCTCGATTTCAGTATATCTAGAAAAGACATATTAAATCATTTCAAGCAGAATCACGATATTCATTGTTCTGACTAAATTATTTCATTCAATGAAAAGTTTCAGAAATGGATAATTTAGTTAAGGGAAACAGTAATTAATCGTTTATTAGTAAAATCAATAACAAACATAGGACAGACAAGTTGTACTTAAATGGGAGAGGGAAGACCGAATCTTTACGGACTATGCCGACAAGAACCGATAGTTGCACCTCTTCAAATAGAATTGTCTCTATATTGTCTCTGATAGTCTATTCAGAACAACCTGCTACATTCCACTTGAGCCTTCCAAAGCAGTGCAACCTTGATGGCGTCTACCAGGGTAAGTTCGCACCTTTCGCACCGACGAAGAACAATCGTATATTTTATAGTTAAAAAATAACAATATGGCTCACTGATAGACCGGTAGCTGAGACCAAAAAATGTGTCTGATTTCAAGAAAATATTTAATCGTATATGGCAAAAGTAAAAGTAAATTTTAATTTTATTCTTTTGTAAACTGTTTTAAATGACTCAGTTTCAGAAGAATTGTCAAATTATTGGTAAAAAAAGGATACTAGCAATGAAAAACTAATTTATAAACTGTCCCATAGGTTCATTCCCCTGGGAAGTTTCAAATCTTTTCCCATTGATCTGCATGGAGGGAAAATTAATTTCCTGCAAGTTTTAGATACAATATCTTTAAAAAATTGGAACAGCTACTGAGATGCTGGACAGTAAGCATCTGCAAAATTTTCAGAAAACGCAAAAAGTTGGATATTCAGTAGTTTCGCTTTAATAACTATTTTAATTTGCAATTTGTGTAAAATGCATAATAACCAATCTTGTAGAAGATTAAATTTCCTACAAAGTTAATACAAAATATTTGTAATTACTCTTAACAAACGCCTAGAAATATGGAAATACATTTTTAGAGAAAGTGTGCTTTTTTGCAGATTTTTCTCAATTATTCGCTTGCAGTGCATTTCGGGTAAAATATTTTCGTAACCAATTTTAAACAACGTTAAAGTTTTACCAGTAATATCTTTTAAAATTCGGAAGAGCTGCTGATATGCGGCTCTGTATGCATCTGCAATATTTCCAGAAAACGCAAAAAGTTGGATATTCATTGGCTTCGTTTTTTTTACTATTTTTTAGTGCAAAATGAAAAATAACTATTAAATTTCCTAGAAGATTCACACAAAATATTTGTTATTACTCTCGACAGATACCATGAAATTTGAAATAAAAATTTTCCTTTCTCTAAAATTGTGATTTCAATATTACTTGGCGTCTCTTGAGAGTAATTAAACATATATTTTATGAATCTTGATGGAAGTTTAATCCTCTATAAGATTGGCTATTATACATTTTGCACTAAAAAATAGTTATAGAGGCTAAATCAATATCTAACTTTTTTCAGGTGTTTCCGGCTCCGTATCTTAGTAGCTGTTCCGAATTTCAAAAGATATTGCGAAGGAAATTCAGGGTGCAAGTTATAGTTTAATTTATTTTACATCATATATATTTGTAGTATTTAACCTAATAAAAATTTCATCTGTCTATCCAACTATCCATCATAATCTCTGTAAAGGTAAATATACTGTGAATTAATTTATAGCTACGTACAATACGCGGGGAATATAAATTATAAATTAACTGCCAATTTTTTTTTTTAATTTAATTTTTTTTATTATTATTTTTGCTTCCTCACTACCGAAGGCGGGGAAGCCTTGCATTCATGCAGGGAGTGGAAAAAATTCATGTCCTCAGAATAATAAAAATCGGGTCTTTTTTACTTCGCGACCGCAAATCACTTTTCATTAAAAACATAGAATTTTGGTTTAAATTGTTTTTAACTGTTGCCAATTGGGTTATTTGTTGTGTACGTTCTAGTGTGTTTAGATACTAAAAATAAATGAATCTTTTGCAATTATCTGCTACATGTGTCATGTTTAGATAATAACTAGTTGGTAGATAATAACTATTAATAGATAATAATTCGCCACATCCGCTTACGCGCTTCAATCATTCACCATATCCGCATACGTAATTTTCCTTGATAACTACATTTCGAAAACGTTTCGCCCGATAAGGCCGAAAGTTGAGGAATAGTGGTTCAGCCTCAATAGAGGGTTCTGATTCGGTTTTTTAAATTGGATATTTGATTGCGCACCACAGCTTGAATTTTTTTTTGTGTCTGTGTATATATTGTTTGCCGAAACATTTCCATTTATTCATTTATTATTGCATCCATTTTTTATAAATTAGAGAGTTTTAAATTATATTTGTTAATAAATGATATAGTAATGTAATATATGAAGAGGTTTATTATAAGTATTAATGCTAAAGGAAAATTACATGAAAACCGCTGAAAAAAAAAGGATATGTATATACATTAATTATATATTATGAATATCTTAATTTATATTTATAAGTTATACAATTTTCAATATGGTGATATTAATATGCTGTGTGTATAGCAACCCAATAAAGTTAGGCAGCATCTCTTTGATAATAAAGTGTTTCTCTCTCCATTTTTCAAAAACAAAGATTTTTTTGGCAAATTAATATTTGCCTAACATCTTTATTTTTTTAGTCTATTTCAAATCTTAAAATTTCCTCTGTCAAATAGGTGTTAGAAATAAACATTTTCAATATATATTAGCCTTATCTACATGAGTTGTCCCTCTAGTCGATAAATTCACTTTTGATGAAAAACTCATAATTTGTTTTTCCTTATGTATATGGTGGAGAATAGAAGGTTAGTAACTGAATTACTTGACTGGCTTTTTTTTTGGTCCATCACACTCTAAGATACGGGGTCTTTCGAGATTATAGAATTGATTTTCTGAACAATTTTGGATTATCAACAGAAATAAACAACATACTAGTTAAAAATCATAATTTTATTTAATATTAAAGCAACAAATATTGAAAAAAAGAAAATTAAACATCTACAAGAGATACTTTCCTTATTTTTTGATTAGCAAAATCATGATTTCCTTCTTCAAAGTCTATTACTTTAAATTCATCACTTTCTATCGACTTCAGCGATAAACTGCGCAATCTGTCTCGAAGCTTCGTAACTCTCAGTTCATTCTTAATTCGTTTCAATATTGAGAAGGAACGTTTCCCAGTGCAATTTGCTACCATCATGCATAAAAATAATCTCATGCGAATTTCTATATTTGGAAATGTACCTTCGATTTTGTCTTCTGTACCAAGTTTATATAGTTGTGAAATGCTCAAATTTTCGAAAAAATTTGACTACTAATCGAAATACATGTTATGCGTTTGTTTTGGTACTGGAACAACCTCTTCTGCGAATAGAGGTTAAGTTTTTTCTATTATTTTATGAGCTACATATAAATATTTGCAGATTTTCTGAAATTAGCCAAAGTTCGATTCGTTTTGGGGGTAACGAATTTTGCGGTAATCCATGGCCGCATGGATTCATGGCTATTCTTGACCTGAGAATCCGGAGATATCTGCCATTGAAATGAAAGACATCTTGAGAAGGCCAACTCCATCGAAAAAAAGAGAGAAACGGATAGGATAGACTCGATGAGGAGGAATTGAAAGATATCCAAATTTTATGATTTTGCTTTATCTTTTTTTGGTCCCATTTCTTTCTCATTAAACCTATAATTCATTTACAAGATATTTTTCAATCTTTAGTTCAAGTTCCTGAAGAATTTCTAGTTCTGAGAGTTTCTCGTCATCTCATTTCTCTAGAAAAAAAAAATGCTATTTCTAATGTTTTAAGTGAATTCGTGTGTTTAAATGAATTTAAAATTCACAGTAAAATTTTCATTTTTGAAGCTAGATTTTTCCTCTTTTCAAAAAAAAAAATGTTCCTTAGACGATTGTGTTGAAATATTATATTATAAAGCCCACGTTTCAACCCCGTCATTTTGATGAGATTGATATTTTAATTGAATAGTACTTAGTACGCACTTACCACTACCTTAAGGGGTAAGTGCGTACAAGATATCTGGAAGACTCACTATTCAAGCAGGAGCGGTTTTAGGAAAATTGAAAAATAATTCGGTTTCTGATGGATTATTATATTGATGTAATCTTCGATAAAAGTTAAAGATTGTCTGTGATTCACATTTTACAATATTCATTGAGTTATGAAAGTGGGATGTGGAATATAATTGAATAAGTGTATATAAAAAAAATAATTTTTGGTTTAATACTTTAGTTCGTAGTTGCCCTGACAAAATGTGATAGTAAGGCTAAGTTTACACCACGCATATGTCTGCATTTACCCCTACTATAGGTCTGCACTTGCCCCTACTACCCGGCAGTTTAGCAGGAGCAATTGCGGACTAGCACTTAAAAAATTGAAAACTATCAAGGAGAGATGTAAATGACAAAATATTTTTAAAAACAGCTTCTGAAGGTTCCACTTATCACAAAAAATAAATAAAATAAAAGGCCTATTGGTGGATAAACACCGACACAGCTGAACAGCAGAAGTTGAAAGGTTCAACATAATCAACAGGTTGAAATTTATATCTTTACAACTCGTTATACTTCACAATAGCGAACTCTTGTGGCTTATTTGTAATACATCAGTGTTTAGACTCCATGTTCCTAAAAGGGGAGTTCTTACAAATTCAGGATTTGGAATTAACGACACAATTACGGATTTACCCCACTTTACCTTATTTATTTGAAAGGTAATCGAATTCCCAACAAAACAAAAAAAAATCATCTAAATCAGAACAATAAGCAGAGATACAACGTATTAAACTTTTTACACAAGTATTCTGCACATAATCCTATGGAAAACCGGTTAACCTTTGTTTAATAAGGGATTGATAAATTATTTGCCACTTCTATAATTTTTAGTCGTTTATTCCCCGAAAAAAATAGACTATTGCAGTGGGTCGAAGGTCGGCGGTGAGCGACGGGACTGCGATTTCTATCCGTTTCATAACCCCTAGAGCACGATTATGGAAAATTTGGAGATGTCTGATATATATTTATATATATTTTTTTTTCCGCTACATTTGAGCAGCTCCAGCGGCCCCCTTTGAGTTAAATGAGCTGAAATTCGGTATGTAGGGCTTTCTTCAAGGCAGAACGATACCATTAAAGAATGGGTAAATTCCAGTCAAAATTTCGGTATGTTTACCTGAAATTTCGGCGATTTTTAAGTTTTGCGCATAGCTACAGCTCCACCATATTAGTTTATAGGGCTGAAAATTTGTATGTGAATTGAGTTGGTGTCGGGGAAGTATCCTTTGGGGGTCTCGACTAGGTCCCTCCACTCCCCCAGGTTTTCCGATTTTTTAAAACATTTGCGCACCTTTAAAGCCCCTCCAAGTTGAGTTAGGGAGGTCAAAACCTGTTGCAGTCGAAAGGAAATTAAATTAACTATAAAACAAAAGAAGTTTCATCGAAATCGGGCGGCTATTAGCAAAGATATGGCTATTTCAACTGTTTCAATACCTTATTAGTCGTTTTTTCCCCGTAAAAAATGTGTCATTTTCGGTAAATTGTCATTTCATATGTAAATTTTGGTATGTTAGGGGACTGTCTTTTGTGGGAAAATACGACTTTAGTGACGGAGTTCTACTGCTCACGGATTTTTTTGTTTTTTGTACATTCATCTTTAGTTTTAAAAACACAAAAATTCTGAAATAAGCAATTCAAAATACTGTTTCGTATTATTATACATATTAAATTAAATGTAATATATATTAGTATTTATGAATTATGAATTTAACTAAGACAATAAATAAAATACATAAATCAAATAAATCTTGTCTTATTAAATTCATAATTCATGAATGTTTTATAATACTAATTTATATTACATTTAATTTAATAGGTTATATAATACCAAACTGTATTTTGAATTGCTTATTTTTTAATTTTTGTGTGTTTTTAGAACTAAAGATGAATGTATAATTTAAACTAGTTTTCAATAAAAACAAAATTATAGAAGCGGCAAATAATCTATCAATCCCTAATTAGATTGATATTGATCCTTCTATGCCATCTTGCGGACGTCAACTAGCCTTTGTTTAGTTTTTTGATAACTCGAAAACTATACATCTCCCGGAACATTCCAGTTGTTTGTTTGAAAGATAATTTAATTGTCTACATTGTGCTATGTTTCTGGCAAACTGCTTTTCTAAGGCAGGTGGGGGTTCCAGAAACCGCATTTACATAATTTACTTATCTAATATGCTATGTATTTGCATCGGTTCCAGAAGGAAACCGATCAATCAATTTCTATTTTAACTTAAAAGGTTAGAGACCGCAGACCCCCCTGCTATGGGCACTAGCTTGGGATATTATAAATACCATTGGAGATCCTTTCCAAGGGTGTCGTGTTTACCATTTCACTTAATTAAATTATATGATGGCATGCAGGGTTAATAGAATAATGGAATTTGATAGATCTTACTTTATTTAAGTTACGTTATTGATTGAACTATTGGTTTACTAATTTACAATCTAAATTACTCTCATTATAAAAATCTATGGACTGTAATCGATGTAGTTGAGAATACTGCAATAACCTGCTTATTTAAAATATTAATCGGGTGCCACATAATATTCGGCATTAATGTACACAATGAATGAAAGGACTAGCACTTATCTTATAGTTGCCTTCGACACTCGGTGCTCGATGGTCTTGGTTTCTCTCTCCTGCAGTGGCCTCCTATTCTGCCTTTTAGCTCGAACTTCGTCTCTCAATGGACTGCTCAACTGTACTTTCTGCGAACCTCCGTCTTCTCCCTTCTAGCTCGAACTTCACTCTTCCACCTTCTCCATAAAACTTCCTTACTTCTGCCCTCTCTGTCTGTTCTCCCTTTTTCACCTTCTCCTTCTTGAAAAGATGCATTTTGTCCCCATTCTCCTTTTGGGACATGTTATTGGTTGACGCTATAAGAATATTTGAAATGGTCTGTCTTGGAAATGTTTGAACTATTTTCTATTTCTATGTCCCTATTTTCTGTATCCTTGGGCGGTAAATTTTATTACACCATGTCGACCGGGCTTATCTCTAGTTTTATCTTTATGACGGCTTTAACGGCATATCGGCACCCTCGATCGGCTCTACAGTTATTCCCTTGAAATATCCACTCGGCTCTGGTGCATATTTCTTTGTCCGAAAAAGAAACTGATTAGTATTGATATTGCTGAACCGCGTGGCATTTTAATCTTAATTATTTTCTTCAATCCCAGTATTTTCAATACATATCAATAGCTAAGGAGAATTTACTGTCTTGGTAGAAATTAGACAAAGGTCTTTTCCACTGTTCGATATGGCACATTTGTTCAATTAGGCCATGTAAACCAACTTAAAATTGCTAAACAATTTTACGCAACGTAATTTTGTTTGGCTATGTTACTTTCGCTGATTGCTGTAAACCTTGTAAGGAAAGATATAAATATGAAATCTTGCAGACATAAATTACCAATTAGGGTCCAGTGGCGCCACAAACGTGGTATCGACAACGCGAATTCATTAATGATAGCTAAAGGAAAAATGTAATGTAATTTCATAAATTATGGCACACAAAAAAAAAAAAAAAGAAAAAAAAAGACCTGGTGTCCAGAAGGATTTTATTAACTCTTTGAGTAAAATGTTTTGCCACAATTTTCGCAGTTTGATGAAGGTTCTCAAATCTCCCAACCTCTTGGGTTGCTAAATTATTGGAGGCTTACCCCTCCCCTCACGATGTCTTTGTCCACAATTATGAAATTGCCATGACAACGATTACGGACCCCTTGGTACGTTTGCACGTAAGCTTTTTATTATATAAATTACATGCTATATTTGAAAAATATCTATCGATACATTTCACATATCGATATATATAGTTGCTATCCCTCTCGCTAACAGATTGAAGGTTAACCCCTAGAAGGTTATATTTTAAAAATGAAGTTTTTCCTAAAAGAAATATTTGTTTTATTCTTGCTTAATTATTCTATAAACTAATCACAATTAAGTATAATAATGGTTTTTTAACCACAACGCGATAACCAAGTTGTGTTTTTTCATGTTTTATATTATAGCATACTTGTTTATTGCTTATATTTTTCTGTTTAGACAATCAATGATCCAGTTCACAAAACAATCGAGATACATCCATTATGTTTGAAAATCATAGATACCCCAGAGTTTCAGAGGCTTAGAGATATAAAGCAATGCGGTGTTAGCTACCTTGTTTACCCATCTGCTGTTCATAACAGATTTCAGCACAGTATTGGGTACCTTAATCTTGACTACAATTTCTAAAATATTGAATGTTTATCTTCTTCAGAGAAGAATATCTAGTACATATGCTATAATAACTCCTTAAAGGTCATTCTCACAAAAGTGGAAATTTTTAAACTGAATATTTAAAAAACAAAATTATTCTTACAAATATTTTTTTTTTATATTATACTATTCCTTTAAATTATTTAAAGTAAGCAATCTTACTCATACATTCCAGACTAAAAATACACCTGACCAAAAATTGAAGTATCCAGGTTAGTATGTTTTGATGTTGACAAATGAAGATTTTAAATGAATCGCTTCATCCTAAAAAGGGTTTTGCCAGTAGGCCAGTAGTTAAACAAAACCCCTTTTAGCATGAAGCTATTCACATGTGCCCTTACAGCAGCAGGTCCATCATGACAATGTTCTTGTAAATTACAAAGAAACTTGAGGCTTGCATATTTGTTCTTCCTGAATTCACTACAGCTTTATGAAGAGTGTATTGTTGCTGCCTACCAGCAAAATGAAATGCTTGTGGTACAACTTTGAAATCAGTGGCTCCTGCCGAAGTTCGCCGCACTAGCCCTCTCTAACGCCACTTGTGCTAACTAACTGCTTTATATTCAATTGTAACATTCGTATTCATTGGAATTTTTAAACTTATTACTGTTTTAATTAGATATTATTTAAAATTATCACTACTGTCAACTTGGGAAAACGTAGTGAGTTTTAAAACACCAATAAATTCTTTTCAGTTGAGGTCGGGATCCTACTGTAATTTTAATTATTACTGCTTTAATTAGATCACAGCTGTCGATTTCGGCCTGTTATGCTCACTCAAGAAATATATAAACCCCCCAAAGTTCCTTTTCAGTTGAGGTCGGGCCCTTACCGTAATTTAAATTATTACTGCTTTAAATTATTACTACAACTTTCCCAGATGACCGGAAGTCGACAACACAAATGATTTTAAATAATGTCTTATTTAATACTAGTTTTAGAATTTAATACAAAGCAGTTAGCACAAATGACGCTAGAAAATGGTAGTGCAGCAACCTTTAGGTAACTTCGGCAGGAACCACTAATAATGCATCCAGATTTTAAAGTTTACTATGCTCGTTTTACAGTGTCATAGTTCCTTGTGTAATTTTCACTCAAATCACAATGTATCAATGTTTCATAGTAAGCTTAATTCCGTCCAAAGTTTCATTCCCCTGTCAGTATTTTCATTCTTCTGTCATCTTTTATTCACATGGACTTTAAAGCTTTTTTCAAATACTATTACAAGAAAAAAATTATTAGGGGTTTGCTAATTAGCTAACTTAAGCAATGCCATCCTAGCATTCATTATTAAATAAATAAATCAAGAAAAGACTTAATAATAATAATAATATAGCTTTATTGACATAATTTTCATGACAAAAGCCTCTTCCGGAGGAGGTACAATGGAGTTCAGCTCAACAATTAATTATTCAAACATATACTACCATATAAAATAAAATAAAACCCTCAGTGCTTATTAAAACATACAAAAAAAACAGAGAAAATATAATTGTAATATAAAGATAAAACTTAAAATCCATTAATATACTAGTTCATTAATTAATTCTTTCAAAATTCAAATAAAATAAGATAAAATCCAAAATTCAAATAAAACAGTCTTTATTAACAATTTTTAACCAGCAGCAATTTTTAACAAGAAAAGACTTACTCTGTAAAAACTGTAGGGGACAGGAGGATGAACACTATTGAACATAACTATTATACTTTTGGAGATCATCTCCTGGTGGAAGATTTATACTGAAAGTGAATCAACTGGTATCGATGATAGGAGAGGGGTCAAATTAACTGGCCATGTGTTTTTAATTATTTTCCCCTCCATGCAGATCAATGGGAATCTAGATTTGAAACTTCCCAGGGGAATGAACCTATGGGACAATATATAAATTAGTTTTTCATTGCTAGTATCCTTTTTTTACCAATAATTTGACAATTCTTCTGAAACTGAGTCATTTAAAACAGTTTACAAAAGAATAAAATTAAAATTTACTGAAGATTTTTTTTTTTTACAAAAAATCATTTTTTTTATTGTAAAGCTATTACTATTATAAATTTGATTTTATTACTTATAATACCATTGGTCATCAGAAAAAAATGTGTATTTTTTTAATTAAGTCATATTTCTTTAATATGTTTCTAGTTGAAACTTGAATACTGAAAACATTTTCTAAAGGCACTTAAGACTCTTTTGCATGTCTATGCTTTAATTATTAGAAATCATAGAGGAGCTACCAGAATTTTCCTCAAAATAACCAGTTACAAACAAAAATTTTGACTATAAATATTCCAAGGCCATGAACTTGTCTAAATGACAATAAAGCTTCATTTATTACACTTTTTTTCCCGTTAATCTCCGATTTTATTAAGAAATGACGCTTTCAAACAATAATTTTACTCTTGTTAAAATGTTTTTGTAGTGAACTTGCTTCCATACGTATAAACTTGTCATTACAACAATTACAAACTTACTTATTTTTTAAATAGTTTTTCCCCATTTCTCACCTCAAGGGGAGCATTTCGAAAATTTTAATGCACATAAACCTTCCGGAAGAAATTCTCTAAATGATAGTGAAAACCGCATAAAAATCGACCGATTACTTTTCGGGTTTTGCGAACACAAACATAAGCAGGCTGGATTTTTAAATATATAGATTGGCTTTACATTCAGACTGACTCATAGCAAGAGCTCAATGAAAAGAATAGAAAAAAACAGCAACTAACTCAGGCCGGCCAAAAGTTGTCTTTATACAACCAAATGGAACTGCCTAGGCAGTTTCTCCTGGACCAATACAATATACCTTTCAGTTGTAATTTCTACACTATTATGTGTAAAAAAATAATAATAAATGTATTAATCTTCTATCTCAAAGGGTCTATTACTTGGCATCGCTAATGGTTGACACTCTCATGAAGAAATATGAAGACCCTGGCATGCAACAAGAAAATCCAATCAACATTAGCCAAGAAGATCGACTCTGCGTTATGATTGCCGCACTCTGCCATGACATTGGTCATGGGCCATTCTCTCATTTCTGGGAGATATTTGTCAGCAGGCAAACTAAGAATAAATGGCGTGTAAGTCACCTATATATATCTTGTATGTTTTTTATTCTCATAGTTTGATTTTAAAATACTATAAAATGAAAAACAAGAGAACAATAGGATCCAATAATAAAACCAAAAATATAAAAAATACATTCAATTTTAAGCCTGACTCTAGAAATTTAAATTCTCACTATACTGAATATCATTAATATACCAAATTTAAAATAATAATTTTTAAAAAAATAAGTAAATATAATTAAAGATAAGAAACTGTTAATATATTGAATTTTAAAAATTTATATCTTTGGAAAATAAGGATTGAAGGGCAAAATAGTGTAAGAAGAAATATGAGAGACAAGGAATAATAAATATGCAATGACTTATTATGTGCAATTTAGTTTATGAATGTTTTTATTTGTTAAGTTTATATTTGCTATTTATAGAAGAGCATCCTGAGGATGAGGGATGAGGATTCTCTCTGAAATGTTGGTGGAGAAATGAAAGAGTAATGACTAAAAAAATATTGGTTCTATAAATGGAAGAATTAATTTCACTGATGAATGTTTGGAACCAGGGCTGGAAACAGTTCTTGAACTTTTTATGAGAACTTTTACATTTAAAGTAGAAGAGAATAGAATAGAACATATATTTATTTGCGAAAGACAAAGTCTTGTACAAATTATACATCACACAATCCAAAAAAAACAAAAAAACATTTGTTTCATAACATAATATTTGCTTCTTATATTATCATAAGCCGAGTCTAGTCAAACCAATAAAAGGCAAACTAGGATAAAGCTTAGAGTTTACTTATAATAATAAGGAACAGAAAAGCTAAACGTCACCACTTAAAGAGTCAAATTTTTTACACACTGTAATGATGTAATTGTAAAGTCTGTTTAGTTGAGCTTCGCTGTTGATGTTCAATATATTTTGGATGTTTTGCAGATCACAAGAAACAGAGATTAATGGTTTTAAGATATATTTTCTTCAAAGGATGAACAATGAAGGAGATTGTGATAGAGGCTATTATTTAAATACTGTTTACAAAATGAACAGTGTTCATTTGCCTTGAGGATGAGGGTTTTACTTCCGTGGCATAGTTTGATGTGTTCTTGGTTCCCTACTCTTACTTGGCTGAGCTTTTACAATTAAAGTATTAAACCTAAAGTTCTATACTAATGAACTTTCTGATAAAAAGTTCCTTAAGAATTTATACCATTAAAAGTTTTTGATAAAGGTTCTGTTAATATAAGCTCTTGCCAAAACTATTTTGTAAAAGTTATGTTAATAGAAGTTCCTTCTAGAACATATTAAATATAATTTCTCAAATATGAGTTTTCACGTACTTATGGGGCAAAGCTTGAGAGGGATCTTTGTGAGATGGGATTGTGTTGAAACAACACATCCTCAGCATCAATTTCATCCAATTTAGGACATAGGATAGTCTCCAAAATGCACACGTAACGGTCAGAATTCAGTTACCATTACACCCCCTCCTCGATGCATAGTCAATAACGGCCAACGTTTGGAAGATGTGATTTTTCAAACCCACTGAAATAAAACTATTTTCAATGTACTTTTTGAAAATAAAACCATTTTTTTTTCTAGAGACGTAGGCTTATTTTTTACAGCCGTTCAAAAATTTTCAGCTAATTATGGCTAACCCTGTATTTTATGATTTTTTATCAACAAATACATATGTGCTTGTAGATTTTTATACAAGATAACAGTAATTTAATAAAAAATTTCCTTGTTATCCTCATTGATCTCTACCATGCAATTGTTTTAGCATGAGGATTTGTCTACCAAAATATTTAAGCGTTTAGTTGAAAAGAACAACTTAAAAGAAGAATTTTTAAAGTACAATCTTAATGGCAATCATATTAACTTCATCATTGACATTATTGCTGGAAATTATGAAGATCATCAGGAGCAGCGATTCTTATTTGAGGTATATTTTAACTGTGAATAATTATTATTTTTTATTTTATTTAATACTTATTAAAACATAATAATGCTGAATGTTTACTGGGGACATGTAAAATTTAATTACAAAGTATCTTCTTATAATTCAAAATTAAAAAAAAAATTGGTTGAGCCGTTCGCTCAAAAAACCGTTATATACCTACTAACGGTCAAGCTAAACACATTACTCTCCTTGTCAGTCAGGTAACGAAACATATTTTGGTCTGGTATAGATTATTTTTATTTTTTTCAAATGATACTAAGCACTAAGATTTCCTTTGAAAAATTACTATAGGTCATTCTATTAATTAGGTTTTATGTCATTCATTTTATCATAATTTAATATAAACACTACAGTGTTATATTTAACCTTCCATCCTGCACAATAGATCTGTGAGATCAAGCAGTCAGATTTCATACAACAGGGTTCTAAGTCTAGTGTTCATCTCACATTACCTATAAACAGGCTAATTACATTTTGTCTAAAAAAAAAAAGAAAAGGGCTAAAGGATATAATATAAGTGTGTCGAGATAGAGTGATAGGAGGTATTCACTAGGTTAGGAGGTATTCACCAGGATAGGTATCAGAAGGCCTCGACAGAGTGTGTTCAAGAATAGGGATGTGCTGGATGAGGAGAGGTTGAGAAAGACAGTGCTAAAGCGATGAATCTTCGAAGTAAGAACATTCAGTGGTAAAATTTGAAATATTGGTTATAGTACATCATTATTGAAAACGTAAGTTAAGGAAGGCAATTTGAAGATGAGGATGCTCTTTCTAAACGGTCTGTGAATAGTGTGGGTCCAGAAATTTGAAAGTGGTGATATCAGCATCGAGATGAAAGAGGGTTATAGATGAAAATCATCATTTGATGAGAAAGCTCTGCGGGGAAAAGTACTTGGAAATTGGAAAGAGAACTTGGAGTTACCAATCTAGTTCTCTGTTTCTTCAATTTGCTCCTTTCTGTATTTTCAGTTTTCTGAGCATCCCAATTTGGATATACACTGGATACCACCTATAACGACGAACCGCCTATTGCAACTAAAACTTCAGATCGCTTGTAACAACACATATTGGATGACCAATATGAAGCGACTTGCTTTTCATTGAGCTATGGGTAAATATATCTATTATAATGGCGTGGCATTGTAAAAGGGAAGAGGGACTCAGCTCAAAATGTAACCCAACATTTTCAAGAAGGTGGTGAACAGGCACTTTCAATGGGAGATGCTTTGGGCTCCAAACCAATAGATATTGTTTTGGGGACCAAACCAATAGACACAAGTGTTCTTCCAGCAACTTGTGTTTGAGGAAACACTCTGAGGGCTTCTGTATAGGAATCGACCTTTCTCTAGTGTTCATTCTAACAAAAACACATTTTGTTTAAGTAACAAATGTGAAAAATCACATTTTTGAAATTGTTTGTTTTTATTAATTTGACAAAAGCATTATTTGCAAAATAAAATCTAATAAACACAAATCTAGAGC
Source organism: Rhaphigaster nebulosa (assembly GCA_948150685.1). Taxonomy (NCBI): domain Eukaryota; kingdom Metazoa; phylum Arthropoda; class Insecta; order Hemiptera; family Pentatomidae; genus Rhaphigaster; species Rhaphigaster nebulosa. Next base: position 151,847,368 of record OX411309.1, read on the forward strand.
TCAGAGAAGTACGGGACCCGGAAATAAAAGAAATTATTTGCAATGGGGAAGTTAAAAGTAAAACTTAAAGCTCTTTTTTAGTCTCCTATTGAGTAGCTATTTTCACATTCGTTATTTAAATGTGGGTGCGACATTTTGCCAATTTATTTTCTACATTTTTGAAATTTTCCCTCTTTCAGAGTTGTTATCGGTTTTGCAAATAATTGCAGCAAAAAAGGCCAAAATATGCCATATAATATGCAGTAAAAAGTCCTCAAATATGCAGTGAAACCTGAAGGAATATGCAGGAAAATATGCATGATAAATGTCAGACAAAAGGCTATAATTATTTTCTAAATTGCTTTATTTAAGAATTTTAATATTAATTTACAATATAAGTAAAACAAGAAACAGGTAAATTGAAAAACAAATTTTATTCACAACATTTTACATGGAATTCTTTTATAGCGAAATAATTTAAAAAAATTCAAATAACTGTAAAAATCTTCTTTTTTTCAAATTTTACAAGATTAAATAAGGGGTTACCAGATACAACTAATACAAAATCGATTACTTCATTGAAAGTTCCTTTAGATTTGAAAAAATTCGGCAAACAGTTCTGAGAATGATCTACAACTGTCTCCACGAAGCCTTCACATTCAATCCTACAGTAAACAAAACCTATTGTTACATTCCAACTTTAAATGTGTATAAAATTCCAAGAATAGTTCATACACATACCTGCCTTTACGGCTGATCGATTTGAAAATATTTTCCATACGGCACATTTTTATTGCACAAATTGCAAAAAATGTTTTTTCCAGGAAAAACATCTCCGTGTTTAATTCAAAGGGTTCTAAATGTTAAACATGGAACTAAATGATTTTCTCCTTTGGGTATTTTGGTTTAATGTGAGAAAATTAAAATGTAGTTAATTTAACTATTGCATAATATGTATGACGGAAACAACATACTTACTGACCAGAAGTTCCAAAGAAGGGCAAGAGGATATTTTTCACTTTGTTAAAAAAGTACTCGGAAGTAAGAGATCTAGAAAAGTTATCAAAATTGCGAAGCTAAATATTATTTTCTATACAAGTACATAACTATACTTATTTGATCTTCTAATTTTAGTTTGTTTTAAAATGAAATTAAATACTTAAAAATTATTTTTAACTACAGGTACACATTCTGTGCGGTTGTGATCACAACACCAACTTGAATTAGTTGTCTATGAGCTTAATCTTTAGTACAATTACTATTTTTAGGATAATCTTGACTAATTTTATAGTACACTATTTTTATTAATTGTAGATGGCGTTTATCCATCTTATAATTGATACGTTAAATAAGAACGTGTATCAGAAAATAGTTTAATTATTTATTTTCTATTTTAATTGTCAGAAAAATTATCTAAACAAAATTGTTGGCCAAATAAGCAAAAATATGCAATAATCCATCAAATATGCACAATAAAATTTGAATGTATATGCCAAATGTATTGACTTGTAAAGATATTCAATCATTTTCGTTGAATTTGCATACAAATCCGGTCTTTAGTTAAAACGAACACCGGCTGTTACGACGAAAATCAATAAGCCCCCTACGGTCATAACGAACGATATCTCATGTATTTCGAAATGGAATAAAAAAATCTATAAACTTTGAAATTATTTTCATTGAGTATTGTTAGCAGAATTAATTATTGTTTTTCTTCTTTTAGGAATTTCTTCAATATGTAGGTCTCCTCAACCAAACTGCTGTCTGAGCAGGTCCCTCCATCTCTGCCAATCCATCACATCCTCTACCAGCCATATTGCTCCATCCTTCCATCTGACAGGGGGTCTTCCTCTCCTTCTTCTAACCTCAGCCTCCCAAGGCATCATCAGCCTTGGTTTCCTGTTATCATTCATCCGTTTCATGTGGCCATACCATCTGAGTCTTCTTTCTTCCATCAGCTCTAATTTAGTCTTGAAATATATTTGTTCAAATGGTAAAGCAATTTTAAAAAGCCAGATTAAAATCAACCATAACTGGAATGAATAAGTTATTAAGTCAGGTAACCTGGGCATAACGTTTTTATTTGTTTATAGATTGTTTCTAACAAAGAAACAAATATAGATGTTGATAGATGGGACTACATGTTGAGGGATGCGTATTTCTTTGGAATTACTTGCAATGTGGAGTACCGCAGGATTCTCTTGAATATGAAAATTAAGAGAACGGAGAACAGAAATAGAATCGAATTCAGGTACCTTCATAAATATTATGTTTAAAAAATAATATAATAAAAAGGATAGTTATGTTTATTTTAGTTATTTATTGTTTGTTTTATTTTTCAGGGACAAAGTGTATTACAATTTGCTAGAGTTATTCATGAACAGAATCAACTTGCATAGAACTTGTTACCAGCACCGAGTTACCAAAAATATTGAGCAGATGTTTGTAAATTATCTTTTAGAAAAAAAATTTGATTTTATATTATTGTTTCTTTATAATATTTTATTTAATCATTATTAATATTTTAAATTTTCAGGTTGATGGATGCCTTGATTGAAGCAGATAATTTTTTTTTTCCCAGCGGGTAATATTGGTATATGAAATATGCCTTATTTTAATGTTATAAAATGTTAGCATCCAGAATGTTTATTACTTTCACTTACCTATGTATGAAATATGTAATAAGGGAAAATATCGCGAGTGTAAAAAGTTTTTAATCCAAGTTTTCAACAGAAATACATGTTCTAAGGTCCTTTTTCAAAACTTTTTCGCTAAAATTGACTTTTTATCTTTTTACAATTTTCTCTAAAACGGCTCTCACGATTTTGATTAAACCCATCATACCAATGAACAATGAAGTGGCCTTTAATATCAACTAGGTGTTATCCTTATTAATCTTCAATGGTTTGACAGGGCTCGAATGCTGAATTTTCAAAAAGGGCTTCCTCTAAAGGACCTTTAATTTTGTTTACTTGAAAAAATTAACTGTTTTTAGTACAAAGAAAAAAAAAAGGATAAATATAAACTATGAAAGAATTTGATAATTAACTAAAGGGGAAATATTTTCCCAGGCTGAAAATAAATTTCAGGAAATAAGAATAGTAATATAGATATAGAATATACCGCTGAACAGCTAAAGATTTTGGAAAAATTAATATCAAGCATATGAAATTGTAAAAGGTAATGGAGAGTGGCGAAAATGCATACTCTTAAGTGATTGTTGTAGTTAATCATTTAACTGGAAACTTTTAAAATTTTACTAGCCCTGCTATTAAATTAATTTTTGCTCAAAGTAGGGTAGTAAGTGAAAGTTGTGTGATGCATGCACCGCACCAGATTTTTTTAAAACTGTAGATTGTAAAAAATAATCTTTTCTGCCTCTGTTGAATACATAATTATTTTGTTTTTCAATAAGTTTATGACTAATATATTCTCAGATTATTTTTTTAGGAATTATAATTTCAATATTTCAGGATAAATATCAGTTTGAATAAATTCACATATTTATCCATCTTTTCAATTACCTGCATGTTTATAAACCTTTATTATATGTTGGGTTCTAGACAAATAACTCTTATCAAAAATAAAAAATGTTTCATGTTTATTTATCTATTTAAATTTATATCTATTGTTATCCTTATCTGATCTTTTAACTTCATAATTTTTGTATATTCCATTACTATTAATATTTTTTTGTTTACCTGTATGAGGTAAAATTAAAATTTCATTTGTTATGAACGTAGGAATTTATCCAGTGCTCATGAAAATATCGATACATTTCTTACCCTCTCTGATAGTCTAATTTATCAACTGATGAATAGCCAAAATAAAAAACTGAAAAGAGCTAAAGATATTTTATTAAACATTTTTACAAGAAAATTTTACAAGCTGATATATGAAGGACAGCTAAAAGTAAGTTATCTGTATTTGGAGATTTAACTGTAACTAGTTTAATTTTTTTTTTTTTTTAAATAAGGAAAAATAATTTAAGCATCTAGACACAAAGAAGAGTAAATGATTAAGCACCCTTTAGTTTTGGTTTAATTTTTGTATTCCTCCTAGTTTGAACTTAGATATTATTGAAATTGATTTTACTTTGTTATTCTTTACAAATTTGGAATGAAAAGTGCTTTTCGTTAAAAAAAAAAAGTTAAAGAAAAGTTTACAAGAACTTATTCCCATTTGTTTCTAAGCGTGTCACTTACGCCCTTTTATCTATCAGTATAATTGAATCGGTGAGTTGAGATAGACATGTATTTTGGGAGGATAACGCCATAAGTCCACCGCAATTTTGCTGCTTTATAATGGTAGTTATCATTTAGTTGAAAAACGCAATAAGTTAGTGATTCAAGAGATTTCTCTTCTCAACAAGCATAACAATTGCGCACTAAAGCCCAGTCTCCAACTCAGAGTTGCTATGTTTTATCTAGGTTAAGTTGAGCTTTATATATATTTAGCTGCTAATATATTAGTATATATTATAGGGATGCCATTGGGCAATCATTGAGGATGATTATCCCAAAATTATGTAAGATTATAAATAAATAAGAATTACTTTGTCCTCTAAATTGGATACCTTTCCTGGTATAAGGGCCTGATTTGTGGTTACCATTATTTAATAATTAACCAAGATAATGTTCCTACTTTTAAGTTTAATAATAATGCTAATCAAATTTATTGCTATCATACTTAATGAAATATATTCAAATTAATAGTGGGCATGGTTAATAAAGAACAACCTCCTTTCTAATATTTATCTTTATTCCTCAAAATTAAAATAATAAACTGTTAACCATGGAATAATTCAGACTAGACCTAGCCATTAATTGTTCTAACATAAATCTCTTATCTGTTATAATTGGTGTGTTTCCCTGCATATCTTAAGTCATGGAGCCAGAGCATCTGTCATCTTCAGAGGAAGACCTAGTAGTTCTCGTCCTCGAAGTCAGCCCTCCAGCGAGATCCGAGTCCAAGTCCCCTTTTTCCTGCCTCCTCGGCTTCTCTTCCCCTTTCTCCCTAATAGGGGATTGAAGACGTTGTTCGTTGGTTAGACCCCTGGCGGTGGGCGGTACCCTTGTCATTATTGGCCGATTAGTTTCATAGAGGGAGAAAATTCTGAGATTTCAACAGATGGCTCCACCGCTTGTCCTAACATCCCCTGGGTGGTCCGGTCTCCGCGAATGCATTAGGTTAGGCTCTAATCGAATGGCACTCTTCCCAGGCCGCCTCCACTTTTTCCTCGTGACCAGCCAGGACCCAAGAGGGACTGTTTTCTTAAAATTGATTAAGTCTTCCAAGACAAACCACCTCTCGCCTTTGTCACAGTGCCCACTTCTCGATAGGTTTTAAATTAACTTACTTATTATATCTGAGGGTAAAAGCTGTGGTGACATCTGTCATCACCTGTCAGTTACCTTCCTACCTACCTGCTCGTCCCTTATCATCTTTTGTTCGCACCTGGTGCTTGTTATATAATATTAAGGATAATATTGTCCAATATCAATACATATTAGAGTTCAGTTTCTTCTTCGGAGAAAGATTTCTTTTGCCATGTCTCAGTATATGCATATAACTCATTCAAGCCCACGTGAAGGGCTAGGGTTATTGATAACCAGAAATTTCATTGGTGAACTCATCCAGCACACATTCAGACTAAAAATAGATGCAAGTACGATGGTTCCCAACTACCCAAGGCTATTGGGTAAGTGAGGTAAGAAGCCTATTAATAAAAAATATTTGGCAATCAATGAAAATTCAAAAGTTTTACTCAGATATTTGCCCACATATGAAATAAATGAAGAATCAGATCCTGATTAATCTCGTCTGAATGTACATTTATGATCTTAATTTGTTTGCTTTGATTTCCTTTTAAATGATTTTACTAACAATTTTATCATAAATAGTTTGCTTTGATTTCTTTTTAAATGATTTTATAAATCAACACTTTTTTACATATTTATTGGCAATTGTTGTTTTCCTTATTTCCGTAAAGTTGATTATTTGAGAAACTCCATAAATAAAGCAAATTTAAATTTATATACCATAATGCCTCTTATTATCTTAATATATAGCATGATAAGTTCAGAGTCAGTCATATTTTCATTTTTAATTTAGGGCCACCTAGAATTATTACGCTTTGGGCCTGAACTGTTTTTTGTTGTCTATGACTTATGAAATGAAATGAAAAATAAATTTATTATTCCGGGACTGAAGTCTCTTTAGAACAATTTACATTTGTGTTGATCAAGGCAGGGGGGCCACACAACTTTTTAATATGATTTATATAAATATTTATATGTTTATATAGTTGGTAATAACAGAAAAATATAAAAAACGAAAACAGAAAAATATAAAAAATCAAAAACAGAGAAAAGAAAGAACTACTACAGATAAATAGTGAATAACATTTATGTGCATAAGTACAGTGTGATAATTATTCTGATTGGATGATGAAAAGGTGGTTGAATAGGAGAGAATTGAAGGAGGAGGCTGTTGGTGGGTGAATGATGAATCTTAGGAGGGATTGAGTTCCAGAGTGAGGCAGCTTTGGTTAAGAAGGACTTGGTGAGGAGGAGGGTATAAGTCAGATGGACTTCATCACAATAAATCATTTTTTCAAAGTTTTTTTTTCGCTTATACCTAAGTGTCTTAATTAATCTTATTTAAAGAATTTGTAAAGGTATTATAATAAAAAAAGTTATCATTACTTTAAAAGATGTGACTTTATTTTTGTTTTAATTGTTTTATTTTTCTTTTATCAGCAAAAAATAGAAATTGATGGAATCAAGGAAAAGTTAGAAAATGATCTAAGAGTTGATTATCCCAACGTTAAATTACGAATAGTTCAGTCCGAATTTGGTATGGGCACTGGAGGGAATGACCCGTTCAATAATATTCTTTTTTATAAAAAAGATGGAAGTAATTGGAATAAATCTTTACCTGAAGAATGCAAGACAACGTAAGTAATGTTTTAAGCTTGATTTTTACTCACAATCTGTGTTTTATTAGCTCATTACTATCGATGCACTTGTCAACAGTTGTGAACAAATTAGTATATTATAACATAGAAGAGCATAAACTCAAAAAGAGACATAAAATAATTGTTAGGATATAAATGGAAAGTTAGAAACACGAAGCCTAAAGTCTGTAAAATAACAGAAAACTAACCTGTCAATATGTATTTTATCGACTTTATATTTTGTGGAATAGCCTTGTATCCACTGTCTTCTTGATATGAGTCTTCCTCTCCCATGCATTTTTGCTTCCCTATATCTTTCGTATTTGATTTTTTTTTTTTTTTTTCAATGGTCTATTGTATATTGTTGCCTGTTATGTGTATTTATCAGAGTTTGGCAGTAATTAATTATATAAGCATTTAATTAAATCTTCGGTAATGTTTGGGATCACACGCTGCTGATAACAAAAGGGGGCGTGGCTCACATTGTTGACATTGAGGTTAATAATGTTTACATCGAAGAAACGAATGAAAAGTTATATACAGTAAACACAGAAATGAACACATTTTTATTATTATTAACAATAATAAAGTTAAAATAAATACAATTTTATGTTCCCCATCGCGTTAATCACGATATTCTGTACTTTTCTAGATTATCAATCACACTTACTACGAATAAGAAAAAATACGAAGCTAGGAATTTAATTGATTAAATTCATTATTAATTAATTGAATAGGGCTTTAATAAATAAATTGGTAGTTGGTAATTTTTTTTTATCCTACAATTGAATTAAAATTTTTAATAAATTTTAATCGGTCTTGCAACTGCATGATTTTTCTATTATTTTATTCTCATGCTATAGTTCATAATGGTGTATTACCACAAAACTGAAGTTACCTAAAAACAAAACTCCTTATTATTATTAATTGATCAGTGATCATCTAAATCCACAAGTGAATATATGAAGGGACCTCCAAACAATTAAAGAAAAGGGTTAGCTATTGTATACACCAAAAGGGTAGTATTCTGAACTGCTGTAATTAATCTGCTATGGTATTTCTTCAGTGTTTGTACAATATTCTCTCCAATATTTTTTTTCTGTAACTGGTGACGTGAGGGTGCATAACCTTACTCAGGCCACGCCCTCTTTTGATAAAGCAGCGTGTGATCCCAATAATTACCAAATCTTCAATTACATGAGCAAAAGTGGACTATGATTTTAATAAGAGGAAGGTTAAATGGTGCAAAGCATTAAAATTATTGGTTTTAAAGAACAGTTACACTGAAGAAATTGTAATATTCAATTACAATCACTACTATATATTATTACGGTAGTATAGATCCCTTTTCCGGCTCTCAGGAGCGATAGATTTTGACGAGTGAGGTATCAAAAGAAAGAGAATTTCACGGAGATTTATTTATTTATATTGGGTTTTAAAGATCTTGACGCGGGCATCAACGTTTTAAAGCTCTGAAACCTACCGTTTTCGAGATAACGCACGATATAGGTGTTGTTAATGTATTGTTTCCCATGTCCAACCCTAAAGGACACTGTTAAATATTAATACTACATATAGAAAATGTTATAGCTAGATCTCATTGCCTAACTGCTAAATTGAAGAGATTTCCAGTGAGGTAAGCTAATTATTTATTAAGTATGAGCTGTAACTTCAACATAGTCATTACAAACTATCTATGTAGCTTCCCCAAATGTGTGTGTTAAATACATTTTTTTAGTAATATTATATTTTTATAAGAATAAATATGTTTTCCTAAAATCGATTATACTTCTAATGTATTAGGATCTCCCCTGGTATACTAGTTACTCTAAATGTATGAAGTTACTGCCTTCAATTTCTGTAATTATAATTGAAAGCCTCAATTGTAATTGAGGTTCTCAATTACAATTACTCCTTGATGCTAAGTAATCGTAATTACAATTACGTTTTGACACTAAGTAATTACAATTACAGTTACCTATAAAGTCATAGCAATATTTACTCTATATTTAATGCTGTCTCATTTTTTGCAAATTTGCATTCGTTTCATTGAAACTCGAAAATTTTGAAACGTATCCCTCAGCACATTTGTGGAAATAACATTTTTTTACTACCATTTCAGCTTAAAGTAATTGCCAGTATCAATTACAATTACTTTGAATTGCAGAAATAAAATTATAATTACATTAGATTGTCATTGGTAATTTCAATCATTTTGGCTCAACAAGTAATTGTATTGCGGACCAAAGTTACAATTACAATGGTCATTAAGTAACTGCATTTACAATTACAATTATTTTTAGTAATAATTCTATTTCTGTCATTCCAAATTACAATAATTGGTAATCAATTGTAATTGTAATTATGTTTTGCCCAGCACTGGTATGTGCATTTTCTGTTTCCTGATCAGCTATTTTTATTTTACCTTTCTCAGCTGTTGTCATGTAACCTCCCTTTTCTCTCAGCTGTTGTCATGTAACCTCCCTTTTCACTCAGCTGTCGTCATGTAACCTCCCTTTTCTCTCAGCTGTTGTCATGTAACCTCCCTTTTCTCTCAGCTGTTGTCATGTAACCTCCCTTTTCGTTCAGTATGTGTGTAGATGTCTTGGAGTGAGGCACTATCACTAGTTGATTTGTTGTTTTAGATGGTTGATGTGAGATGTGCATTTTGTCTTTACATATATGATTTTTTTCTTTCAATCCTGGTGATGCATAAATTGGCAAAATATCGACAGGTTCGTTGGTTTCCGTTATTTTTGAGACTCCAGGCTAATTGTGTGGAATCTTCCATTTATACCCTAATAATATACAGTGATCAAAATATGTATTCCTTATTTTGAGCATTTTATATGATAAAGTGAGCTAGATAAGATATGAATGAATTAAAATAACATTAATGCAATATTACCAATGAAAATGTTGACAATCCCCTTCCTAAAATTCTCTTCAATGCCCTTTAAGGTGCCTTTACACATTTGCCAAGCCTAGGCAAATCAAATGTGTAAAGGCTTGGATTGACTTCTCAGTGTTTGAGTCCAATCCGGTAGCCAATAGCACTAGTGTTGTGTCCACATATTTGTTTATTTATATAATTTATATATGTTTTTATTTAATTTTCTTTATAAAATAAAACTATTTTAAACCGAAATTAACAGCCGACAAAAATTTAAATAGCTGGATAATAGCGTATGGCTAGTGTGCTAAGCTTCTATAAACCTTCTTAACATGATTTCTGTTTGACTTGCCTATGCTTGGCAAATGTGTAAAGCCTCAAATTTGTCATATTGTAGCATTGAGTACTGGTAATGACAGTGGTGGGGAAAACTAGTCCGGCAAGTGGGCCTTGTATTCCTTTTTGCCAACCCCTGACAGCTACCATTTGGTTGCCGCCGCGTACTAACCACAGTGGGAATGTCAAGATTTATTTAACAGGACCGCCATTTAAATGTTAAGCAGCAAATTATCTCTTAATTTCTTTCCAATTGCTTTAGATTTTTTATTTTGATAAAATAATTTACGATATTTTGAAATATCGATATTTCTGTGCCGATGTAATTAAGATGTTGTTTTATTAAGTTCATAAATAACTGCTGGACTTAAGTATCAAGAAACAGGTTATTTCCTAATCTTCCTCTACTTCATTTAGACTTTTTTTAGTTTAAAAAAATATTAATGATATTTTCATGCCGATATGACCAAGATATTGATATTGTTAACTGGTATCATTATTTTGCTTTCAAACTAGAACACAGCCACTATAGATAATAACACGAGCATACTGCACTGCAAGTTTCTATGATTCTTTGTTTGTCGAACCAGCCATGCTTATAGAATTTTTTTGTTTTATATTTTTTTCTGCTTTCTTTTTTTTTAATAAAAACATCAGAAAAAAATATCGATATTTTTTCAGCATTCCTAATTCATACATCGCCATGACAGAAAAAGATAAGAGCGCACTAAATACTCTGGCAGATCTGAAAGGAGAATGTGGGGGACATGCTTCCGCTTGAAGTTTAAAAAAGAATTTTTTCTTGAAAACTGTTTTCTATTACATATACAACAGCTGCTTTTATTGATATTATAATTTAATTTTGATTGATTAATGTGGATTTTAAAACATGAACAAAGCATTTAATGTTTTAAAGTTTCTAGAAGGGGAAGAGAATTGGAGGGAAGTACCTGGTACATAGGTGCTCTCCCTTTCAGAATATTCCTGGATCCACCACTGACTAGAAACAGCACAACTCATACCAACAGCCTAATAGAGATTAACCAAATTGAGATCATATATGTTTTCTGTCCAAGTGATGCTTCAATTGGCGAAATGTTGACTAGTTAGTTATTTACTGGTATTTGAGAGACTTCAGGCTTTATTTGGGAATTTTCCATTACCACATTCAATTTCTTTATGGAAGGGGGCGTGGTGGCTCGGTGAGTAAGGCACTCTTATCTCTCGGGCATAAGATTCAGAAGAGTCAGGCTGTTGAGGATAATTATTTATTTTGGTGTCAGGAGACCCTCCTGTGGAATACCCAGGTTCTATAAAGTGGAGTATCCTTAATTGGAGGTGAAAATTTGGCGGTTTATTGTAGTACTAGTCAAATCACCTCCTTGCACTATTGTTGGTCTAGAAGCAGTACGTACTTACTAAGTACTGAAACCAAGACACATACTTTTTTTTTTAATTTCTTTATAATCTAAATGAAATAAATAAATAAATTTGTATTTTATAATAAATTAATTCAGAAATTAGTTGTTGGTTCTAATATTTTTTTTTTCTTTCAGGGAATGGAATTTCTATATTTTCTCTGTGAATGACATCACTAAGGAATCAATTGAAGAAGTGGTGAAACCTTCATTAGCTGAAATATGCCCAGAGATATTAAACTGATTAGGGCTTTCATTGTTTCTTTAGTACTTAATCTAATTCTCATTGGCATAAAGATATTATTATAATGCCAATTTATCTCGTTTTTTGTGGGTTTTTTATTATAATATTAAATATGAGTGTTTAAGTCAAATTTTGAGATGAATATTTGGTGAGATATGTAAGTTGGTTATTTTTGGAAGATTTCAAATGAAAACAAATTTGTTAATCTTTTGCCAAGTTCTAGTTATTTTTACTTTTTGACTTAATATTTGTAAAGTTTGAGTTCATATTGTTAAGACAAATAATTTGCCAGTTGCTACTTTTTATGTATAACATAAATACCAAATCTAATCCATATACCACCAAGATATAAATACCTCATCTCACTGACACCAAAATTTAATCGACATTAATTAAGAATGAGGGAAGTTAAAATTCAAACAGCTGATTAGTCTGTATCACAAAATATTGAAATTAATAAAAAAAAATCATTCCACAGTTGCTTGAATACAATTAAATTAAATTTAAATATATTTATATATAGTTAAGAGCCAGACCTAGCTAATAATATAACAATAACATATAATATAATACAATAATATAATAATAACTTAAACCTACTAGTAATATAAACAACTCCCTAAGAGTATATAAGCAGGATTACTTGATGAATAAAGTCAGTTATTAACCAGCTCTTGTTGCATTATTATTTAAAAACCTTTATTTTTTTAAAATTTTTCTAACCCGGACTCGTTAAGTGGTGTCGAAACCCGGGAGCGGAGCGGAGTTTTCGTAGCGGAAGATTTTTTTTTTTTGGTTACCGGGCAATCATGAATGGAGAAATGCAGGAGACCGGACAAGGAATTCTTCGAGCGCCTACGCTGACGTTACCTAATGACGTTCCGCCTCAACCGACAACCACGCTGGCGCAGGCGCACGCAAATCTTGCCGCGGGAGAAGCTAATGCCATAGAGCGGCTAAAATTGAAGAGAGCAAATGCCCAGGATATTAGGTATACGATAGGCGAGCTAGACGAGTTCAGTGGGAAAGTGGGAGAATTGAACCACTTTCTGAAAGGAGGCGACCGGATTATATCCCTAATTGACTCAATGGCCGCGGAAGATTTGATTGAGGCTAGAGGAGTTGCGGCTTTGGTGTGTCGATTGAAAAGGAGTGTGCTGAACCTGATTCAGGCAGATGAGGACACGCCGTGGGACACTGTAAAGGCTCGGCTGAAGAAGGCGTTTGGAGGGGGTCGGTGGGCCCCGGAAGAGGACATGCTGCAAATGTTTAGGGAAATGCGGAAGCCTCACCAGAGCAGCGGGCATACTATTGGCACGATTTAATAAAATCACTGAGAAGCTGAGGGAGACCATGAGTGCGGAGCAGGCGGAGGCAAGGATGGCATTCTTGGCCACAATCCTGAAGGTGCAATTGGCTCGAGACACAGGAAGGAAAGACGGCCTGCCCCAAGAAAAGAGCTTTCTAGAATGTGCACAAGACATGGTGGATGACAGCGCCAGGGACGAGGAGGCAAAGTATAGCGGAGAGGTAGAGGTAGGCTGGACCAGAGTCCCATTCCGTAGGCCGAAGATGAGTAGAAATCGGCCGCGGTTTGAAGCTATTAGAAAGAGAGAGGCAGAGAGCTACCGGCGGGAAAGACCTACGGGACAGGAGACCGGTAATGAAGAGGAAACTTGGTAGGAAAGACGAGAGGAGGTGCCATGAATGCGGTAAACCAGGACATTTGGTGGCACAATGCCCCCGGACCAAATGTTTCGAATGTGGTATGGAAGGGCACATAGCCCGGCAGTGTCCGTACATTTATCGTCGAAAAGAGGTGTCTCATGGCAAGCCCATGGAAGTCAACGCGCAGGAGGTGCGTGGAAGAGAAAGAATTTCCAGACGAGCGGGAGCGTCCTTAGAATCGACAGGACTATCATCGGAGACTGAGGAGGAGCCAGGTAGCAGCAGCGGCGAGGATAGTCGGAGCGGCCGGGAGTGGCAACGACGTCGGGCGACACAGGCACGAGGACAGCGGCAGGCGATGGCAGGGAGGAAGACTCAGGCTTCGGCATGAGGAGGGTATCTACAAAGAGGCGACCGAGCTTTCACGTGTAACATCATTGAAGGTAAGCTCAAATGTTGGTTGAGATTCAGAGCGGGGTGAAGTGCCTAGTGGGCACGGGGAGCTCGAGCACCCTGTTGTCAAGAACTGCTGTAGAGAACTTATGCGGCAAAGGGAAGGCGCTTCAGGTTCGAAAATGCGGCTGTAAGTTGCTCACGTTGGGTGGGCCATGTAGGGTGATAGGCGAGATAAAGATAGGGTTGCGTCAATGGGGAGGACAGGGCAGATTACGAGTACACGTGGTAGAGACCATGCCGAGAGAATACCAGGTGATAGTCGGGTGCGATCTTTTAGAAAGGGTAGGCGCCAAGGTGAGAAACGAAAAAGGGAGGTGGCATATTTAACTCGGGCGTAGGACATACGTGTGTCACCGGGCTGTCAAGGGTACCAGTGTCGGGGCAGTTAGCAAGGTCGAGAATTGGAGACGGTCGCTTATGCGGGAGTTTCATGACATTTTCTATAAGGAAGGGGATGTGCTAGGAACCACGGGGAGAACGGTTCACGAAATTCCCCTCAAACATGATCGGGTGACATACATATTTTTTTTTTTTAATTTATCCACAACAATTAATTTTTTATTTTTTCTACACGATAGTACACTACTTGCTTGTGCAGTTGAGTGCCTAGAAACCCACACATATGGATCAAGGTATGTCTGATTACTAGAGATTAGACAAAAACGTACAAGTATAGTAAGAAACTCAACATGTATAAATTTATTAAAATAGATGTATACATACATATTTTATATTATATTAAAAAAAATAGAAAAGATTTTACAAATTATCAAATAAGTAAGAGAGATGAATAGAAATCACACAATTACAGATGGCCAACATTTACTTTGCCAACTTTTTCACTTATTCTGGTTTAAGACTAAATAGGAACTTTAAACTCTCCAAAAACGATAGAACTATTTGCGATTATTTTTCAGCAAATGCTCGTATAAATATGAAATAATATGAAATAAATTTTTAATAGCATAAATTACAATTGAGAGAATACCGTCTATCTGAATGATTTACAAACAACTGTTTACTTTTACTGAAAAAAATTGAACAAGGCCCAAAATGATCCTAGAGCCATTTTTCAAAGCGCTATTTGTTTCCATGGAGTTTCCCTACGATCCTATTTTTATGAAATATAAGTGAGATTCGAGACCTAAAAAATGCGGTTGAACATTGGGGTTTTTGTCTGCCACTAGATGTGAGGTAGCGGAGGGGAAGTGACAAAGAGCGAGAAAAAGCTCTCCGACGGCCGGGCATTCTTCGTTCCCACGGTTACGCATGGGCTTAGGATAATTTTTCTCCAAAGAATTTTCTCAGTATAGGGGCGGCAGACTGCTGCTAGCCTCTAAGCGGTAGTAATGTAAATCCGTCTCCGGGTGTACCCATTGGATAATTGTCATTTTAGTACTTTTGTTCCTAATCCAGCTCAATAAAATTGCGCCCATTTCAATCGCATCGATGTTATTTGTTAAATTATATTTACCGGGTGCATTTCTTTCTTCAAGGGGAGGCTACGGATGTGGGATCATTTTTTTTTTTTTTTTTTTGGTGAATCTAGGTCAAAAAATATTAGGCATGTGCCCGAGGGTTCTTGCCAATGCGCCCAAGGAGCCGAGAAAAATAAATGTTTTTGTATAATTTCAACACTTTTTTATTTAATTGTTTTATGTCTTTGCTCTGCATCGACATGCATTATTCAAAACCTCACCTTGAACATCAACTGTGATGAGCTGAGCAATCACGGGTGGAACACCATTGTTGAATGGACAACCATACTGGCCCCGGTCTTCGAGCTGGACAGTGGCTATACTGAGGGCTCCTAGAATTCGCTCAATCCTTCAAATTGGTGTCGTTAATTCATCTCCAGCTGACTACTGAAACATAATTAGCAATTCAAAACAACTCCATGCTAATGTTCTGTTCTAGCAGTATTAAAGGAAATTATTTAGAAAAGAAATTAATGAGAAAAGTCATAAAAAACAATCAATTATTTTATTCATCACCCTTTTTTACTTCTGACCCATGTATAAATATTTACAATCAAATTTATATTTTAAGTCAGAAATACATTCAGTTCAATATTTAAGATAAGAGTTTTAATATGAATAACATTATTTCCAATTTTGAACAAAACTCTAAAATGTCACAATGAATTGATAACAAAGCAAATAATTGCCAGCCGACAGTTAAACAAATCTTTCAAAAATCATATTTATTACTAAAATCAGAAAGAATCTTTTATGTAGAGACTTGAATATAAATAATAATTAACATTATGATTCATGATAATAATACCCAATGCATCTTTTTATACATGAATAAATAATATCAGATCAGCGAAAACAAAAATTAGGTAAGAGCTGCTGTATAGAGAAAGCTTGCTTTAAGAGCTATGGTGGAGAGGACCAGAGAGTCAAATTAGTCAAATTAGCATTTTTTTTTCTTAAACCTATTAACTTCATGATTCTTATTAATTTCAATTTTTAATCTATGAAAAACGATATAATTTGCACAAATTCTTTCCAATTTTGAACAAAATTCAAACTTTTTCCAATGAATAATAATATTTTCAAACTATTAAAGAAAACTTTGAAAAATCAAATTTATACATATTTAAGGCTGCAATCAGATAGAATCATTTTTATAGTAAACTTAAACAATGATATAATATTTTGTGATGACTAAGTAGATCACAGATTTGAATATTTATTAAAACAAATAATAAGAAAACATATACGAATATAATAAATTAGTCATTTAGAAATTCCATCAATAAATGCTATTAGAACCCTATTTCATAATAAAGTACAAGTGCAAGTATACCTATGATTTACTACGCACATGACACTGTGAAATGTTGAAAGATGATAAAATTTAAAATAAATAACTATTTTAAATTTTATCCTGTTTCAACACTTCACAGTGTGTCATATGCCTAGTAAAGTCATAAGTCCACTTACACTTGCACTTTATAATGAATTAGGGCCCTGGTGTAGGGTTCTTATTTATTAGCTGAGCAAAAATAATAAAAATGTTAATAAGAATTATCAATCCCTCCTTTCATACATGAAACATGTGGATAAATAATAATATTTGCAGACTTGTGGATAAAGTGCGACTATTCGTCAACCGTTTTGAAAGGTTTATAATATTCTTATAAAACAATTCAAACATATAATGGCGGACGTCGCCTCTAGGCCAATGAGATGTCAGCATTCCTCGTACTGAAACGAGCTTCCCAAAAGGAGAGAAATATACGATAAAATTTATATCTGTAATTCATTTAGTAAGGATCAGAAAGAAATTCAGTTAAATATTTATTTTTAATGCTATAATTTTTATAGAGTTATATCTAATATCATAGGAACAATATATTAATGATCTAAGAACGAGATTATAGTTTTAAATTAAGATACTGTCATTGTGGATATTTTAAGGACCGCGATTTTTTAACTGTATGTATTAAAAAAAAAAATTAACCAAATCTCATAATTCTAATTCATTCCTACTTATATTGAATAATTTTATTTTTTAATATTCAGTTCAATATTTAATGCCATAGATTTCATTCGCATAAGCAATACTTAGATATTTTTAATTTTCAACCGTATTTAATTATGAAAAAATAAACAATAGCAAAGCAAATAATTGAGCCAGTGAGAGCTATATTGGTTTTAATGTAGTCAATTTTAGGTTATTTATTTTAGATAAAGGGAATGTTTAGTAAATGAACCTAAAATGTACGTAAATACGTGCATATTTACATATGTTTAGGTTTCATTTACGAACATACTATGAACTATAATATATATATTATTTTCTGACCACGAATTACTTCTATATTTAAATATCTACAAGATTCAAAATAGAGATATCAAATCTCCTCATAATCGCGTAACAAACAGACGAAATGCCTAACGATCGTGTTAAAAAGGATCTCCCTTAAGCTCGTCAATAAAATTCAGAAGAAACGATTCCTCTCAGCTAGCCAACAGAAATAAAATTCTTTCAAGAAATATTCATGTCCAAAGAAATTATGAAATAAAAGAATAATATTTGCCTAATAATTTTCCAGTATTACTAACATTACTATACTTTATTACTAAGTTTATATGTGTAATGAATATTCTTTGTTGACGACTAATAACACTGAAATCTGCATTACCTCTCACATTAAAATATCAAATACAATTTAATTTTAAAAATTCTAAACCCGTTCAGATATCGGGGAGTTAACAAAGTCGATGAGTGTGAGCTTTAAAAATAACTTTATTAAACAGTTTACAAGTTATATGATATATATATATATATATATATATATATATATATATATATATATATATATATATATATATATATATATATATAATGAGGCTACTGAGTGACAGATGGACTCTAAAGATATTATAATTAGACTTAAAGCTAAACATAGTGAGAGTGTCTCACATTTCCTTATTCTACCTTACATTCTATCTTACATTCTAATACTTATTCTAATGTTACATTCTAGATACTGGCTACTACATTGCTATTGCTACTGCTACAACTACTGCTACTGCTACTGCTATAGCTACTGCCATTCCTATTGCTACTGCTGTCCTTTTCAGATAGGCTTTTATACATACAATAAGAGAAGGGATGATCAAGGAAATAGAACTTGTTTTAATGCTGACAACGAGGAAGGACAACGGTGACTTCCTGGGTTGTAAACATTATTTAACAACAAATATTTCCTGGGTCAATGGCATTTGTTAACTGGGGTTAGAAAGAAGAGGATCGGGAATAGTGGGATCAGAAGTCCTTAATTAAAGAAATAATAAGTTGAGGGTAGGAAGGAAGGTAGAAAGGAGATAAAAATAAGCCTCATTGTCAGGTGCATAAAGAATACCATACCAAGATGTCCCTATAATTTTATACCTCTCTACTATATCCAGCTTGGTTTGATTTCCTTTAGCACTTGCATCTGAGATGTTGAACCATGACTAACAAAAGCCAATAACAGACTGGATAAAAAAGTAATTGTTTGATTTAGAGGATGGAAAGCGGGATGGTTTGTCAAGAAGTATTGGGAAATCGGAAAACTGGTTCTAGAAGTAAGGAGGTCGGATATGGGAATTTCAAAATTGTAAACCAAATATACTCTAAATGGAATGTTATGGATAAATTCTTAGTCTCCTGCTTTTATATATACAAAATTAATTCAATTAAATAACAAATTATAATTAGACCCGACCAAAAGAGAAAACGAATTGGCTTCTCATTAAAAACTGAATGACTTCTTAAAACAAAGCATAAAAAAATATTAAAGTAATATTTGAAACAATCTTATATAAGCAATTTCATGATATGTTAAAGGAGACAAGCAGAGAAAATAAACAAAAAGACTCGATTAAATAGAAATTAAGAAAAAAATGATAATTAACAAACAATAATACTGTACTCAAAACCCTACTTTAGGTTCATATGCAGCTAAACGAAGTTACTCAACTTTAGGAATGTAGTTATCAAATGTCTGAAGGATCTAATAATTTTAGTTATAAAAAAAAATATTTTGAAATTACACCTACCTGTTATTAAATTGTAATTTTATGATGAATTCTATGTAATTTTATTATTGTTGTGATGATGGGAGTTGGTCTTACCTCTTAAAGTATTTATATATATTGTCTGTTTTTTAAGATTATCTGTGGCTTAAACAAATAACTTTTAAAATGCTTTTCTTGGGTGGCTCATGATTGATCGTGTTATGATTTTCATGCCAGAATACTTACTTCTTTCCTCCAACAACTGTTCATAGCTTTTAATTATTACTCTGGAGTTTTATTTTACTTTTATTACTTCAAAAAAATAACAAATACTTACAATTTAATTAAAAATAATTCTGAATTGAGGTTAGAAAGAAGGAGATCGGGAGTAGTGGGAACAAAAGGATATTTGAATAGAACTGATTGGTCAAAATGGGTCTCAAGAGGTGTTCGGAATTGAATTGTAAGAAGTCGGTAATTAAAGAAATAATAAGTTAAGGGTTGGAAGGAAGGTGGAAAGGAGATCAGAAAGTGTAAGGTAAAACAGGAAATGAAACATGACCTACGGGATAGATTTTAGGCCTAAATTAAATTTAACTTAACAGTATAGCAGAAATGGTGGATTATTATCTTTTCAAAGTTGAGCGTCATTGGTACAAAGTCTCATTGTCAGGTGCATAAAGAATATCATACCAAGATGTCCCTGTAATTTGTACCTCTCTACTATATCCAGCTTGATTCGATTTCCTTTAGCACTTGCATCTGAGATGTTGAACCATGACTAACAAAAGCCAATAACAGACTGGATAAAAAAGTAATTGTTTGATTTAGAGGATGGAAAGCGGGATGGTTTGTCAAGAAGTATTGGGAAATCGGAAAACTGGTTCTAGAAGTAAGGAGGTCGGATATGGGAATTTCAAAATTGTAAACCAAATATACTCTAAATGGAATGTTAAGCATAAATTCATAGTGTCCTTTTATATATACAAAAATAATTCAATTAAATAACAAATTATAATTAGACCTGACCAAAAGAGAAAACGAATTGACTTCTCAATAAAAACTGGATGACTTCTTACAAAAATTTGAAACGGGTATAAACTAATAGAAATATTAAAGTAAGATTTTAAATAATCTCATATAAGCAACATAACTGAAAGGAGGCATGCAGAGGCAACCAGTAAAACATATCCATACAATTGAAATAAAGAAAAAAAAAATAATTATACAAACAATAATACTACACTCACATCTCTTCTTCTGTTTCATATACAGCTAACTGAAGTTACTCAACAACATTAGGAGTTCACAAATCTAATTTCTGAAGGATCTAATAATTTTTATGTTTAAAAAAATAATAATTTGAATTTACTCCTACCTGTTATGAAATTGTAATTTTAAGATGAATTTAATGTAATTTTATTATCGTTGTGATGAGGAGAGTTGGGCTTACCTCTTAAAGAATTTACATATATGGTCTGTTTTTTAAGATAAGAGTGTGGCTTAAGCTAATAACTTTTAAAATGTTTTTCTTCGGTGGAACTTGATTGGTAATTTCTGAAAGATCTAATAATTTTTATGTTTAAAAAAATAATATTTTGAAATTATTCCTACCTGATATAAAATTGTAATTTTATGGTGAATTCAATGTAATTTTATTATAGTTGTGATGAGGGGAGTTGGCCTTACCTCTTAAAGAATTTACATATATTGTCTGTTTTTAAAGATTAAATTAATAACTTTTAACATCCTTTTCTTCTGTGACTCTTCATTGGTCCTATTATGATTTTCATAGCACGATACTTACTTCTTTCCTCCAACAATTTTTCAGAGCTTGTAACGATTCCAAAGCTTTTAATTACTACTTTGGAATTTCTATTTTACTTTTATTACTTCAAATTATGTATAGAATATATATATATATATATATATATATATATATATATATATATATATATATATATATATATATATATATATATATATTTTTATTTTTTTTTTCTTTTCATTAAAAAATTTGTAAGATACTGTTATCAGTTATAGGAAGTTAACTTTTAAATAATGAAATAAAATAATAATATAGACCTAATAATTTTTAAATATTACTAAAATTTAAAATACTACAAAACTAAATTTGTATGTGGAATGAGCGTTTGCTGCTGGAGACAAATGACACTGAAATCTGCCTTACCTCTCACATTAAAATACCGTATAATTACAATTTGATTTAAAATAATTTTAAAACAATTAAATAGTGATTTCATGAATTTTTAAAGGAGGCAGCGATTTAAGATAGTAAAAACACTGCCGCCAATAGAAATAAAAGAAAATAATAAAATATACCATATTACTATACTCACAAAGCCGCTTCTGTTTCATTTATAGCTTACCAAAGTTATTCAACACGTTCATGAGTGTGCCTACCTAATGTCAGAAAGATCTTATTGTTTTAATGGAAAATGTAATAATAAATATTTTAAAATTATACCTACCTGGAAAAAAAATGATATTTTAAGTAAATATATTTATAATTTCTTAAGAATTATGTAATTATTTTGTTAAAGAGCAAAATATAACTTCCAGTTGTAATCTACTTCTTTATTCTTTTAACGTTTCGGGAAATATTTCCTCATCATCAGAACTTTCTCCACTAAAATTAACAATTATTACATCTATCAACATTTTGTTATTTACACAATTTCCAATTTAACATAAACATAAGCCATATTAATTGTTTAATGTTATCTATAATTTAACAATACCTCTATTGTTTATTCCTTTCCCATTGTCCATAATTAAAATTTCTACATATATTTTTTTACATATTGCTTATTTCTACAAAGGTTAAAAAGAATATATTTCAGCTAAAGTTAGTCAGTAGCTTTTAGACTCCCTATAGATAAATATATTATGAGCATATTGTATTTATTAATTATTTGCCATAAAAAAGTAATGAGCTCTTTTTATCCGCATCATGGAAAATGTTTTTTAAAGAAATTCTCAGAAAAGTTATTACAGTAATTGGGGGTTTCAGATATGGAATGGTCAAAGTTTTAGTCCGATAGTCCACTTTAAAGAACTTTGAGCATTAAATTATAGTGCCTGAGAAATAAAATGACTCTTTAATTAAATCTTCTATAAAATTTTTAAAATCTAATCTTATATTAATTAGCAATGTAAGATTTGAAATAGAGTTATATAAGTGATTTCACGATTTATTAAAAGAGGCAGCTATTTAAGATAGTACAAACACTGCTGGCAATAGAAATTAAAGAAAAAAAACAAAATATACCATAGTACTGTAATCACATAGCCGCTTCTTTTTCATATACAGCTTACCAAAGTTATTCAACACATTCATGAGTGTACCTACCTAATGTCAGAAAAATCTTATCATTTTTATGGAAAATGTAATAACCAATATTTTAAAATTATTCATACCTGGAAAATATGATTTTTTAAGCAAACATATTATGAATTTGTTGTATTTTTTTAATTATTTACCATATCAAACATATGAGCTCTTGTTATCCGCATCATGTTAAAAACTTTAAAAGAAATTCTGAAATAAAATATCATAATATTAACATAACAATATTTCATTATATTTAACATATTAGTGATATGAACTTATTTTTTTATAGCATAATTTGGTTGTAACAAGAAGGGCTCCCTTCTATAGATGAAATCATGAAATCTGCCCTACCTCTCAGATAAAAATAATAAGGATTATATCAAATAATTACAATTTTATTCAAAGTAATTAAGAGATGGTTTAAATGTTGGAGGATAAAAGAGGAGGGTCGGCAGTGTGAGGTAGAACTGATATACTGAAATAGGTGTTTAGTGGATTTGGAAGTGAATAGTAGGAAGTTTGTAAGTGTTGCAGTGATATGTAGTGAGCAGGAAGGGAGGTGGAAAATATTTCAGAAATATTAAGGCAAAAGAGGAACTAAAAGACTAAGCCAGGTAACTTTTTGATCTAGTGTAAATTTAAATTAACAGTATAACCGAAATGGAGATCATAAACTTATCACATTTAAGCGTCTTGAAAAGCACAAAGCCTCATTGTCAGGTACCAATAGAATATCAAGCCAAGTTATCTATTAAAATTATACCTCTCTACTATATCTAACTTGGTTTGATATCCTTTAGCAATTGCATATGAGGTATTGAGCCACGACTAATAAAACTATAAAAACATACTGGGTAAAATTTTAATTTTTTTATTGAGGTGTAAAACAAGGAAGGTAGAAAGAGGAGTTAAAATGTCGGGCCCTTGAAAAGGAGGATAGAAGAGGAGGGTCGGCAGTGTGAGGTAGAACTGATATACTGAAATAGGTTCAGTCCTAAGTTAATTGTTTAATTTAGGTGAAAAAAAAGGAGAGTAGAAAGAGGAGATGAAATGCCGGGCGCTTGGAAGGGAAGATAGAAAATGGGGATGGATGGTCAAAAAGTATGCGGAAATCGGAAAAGTTGTAACCGTAAATGGGGCTTAAGATATGGAAAGGTCAATGTTTTAGTCTGATAGTACTCTTTAATTAACTTTGAGCATTAAATTATAGTGCCTGAGAAACAAAATGACTCTTTAATTAAATATTCTATAAAATTTTAAAAAGTTAATCCTATTTTAATTACCAGTGTAACATTTGAAATAGAGTCATATAAGTGATTTCATGATTTATTAAAGGAGGTAGCTATTTAAGATAGTTAAAACACTGGTGGCAATAGAAATAAAAGAACAATATTAAAATATAACATAGTAGTTTTTTCATTTATAGCTTACCAAAGTTATTCAACACATTCATAAGAGCACCTATCTAATGTCAGAAAAATCTTATTATTTTAACGGAAAATTTAATATCAAATATTTTAAAATTATACATAACTGGAACTGAATGTTTTATTCAAGTGCTTGAATGAGTATCCCTGTGGATACTACATATCTATTTTTAATTTTCTTTTTTTACTTTCCCTTACCTATATACGAAGTATATAAAAAGGGGAAGTATTGCGATCGTGAATATTTTCGAATTCGAGTTTTCAACGGAAATACACGTTTTAAGGTCCACTGAGTCCAAATGACCAACCATTGCAAAATGGTCTGTGTGTATGTGAATAGTCTAGCTCAAAAACGAAAAGTAGTACGATATTAAAATTACGTATTTAAGGTAGGTATATGGCTATGATGTTACAACAACTTTTTCGTCAAAATCGACTAACCGGAAGTGCCACTTTATATAATCGATTTTACACTTTTTTACAATTTTCTCGAAAACGGCTCTAACGATTTTGATGAAACTTGCCTAAATTATTCTTCATAAAGGCCTTTAACTTTTCATTTATGTAGTAAATCACCGGAGAATTGCAGGGAAAAAAGTTATGATGAAAAGAATACTTTATTTGCGCATAGCATAAAAAGTATGCACTTTACGGTAAATTGTGTGTAGAATTGTATGAAAGGTAATTAAATTATCTAAAAAACAATAAAAGAATCATCAAAATCGGACCAGTATTAGCAAAGAATGTTTTATTCAAGTGCTTGAATGAGTATCCCTGTGGATACTACATATCTATTTTTAATTTTCTTTTTTTACTTTCCCTTACCTATATACGAAGTATATAAAAAGGGGAAGTATTGCGATCGTGAATATTTTCGAATTCGAGTTTTCAACGGAAATACACGTTTTAAGGTCCACTGAGTCCAAATTACCAACCATTGCAAAATGGTCTGTGTGTATGTGAATAGTCTAGCTCAAAAACGAAAAGTAGTACGATATTAAAATTACGTATTTAAGGTAGGTATATGGCTATGATGTTACAACAACTTTTTCGTCAAAATCGACTAACCGGAAGTGCCACTTTATATAATCGATTTTACACTTTTTTACAATTTTCTCGAAAACGGCTCTAACGATTTTGATGAAACTTGCCTAAATTATTCTTCATAAAGGCCTTTAACTTTTCATTTATGTAGTAAATCACCGGAGAATTGCAGGGAAAAAAGTTATGATGAAAAGAATACTTTATTTGCGCATAGCATAAAAAGTATGCACTTTACGGTAAATTGTGTGTAGAATTGTATGAAAGGTAATTAAATTATCTAAAAAACAATAAAAGAATCATCAAAATCGGACCAGTATTAGCAAAGATACAGCGCATCGGACTAACCGGAAATAGCTATTATATCATGGATTTTACCCTTTTTTACAATTTTCTCGAAAACGGCTATAACGATTTTGATGAAACTTGCCTAAATTATTCTTCATAAAGGCCTTTAACTTTTCATTTATTTAGTAAATCACCGAGGAATTGCAGGAAAAAAAGTTATGATGAAAAGAATATTTTATTTGCGCATAGCTTAAAAAGTATGCACTTAACGGTAAATTATGTATAGAATTGTATGAAAGGTAATTAAATTACCTAAAAAACAATAAAATAATCATCAAAATCGGACCAGTATTAGCAAAGATACAAGACCCAAGATGGATAAATAAGCGCATCCGAAAGGAGACGGATGCGACCGAACCTCCTCCCACCAATCCGCCAATCTGTTGTGAACAATACGCTCTGTAATAAAGTAATTTAAGAATACAAAAGCGGAAATTAACTTAATAATTTCTACTTTCATATTATTTAATGGAAAGAAAATGTTTCCATGGAAACTAAACCAGAAACTTTTAAAATATATTTGCAACTTGATAAAGTTAAAATATATAGGTAGTGCACAGGATTGTTGTACTAAAATTGTTTAAAAAACTTTTTATTGTACTTAAGCGGGAGAAGATGTGTATGCTGCTAAGTTTATTAGAAGCAGTGTTTATGTGAACTCTTTAAAATTGTATTAAAAAGATAATTATTATAGGACGGTAAGGGAAAGTTGTGTGATGCGCGCACAGCACCAGATTTTTTAAATTTATAATACGTATATAAGAGATAAAATGAAGAGAGTAATCGCAGACATCGAAACCTTTCGATTCGAAAATTCGATACCTTAATGATATCAAAAATTTGATTCAAATACCGATATCGATACTATGTATCTATTATTAATTTCGTATATTTTAAATTAATAAAAATTAGCTAAGAGATGAAATGAATTGAGTTCATACAAGTATCGAAACCTTCCTTTCGATACCATAGTTGTATTGAATGCTTTATTCGAATCCTTGAATAAGTTACGGTATGGGCATTACATCCCTATTTTTATTTTATTTCATACTAATTAATAATAATCAAATTAGAGATAAAATGAAGTGAGTACTCACAAGTATCGAAACCGTTCATTCGATACCTTATTGGAGACCACTTACAAACAATTTGAGTTCCTTCCCTCAACGAAAATCAAGCAATTCCTCCTAAGAAATAACAACCTAAATTTACAAACAAAAAACCTAAACTATCAACAATTGTTATTTCCATTATTGATTTGACGACTAATATATTCATTATTGATTTTCATTCGATTAGGTACTGACCGATCCCAACGTTTCGATACGATACCAGGAATATTCATTCATTATCGTTAATGTTTATAATTAATGTTTATTCATTATCGAATAAAAAGAATCGATACCGTACTCATATCAAATTGCAGCCCTAACGATCGGAGAAGCCTACAAGCTCAATGTATTCCTACACTCCCATTCACAGTCCCCTAACTAGTGTAGTCCTGTAAAGTAGTCCTACATGTAGGACCATGAATGGCTGGCTTAAGCGTCCACCAAGGGTCTCAACTTGTCTTGATCCGCTCCTGAATGTTTCAATATAATTTCAGAACGCATTCCAAATTAATTCCGCACACTTCAGCAGCATTGATAACATTCGCATTAAGAAGAATACTAAGAGATTCCCTACCAGGCACTATGTTTAGAATTATACTCTTAGACAATAAACTGAGGGCGTTCAAGCAAAACACAGTAATTCCAAAACTTTCATCAACAAAGCAGTTCATTTTCTTGTAGCGAACCGTAGAGGTCAAATATGTAAAACTATTATAAATAAAATAAAATTATAGAGAAGTTAATGTTTTGAAACATGATTTGAATATTTTTAATGCGATTTTTTGATTGATAATGATGATGTTGAACAGCAAAATTAGTCGAAAAATAAATAACTTTAGTTTATTTTCTTTATGGGAGTATTGCATAAATTACATTAGATAACAATCATTATCATTGTCTATGAAAATAAATGGCACACATTATTGATAGCATATTAAAAATTGATGTTGGTATAAAACTTAACTAGTATACGCGAGCGAGAACTCTCGCATTAGATATTAATCCTAATACATTAGAAGTATAAGCGATATTAGGGAAACATATTTATTCGTATAAACGGTATAATATTATCAAGAAAGTTTATTTAACACACACATTTGGGGAAGCTACATAGTTTGTAATGACTATGTTGAAGTTACAGTTCATACTTAATAATTAGCTTACCCCACTGGAAAACATCTCTTCAATTTAGCAGTTAGGCAATTAGATCCAGCTATAACATTTTCTGTGTGTAGTATTCATACATAGCAGTACCCTTTAGGGTTGGACATGGGAAACAATATATAATTTCCCACTCATTAAAAGTTTTTGTAAACAGACTCAAATTGATATAAAGTTGCCATGACAACGGCACGTACGCAAGATGGCATAGGGCCCGTGCGGACCTATATCGTGCGTTATCTCAAAAACGGTAGGTTTTTAAGCTTTAAAACGCTGGACAAATACCGCTCCGCAGGAGCGTATATGATCTTGATGCCCGCGTCAAAATCTTTAAAACCCAACTTATCTCGTCTCGATCCGCCGACTCTCAATCGTCAAATCTTTGAAACCTTCCAGTTTTTTCATCAATTTTATTTAAGCCCTTATAAGATTTTAAGAAACAAAATTGGAATTCGTCACATCTCCGTGAAATTCCTTTTCTTTTGATATCTCACTCGTCAAAATACATCGCTCCTGAGAGCCGGAAAAGGGATCTATACTACTGTAATAATATATAGTAGTGATAGTGATTAAATGTTACCTTCCTAACCTTACATAAAATTGGTTTATTATTATAAAACCTACAGTGAAGTGAACAAGGTCATATTACCCATATTGGACTCCATCGCAAATTATATATCAACTCATATTGATTGTGCCTCTAATTTTGTTTATGAAATAATATTTATTGCATTGAAAAGGGAGAGGGACCATTAAAATTTCAATTTTTGCTTTGCCTATGGGCTCCTAAAAGGTTAAAACCGGCCCTTTGTTTTTTTTTAGGAGCCTTGAATTTTTAATATGAAAAAATATTCTTTATATCGAATAAAATTTCAATATATCGAACAAATAATTCCAATTTATAAAAATGTAATTGCCATCAAAAAGAGCCCTTAGTTTACGTACATAAGAATGGGCAATACGAAAGTATTTTGATTCGATTTTGATGGTGGTTTGCAAAGCAATAGAAATTCGCGGAAGATCTTGTTTCAGAAGAAGAACAGGAGTACCTAAATTCTTTGAATCTCTTTCCTAGCACAGAATGAAATTTTAATTTTAAATTCAGTTTAATTTTGCCTTTCTTGTGGTGAACATTGATCTTAAACATGACTTCGGTGATGGGTTATACACAAATAGACATTAGAAGCTATCTTGCACGAAAAAAAAAAAAAATAAATTTTTATGTACTATATGTTTGCATATTTTTAATGCATGTCCTTATTAAATTATAAATGTGCATTTGTAAAATTTATACAATTTTTCAAATAAATGCTATTGATCGTTCAGTTTTGTTTTTCTTTAATCCTAAAAAATTGCCTTTGTTACATTATTAACCACAAAAATTTCCTTTGGTACTTCTTTAAATCTTAAGAATATCTGTAATTGTTTTTCGTCTGAAAAGGGTGAAAAATTGGAATCTTTCTATTTATCGAAATTACCATATATCGAATTTTTTTCAAGGAACCTTCTTGTTCGATATATAGAGGTTCAACTGTAGTTCCTATTCTTAACTTAATATCATAAAAGTGATTATTTGGTTTTATAATAATATAAAACAAACGGAATCAATAATCTTAAAATGGAATGTGTTTTCAACAAATAATGACACTTAAAACATAATATAACATATATTAAGGTTATGAACTATTTTTGGAAGAAAAAAATAGGATCTCTTCTTAGCTTAAGATCATACAAATATTTTTCATATATTATAAAATTACTATTACTTTACGGAAGTTTTCATTACTAAATTAAATAGTTTTGTTATTTTTGTGAACAAACGGACTTCCCTTAAATTATCTTTATTTTTCTACCCACTGTTATTATAATATTTTTTTACCCACACACTGAAATTCCCTTTCATCTTCTGGGTTTTCCTTTCTTCTTAACTGTGATATTTTTTCTAATATAAAATAATTAGGAATACTTCTCTAAGGTCCGTTTTTTCCATAATACATTATTTCGTCTGATGTGTCTCAAGCTACCTATTCACGGTCCAACTTAGCGGGAAAACTTCTCAAATTTAATATTTATGACTTATATATTGATTTAAATAATATAATAAATTTTGGTTAACATTGGGTAACCGGAAGCGGTACTTTACTTGAAGGTCATATTAGAATTTCGTCAAAAATTATATTAAAATGTAATGTAAAATATTTTAAATTTGGTAAATAGAACTTTTATATCGATATCAATGTATTTACTAGATTTTGCTTAAAATTGGTGAGCCGAAAAGGGTACTTTACCTGAAGCTTACATCAAAAATTATATTTAAATTAAATACATAAATCATATGTTTCGGTAATAAAGGTTACAAACGCAATTTGGTTTCCAATCCAATTAAACATTTTTATTACTTGTTTTAAGTGTTAAAGTTGAGTGTAAAATACTGGATTTCCTCCCCATTTGTTTGTGTGTATCAATAGATGGATGTCGCGACGCCGATTTTTGAGATACTGCAATCTTCGGAAACTAGTAACCAAATTCAAAATCACTTTTTTGAGGAACCGATTTATAGTTTTAATAGGCGTACAAGGAAGTCATGTGTTGTCCACATCAGAGACATTTAGTTAGCAGACAATCTCTACTGCAATAATGTTTAAAAACAATTTTAATAGTGGACACAACAGACGAAATAATGTATTATGGAAAAAAACGGACCTTAGAGAAGTACTGCTAATTATTTTTGATTAGAAAAAAATAGCACGATTAAGAAGAAAGGAAAACGCAGAAGATGAAAGAGGATTTCGAAACGTTGGTTGTTTGTAGGTAAAAAAATATTAATGTAGAAAAATAATAAAGATAATTTAAGGGAATTGTGTTTTTTCACAAAAATAACAAAACTATTTAATATTTTTCAGTTTGATAAGAAAGGCTCAAAGAATGACGTCAGGGCATTAAAATTCCCCTGGTCATGGTGCTTGAACTCTTTTGTGACCCTTTCAGGTAGAAAAGGCCTACCACCTGCCCCTTTGAACAAGGGTTGTTCAGTCTGTGTTGGTCATCACTGGCGTCCGTTACTGGATACATCTCGAGTTGTGGTGAGTCATTTTTATATTTACATTGATTCTGATCAAGTACTTCTATTTTTTTTTAAATCATTTGTCTAATAACACAACAGAATCGCGTCTGCATAGAATACTTTGATTAAATATATCCGACTTTATATTTAGTTAGCAGAAAACGTTTATGAAAACGACTATGTTTACAATAAGTGTTGAATAAATTGCTTGCTATTTATGTTATAAGGAATTTTAAACTGTTTTAAAACTGTTATTGTTATTGTGGATCGAATAATTCTCTACTGGTAGCAAATGAGGATAGTAACGGTTGCACTGGTACACAGCATTTAACTGAAGGTTTGAAACTCTCCTGGCAAACATCATATGAGTGCTATTATTTATTTATTTTTTAAATTTTCAATATTTTAGTAATTTACTTTATAGAATAGTTTATTATTTCATAATCGGTGATTATATTATAAATAATTTATAATTATTTGGTTGTTATTGTTTTGTTTTTTTGTGTGTTTTTCTCATTTATTAACAAAGACTACATTTTTATGTAAAAAAAACCTTAAAATATGCGGCAAAGCATTTTAAAATACTTTTAGGGATTATTTTTTTTTATAAAATATTCCAGATGGTGAAATAAAATAAAAATACCTTATTTTGCAACATTGTAATAATATAATAAATTAGGAATGGGAAGAAAAAACTTTAAATTAATTTGTTAAGTATGAAGATGAGAATAACATTCTTATTTTTTTTTTTTAAGTAACTACTTAATTTGTTCATATACAGCAAACGAAATAAGGAAATATGAACTTTTTGAAACAACCAATACGAACAAAAATTGTCCTATGTATATGTAAAAATTATCTGTGGAAACATTTAACTGAAAATGTTAATCATTAATTTTTAAAGTTTTGCTTTAAAATCGATTGCTAACTATTGCTATTCAATCGAGTAAAGTGTAGACTAAAGGGTTTTATGAGTTGGGAATTTTAACAAAACTGAAATATGAGAAGAGAATATTTATACTTGCCTATAACTATTGGAGCTAAATTGTGGAATTACACATTTAGTTAATTTTTTTATATGTACTGCATAGAAGCCAATGTGCATATTTTTATTAATTAATTTAATTAGATTAGATCTATTCTTATTTAAAAAATATTATAAAATTTGACTGGCAGTTTTTAGGAAACGTCCAGATAGCTTTCTTTTTTCATACAATGATTTTTTTTTTAAATTATTTTATTTATAAATGGAGAGGTAATGAACAAAAATTTCATTAAAAACATCTCATACATTCTCATCCTCTTCAAAAATGAGATGTAGGTAGGTTAAAAATGTAAATATATATTTCCTTATTAAATGAATTGTTCTTTATTAAATTAATTGTCTTTGTCATATGGTTACAAAATGAATGTTCGATCATATTAAATAAAACCTCTCAAGTAACATTCCTAATTTAAATTGAATTGTAATGAATTTATTTTTAAATTAAAATCATAGAAAATTCAGTATAATTAATGCATATATTTCTCTTGGATCTTGGTAATTTTTTCAGTTATATAGTCAAAACATGATCTTTTATTAATCTGTCAAGTTTATTATACAATTGTTAATCTTATAATGCATTCTTTGCTATATTTTGAAACTATACGTAAATATTATGTGATTTTAATGATCAAAATTGATCTTTGTGTTTATTTGTAGATGGGAAGGCGCAAAAGTAACCGAAAGCCTCCTCCTAAAAGGAAAGCAATTGTACCGTTGGATACACAATTTGATTGTCCTTTTTGTAACCATGAGAAATCTTGTGAAGTTATGATGTAAGTCAATTAATAAGATATTTTATTTTCGTAAATGAGAAAACATAACAATATTTTCATCATTCAAAAAATATTGTTGATGGATTTTTAAAATACAAATCCCTAGAATTAAAACTCCTTCATTGCTATAATATATATATATATATATATATATATATATATATATATATATATATATATATATATAAATAGATATAATTACCTAGATATCTTGAAATTAATATTTATTTACTATTTACCTGAAAACGGGAGGAAATATTCTTTTATTTAAATAGGTTCAAAACACTGAAAAAAAATAAATGATCTCAAGCATAGTTAGTAGCCTGTTGACTGTTACCATAGTTCTGATAGACTATATGATTTAGATGAAAGGCTAATTCAATGAAAAAAAATTGGTTTATTAAACACTTTAGCTGATCCTTGATTAAATAATACTTTAGAAATTTGGAATTCAATCTACTGGAATAGGATTGCTGACCCAATGCTTCGATAAGCCTCACTGTGAGAGTACTTCTGTATCTTACTTAATGTGTATCTTAATGTACTTGTGTGTTTTATGCCAACCAATGGAAAATATATTATAGTGATAATAGTTGATCATTATGTGCGGAGGTCATTACATCGCATTATTTGAAAAATATTAAGCCACTTTTATGAAAAACATGTGATAAAAACATTTAAACGAAGTTAATTATCAATAAAAAAGTAATCATCCTTAATTTTATTGAGTTTATAGCTCTTAGCTGTAGTTGTTAACTTTTTAGTTTGAATATTAGTTCTATTCCTACACACGTTTTGACTATCTTCAAACTTGCTGTGCAGGCATGGTAAAATATTTGAGATGGAAAAACCATTTAACGCACATGTGCCTCACAGTTTTGATGATAGTCAAAATTAGTGTTGGAACAGACCTATTAAGGGTAAACCTTTGGAATCGCTACTAACGACCTTGAAGAGGTCTAGATTCTCAGACCAGACTATACTTTCACCCACTGTGCATGCCCAATTAAATACTCAAACCGATGGATTCTTTTCACTTGGAATAGTCATGTAGGGTTAGATCAGACTTCCCGCCTTTTATCGAATAGATCTCTTGTCCCCACCGCCTTCTTTCCTACGCCATCTTTAAGTTTATCATGGCCAATCTCTTCAACCTTCTATTAGCTTCGGATCTGGGAAGTTTAGTCCAAGAGGTGAAAAAATGTTTCCAATTATGTGTAAAACTAAGGATCAATAAATTTTCGTCCATGAAGTTTTAGAAAATTGCATTCATTTTCTAATGAAAAGGCGGCGTTGAGCTTCAATGAATCCAGATGTGCCACTTGTTGTCAGCA
This sequence comes from Rhaphigaster nebulosa, assembly GCA_948150685.1. Taxonomy (NCBI): domain Eukaryota; kingdom Metazoa; phylum Arthropoda; class Insecta; order Hemiptera; family Pentatomidae; genus Rhaphigaster; species Rhaphigaster nebulosa. The sequence goes on from OX411309.1 coordinate 151,881,496, forward strand.
ATCTTTTACCATTACTATACCTCTGGCTTACCATTCTTCCGCTCCCTGGCGTATGATGGTTCCCAGTTCCTGACTTGATCCTTGGATCAAAATTGTTAATAGCATAACCGGAGTGAGTTGGTCATGGATGAAATTAACCTTTTTCCTCTGTAGAGAGTCTTCTTAGTATTGCAATACCCCTTCGTAAAAAGGCGGTAAGTCTGACCTAACCCTACACAAGCGTACCAACTGAGAAGGATCCGTATATTTGAGGATTTAATTGCACAGGCGCAGTGGGTGAAAGTATAGTCTGGTCTGAAAATCTAGACCTCTGAACGGTCATTAGTAGCAATTCCAAAGGTTTACCGAATGGAATTTAATTTACAAAACATATCCCAACCTTATTGCCATTGGTCCTAAGCAACCAGGATAAGCATATAAGCAAGGAATATATGGAGGAGGTTACCCTGACTGCTATCCACACCTGCATAATAAAAAAGTGGCAGGGTATTTAAAAAATATTTGGTATAGCAGAAAATAAATAGGTAGCTGCCCAATCTCAAAAATATTAATGTTGTGGTTTATCATGTTTTGCTGGACATCAAACATCCAGTTACATCACAGCGATCCTTCGGAAGGCCTTATCCTTTTGAAAGGATGTAGGATTTATTTTTTATTAATTGAAAAGTGATCATTCTTATAATTAAATTAGTAACAACAAACCAACATGTTAAAAATTATATATTTACCACAAATAAATGTGTTGGGAGTAATAAACATATATGAGAAGATTTTTTTCTTTGGTTAATTTTTTTAATACATTATTTTGATTTCAGGGATAGAGTCAGAAGTAGTGCCCGAATCGTGTGCAGAATATGCTTGGAAGATTTTCAAACAATTACCAACTTTTTATCTGAACCTATAGACATTTACAATGATTGGATTGATGCTTGTGAGAAAGCCAACTAAACGTTTTAAATTGGCTTTTAATTTCTAGTATGCAGTGACTTTTTATTCTACCTGGAAAATGTATATAGTCGTTAATATTTTTAAATAATTTATTTGTAAATATGTATTGAATAACAAATATTTTTATAATAATGAAATTAAGCATTGCCAGAGTTTTTTATAATAAACATTTTATTGTCAAATGGATAACATATTTTGACTCTAGCTTATAATACCATAATCTTTTATTTTTTTTCATTTATGGTCATTTATGAAATTGATTAACAATTTTATTGTGTTTTGATATTCATAACAAACTTTTAAAATTTTAAGTAGAGACTTGCTACCTAGGCCAAATATAAAATATAATGCATGAATTATCAACTCTTCTTTGTTTCTTTTGTTTGTAGCTTGCTTAGATATTTAATTCTAATATTTATAGTGATTTGTTAAAATAGCACATTAAACTCTCTTTACATGAAACAATAACTTCAATTTTGTAAATAGCTACTCCTTAATCTTTTCATTCAATATAAATTAAGATATGGATGCATAAATATAAAAAAATTTTTACCTTTCATTAATGTGCTTTGAGGAACATCCTCTTTCATATCATTCTTTTGTGAATAGAATCTGATTTATCACAAATTATTCATTTTTTTAAAATTGGAAAATTCAAATTAAAACATAATTAAAGGCTAATCAGGCAAGAACAGAAATGATAAACACGAATTTGAATATTCCAATGTAATATATACATTTTTATATATTTCACATAAATAAAAAAATGTACAATTTTAAGGAAAGAAATTATGAGTTATTCAAACAGCTATTCAAAAAATTTGTCAAATTGAATTGTATGGAATATAAAACATTGGTTGGAGCATTAGAGTATTCATAATTTAAGAAAATAATATTTTAACATTTTGCACCCAAAAATTCATCACAAATTTTCACCAAATGCTAAGTAGATTATGTGTTTAATATTATAATTAAAAACATATCGTTGGCTACAATGTGAAACCACATAGCTGTAACATCCCAACTTTTCAGAAAATACAAAAAAAATTAACTTTTCGCCATATTAAGATATGTTTTTCTTTTTAATACTAATTGTAAGTATTAGCGAGTAACACACTATAATAAACTGTGTAGAAAAAATTAACACTTAATTGTTGTGTGTAAAATTTAGGCAAAAATAAAATAACTATAAATCAGAACATTTTGCACTAATGTGGTTTCACATTGAGACGGACGATATGGCAATTGAGACATACTTAAGAATAAATTTATAACTAAACCATTTATCATTTTTGCTTTATATATTTCTAACAACTTTCTGGTAAGTAGTATTTTTATTTGCATTAAAGAAATGATAATCAGAAATAACGTATTATAAGCAATAATGAGGATTAAAAAATTGATTTATACTCATAATAACATAATATTGTATCAGTAAAAAAAATAGTGAAAAGTCTTCCCAATTTTCATTTTTATCGACACTCAAATCAAAATATTAATGTTTTTCCCCATCATCTAGACCATTCTTATTATATGATACATATCGAAACAGTCAGATATTTGAGAAATTTCATTCAAAAATTTGTCAAAAGCTGTATTTAAATACTGCCATTTTATAAAAACACCTATATTTATATACAGCGGCCCACCGATCCACAGCTTTCGACTGATCTTTTCTTGTCTGATCCTCATCCTTATGGAATTCCATTCCTCCTTCCATTTGTCGCCCCAATACTCTTATCACCTTCAAATCCTGCTTATTCAATCACTTATTTTCCATCCAGTTCCAAAAAACATTGTAAATAGATTTTCTCTTATTTCAATCAACATTTGTAAATATATTTCTTCATTTATAATTTTGTCATATCTTATTAACATACGAAGTTTGTGTGGTTTTTGTTTTAAGACGTAATCAATTAAACTATTGTTGTGGATCAGAGGATTTATTAACAAAAACACAAACAAGTTACAAGAAGATACTTCACCAATGGCGGGCATAAAGCTACAGACACAGACCCACGCTATCCCCTCTCAAGCCAGATACTTCTGTACCAGTGTTGCCGCCAACAGTGTTGTTTCGTTTATTAATATTATATTTACAACATTACAAGCAATGAGAAATAATAAATCAATTTCTCCAACAATTTCCTTCCTAAATTATTTATTATTTCTCTTTAAAAGTAATTCCGTTACTAAATATACTTATTAGATTCTTAACGCAACACTGTAATATTTACACTAATTTAATTAACAACTTTCATAGCCCTAATTTTATGCACTCTCAATTATAGCCTAACAATGTACAAGAATCATAAAATTTAATCATTAAACTACATCAATTTTATTTACAATGAACCTTTTCTTTTAAAGGTCTTTTATAATATTTCTTTAAGTCCTGCAGCCCATCTATACCTAAATTCAACAGATGTTTTAACATTACTTCCTTTGTCACATCCTTGGTCAAGATGTCCGCCAGTTGATGTTCTGTTTCCTTGTATTCAATTTGGACATCCCCTTTTTCAACTGCTTCCTTGATGAAATGGAACTTCCTGTTAATGTGGCGAGTTCTCCTACCTTGTCCACCATTCTGAACCCAATCTATAACAGCCTTTCTATCCGAGAATATTGTTACCGGTGTTCTTACAAACTCAGTAGCTCCAAGCTCTTCCATAAGTTCCATGAACCATTCTGCATCGCATACTCCTTCGCATGCCGCCATAAGTTCGGCCTCCATGGTTGACATAGCTACCAAATTTTGTTTTCCGCTCCTCCATGCCAGGATACTCTTTCCAAGAGTAACAACATGCCCACTGAATGACCTCGCATCCGAAGTAGTACACCATCCCGCATCTGCTGAAACTTGCAGTCTTCCCTTTTCACCATCTATCTTCAGCCTGAAGTGCTTTGTACCTTGCAAATACCTCAGCAGTCTTTTCACGGCTAGCCAATGTATTTCCCTAGGATCTGAGTTGAATTGGGAAAGTTTGCTAACAGTATATGCAATATCAGGTCTGGTGCAACGGGCCAAGTGCAAAAAAGACCCAATAGCCTCTCTGTAGGTTGCTTCCGATACAACTGGAGAATTATCATATTCATATAGGTCAATTCCTTTCACTCCCGGAGTGTTAACAGCCCGGCACTCGGTCATCCCAAACCTCTTCAGGACTGCTTCTGTGTATTCCAACTGTGATAAACATATAAAAGCATCCTCTTCTTTGATCTCAAGACCAAGAAATTTTCCTCCCTCAATGGGTTTGATATCAACCTCCTTCTCCAGCAAGGTAGTAAACTTATCAATGACATCATCATCTTCTCCAGTGATAATAAAGTCATCAACATAAATTCCTAATATTACTTCTTTCCCTTCAACTTTGCCCTTAAATATACATGGGTCCTTAATTAAGTTTGTGAACCCTAGCAATTTTAATATATTTTTTATTTTTTCATACCAGTTTCTCCCTGATTGTGGTAACCCATAAAGGCTTTTCTTTAGCAGTAATACCTTTCCCGTTTTTTCGCATCCAGGTGGCGGCTCCATGTATACCGGTAGAGTTAGCTCAGAGTTGAGGTATGCTGATTTCACGTCAAGGAATCTCCGTGAGTATTTTCTTTTGACGGATAGTGCCAAGATGGTTCTTAACGATTCCCACTTGACTACTGGGCTGTAGGACATATCGTAGTCGATACCCTCCTGAAGCCTACAACCAACTGCCACAAGTCTTGCCTTGTAACTTTTGGAGCCATCCAGGTTTTTCTTTATCCTAAAAACCCATCTACTTTTTATGACTTTCTGGTCCGGTGGTCGCGTTACTTCTTCCCAAACCTTGAAGCCCTCCATGTTCTTTAATTCTTCTCGAATCGCTTCCAGCCAATGTTCTGAATCCGTTGATCTTAGAACTTCTTGGTAAGATTTGGGTTCTTCCAAAAGAGTTTCCAGAACGAAATCCCTTAATCTTTCTGGTAACTTTACGGTTCTTCTAGGTCTTCCTTTCTGATATCGATTTACATCAGGACCATACCTAAGTGCTTCTTCTTCTTCTTCTTCTTCCTCACTTGATACATGCAGATCCTCCGGCGCTCCTTGTTCTTCTGGAGTTGCAATGACATTTTCAAAACCCCTGAAATCTTCTTCATCCGATGATATACGTTGATCATTGGGTGTTTCTTGTGCTTCTGGCACCAATATTTCCTCTGTCATCGTCAGATCTTTACGATCGCTTCCTAGTAAGGTTCTCCCTTCTGTTTGGTTGCGTGGTACCTCCAGTAGAGCAAGATCTTTTCCAGCTTCCTCCCTTCCTTTCTTCCAACCCCTGCTGTTTTCATCAAATGTTACATCTAATGTTTCATGTATTTTTCGTTCTTGAGGGTCATATATTCGGTAGGCCCGCCTAGTTTGAGAGTAGCCCACTATCTAGATCTAGGATGTAACTTGCTCAAATTCGGGTTGTTTATTTTGTAATAGGCCAAACAACCATAAACTCTCAAGTGTTTGACGCAGGGTTTCTTTTCACTGAATAACTCTTGTGGAGTTTTGTTAGTGTTATTTTTATTAGGCACTATGTTGTGCAGGTATACCGCTGTACTTAGAGCCTCTCCCCAAAATTCATCTGGCAGACCCCCATCCGCCAGGAGACAACGAGTGGTTTCTAACACTGTTCTATTTGCCCGTTCTACAACCCCATTACTTCGTGGGGAATAGTAAACTGTGTGCTCATGACGAACACCCTTTTGAGACAAATAATTTTTGACCTTTTGATTCTCGAATTCAGTACCATTATCTGACCTTAATATTTTCAATTTCGATGAGGTCTGATTTTCTAGCTGCTCAGTTAAGGAAACCAAATTCTCATAAACTTCCGCCTTATTGTTTAATAATTTGACAAAATATTTTCGGGAGTAACTATCAACTAACAGCATAAAATAATATTTATTGCCCAGTGTGGCTGTTCGCATAGGTCCACACAAATCTACATAAACTCGGTCCAGAGGTCTTGACGTAGTTTCTCCCTCGTTCCTATAAAATTTCTTCCTTACCATCTTTCCAGCCAGGCATGGCTCACACACGCCTAAGTCACCACAGAGTTTGTTTAGACCAACCACCAAGTTTCCTTCTGCCATAGTATCTAATTTCTTTATACTAACATGCCCTATCCTCTGGTGCCAAAGTTTTCTGTCCCCTGATTCAGTTTTTAGGCAGATATCTCCTACTCCCATATCATAAGATTTGTTGAACTTGACTACAAATAAGTTATTTTTATAATCACCCGAGCACACCAATTCACCCTCCTTCGTGATTATTTCAGCTCCTTCCTGGGAGAGTAGAACTTTATGCCCCTTTTCCACTATCTTAGGCACGGATAATAAGTTATCCCGCAACTTAGGTACAACTAAGACATCCTGTAAATTCAGGTTGTTATCTACACCATTACCACAGGCTTTTACTTTAATATTTCCACGGCATGTTGATTTGATTGCTCGACCATCTTCAGCAACCGAAATTTCTTTATTTTCTTCAACTCCTTCCTCAATCAAGGACGAGTCTGGGGTCATATGAGATGTGCAGGCCGAATCAAGATACCATACACTATCATCAACTCGTGCAGTTGTACATAATGCGAATTCTTGGGCCAAAGAAGCTTTATTCTTCTTGGGGTGAGGTCTACGTGTATAGGTGGGTTTACTGGTACTAGGCTGTTTACTTTTACCCCTATTAAGCCAGCAATCCTTTTTTAAATGGCCTGGTTTGTTACAATTAAAGCACACTTTAGTGTTGGAATTGGTCCGGTTTTGAAGGGTCCTAAACACCTGATCATTTTTATTAGAGGCATTTCTCCTTTCAAACGACAAAAGCATCTGCCTCAATTCGGCAAATTTGATGCTCCTGTTCGCTAAGATGGGATTAACGACTGGGTCATAATAGGATGGCAAGCCTTCAATTATGTACCTTATTAACTCCCTGTCAGTTAATGTTTTCCCAAGTTGAGCTATCTCCTGGACTAAACATTGGAATCTATTGAGATATTCATCAACAGATTCTGAACTATGTTTTTTGATATTATTTAGATCAAACATAAGGTCTATGACCTTTTCCTCAGGGATGCCCTCAAACCTCTCCTTTAATTTGTCCCAAACTATTTTTGCTCTTTTCTCCCCTCTAAGTGATGGTAAAATATCATTACTGACCGTTAGGATAATAGTAGACATCGCTTCCTTATTTCTTTGTTCCCAGGCCTTCAAGGCTGCTTCTTCCACTGGTGGAACTACCTTTTCCACTACATCTTCATAAATACCTTTTGCCTCGAGATATGCTTCGATTTTCATCAACCATATTGCGTAGTTCTCCGCTGTCAGCTTCTCAATACCATAATTCGCCACGTCCATTGTGTTTTATAAGTTTTAGGGCGATTAGTCCGTAAAACAAAGACCTATATATCTCTTCACGGCGGTTAGTCCGAAAAAAAAAACTATATAGCACACGATCTGTTAAAAACGTGTTTATTATTCTTAACTTGATGCATTTATGTACTCTAAAACCACGCTCTGCTACCAAATTGTTGTGGATCAGAGGATTTAATAACAAAAAACACAAACAAGTTAGACTAGATACTACACCAATGGTGGACACAAAGCTACAGACCGTCAACAGACACTATCCTTTCAAGACAAGTACTCATGTGCCAGTGTTGCCACCATCAGTGTTGTTTTGTTTATTATTATTATATTTACAACATCACAAGCAATGAGAAATAATAAATCAATTTCTCCTAACACACATGACAGGTTTTAGATATGTATCATATAAGTATGGTCATGATGATGGGGCAGAACCCCGAAATGTTGATACTTTGATGTGAGAGTGTTAATACAAATTAAAATTGGGAGACTTTCCTTTTCACCATTTTTCTACTGATTAAAATCATAATCTTCCATTTAGAAATATTCATCATAATATTGTATGTTATACAACATGTATATGTTTATAATAATGTATGTAATACAACATGTATTTGTATATAATGATGTATGTAATACAACATGATATAGAACTTGTTGCAGATTGCTTTTCTATTTCCTGCAGGAACTGTTTAAATGCTAGTGATTAGCTAACCTTAGATTTAGACCTGGTATAGGTATTTATAACAATAAACTAAAATTGTTAGTGATGTATAGATCATCAATATAAAATTTTAATGTGTATAAAATGAACTAGTTAAGTTTTTATGAATAGCTAAATTCTAAGATGAAAATATGACAGCTGAAAGAATGCTGTGAGGTAAAACATTAAAGGTCTAGGCTGTGGTGGTGAGAACAGGTGGAGGATGACCTGTGCAGAACGGTTGACTTTGCCAATAGTTAATGCTGACTTAGTCATTCTATTAGGATGTACTATAACAAGGGTAGCTGATTAATGTGCTATCTGTTGAAAAAGTGGTGGTACTAGTTCCCCGTGAAGGCTCAAGTACCTAGGTTTTGTAGTATGTACCATTAAGTGAGTGTTAAACTTGTGAAATAATGTGCCACTACCGTTAGAAGTGGGATTGATACCAATTACATGGGGTGTAATTTTAACCCAACAGAAGTTAGTGATTAGATTTATAGTAAATCTGCAACATTAGTTAATGTTTTCTAATTAGGGATGGATTTGCCACTTCTATAAATTTGTTTTATTGAAAACTAGTTTTGAATGTTATACATTTATCCTCAGTTCTAAAAACACACAAACAATTCAAAAATAAGCAATTTAAAATATAGTTTGGTATATACATATATATTAGTTTTTATTTATATATCCTCGCCCGGATCTCATTACCGCGTAGGGGAGCGTCACATGGGTGGCGGATGTGGAGATGGTCGGTGGAAATTCCTTGGAAGTTCCTCCCGGCTAAGTCCGATGGACTCGCTGACCAGCAATGAGACTTGCTGGAGGGTGTTACGTAGGTTTGAACGCCCTACTCACATATTTTTAGTTCACAAAATACCACAAAAAGTCATGGATCTCTCTGATCTAATGAATTTGGGTTTGGACGGTAGTCGGTGGACCGAGATTGGTAGACAGCAATTAGTGGTATCGGCATCGAACCTCCGGGTTCGCTAAGCCTTTTATTATTATTATTTATATATAGTTTTATTATAATTTATATATATATATATATATATATATATATATATATATATATATATATATATATATATATTGGTATACCAAACTATATTTTGGATTGCTTATTTTTGAATTTGTTGTGTATTTTTAGAACTGAGGATGAATGTATAACATTCGAAACTAGTTTTCAATAAAACAAATTTATAGAAGAGATAAATAATTTATCAATCCCTAATTCGATTGATCATTCTATACCATCATGCAGATATCAACTAATATGTTTTCTTTTTTAAAAAAAATGGTCCTATAGCTTAATATATTAGGTTTTTGAAGTTATTTTTAAGTAAAACATTTTTATATTTTAATAATTATTAACTAGAATATAGTCATTAGTTCATGTTTATACTTCTTGTTGTTGATTTAACAAACAAATTCATAAGCAGCAATATTGATTATTTTAAATTTGCAAATGCCTCTTTGATCCAAACATTGAAAATAGCAAACTATATTGATACTCCCTCTCTCTCTCTCTCATTCAATCAGTGTGACAACATATTGCTGCGCCTTGGCCTCATCAAGCAACTTCCTCAAGTTAAAAGTTGTATTGTTGGTAAGTTATTAACCAATAAATCATTGATATGTTCTTTTAGCTAGCATGAATTATTTTCATCAATGCCTCTTTCAAACACTTAATTAATATACAAATCAATTAAATTCTTATTGGAAATTTGTTTACATTCTTAAGATTAATAAAACATTAACTATTACTTTTTAAAAATTCATTAACTCTGCTCAAGAAGAGTGAGGATGTTGAGGTGGTAAAATACAATGGCTATCATTAGAAGATATATTAAAGAGGAAATAGTTGAACTGACAGTTGAGGTATTGCACAAAGATGTAGTACAGACACTGCACGCGATTATTTCTCCTTGGCGTTGTTTTATTTCCTCTTCACAATTAACATTAGAACATTTTCGGTAAACCAGTGGTGTACGACCAGCTGAAATAAAGACATTTAAAATATTAAAATATAATGATGAAGACAATTTATTTTGTTAGCTGGAGAAACCCTACAATACATTTGTTATTTATTTCCTTCATGTACCATCTATTAAGATATTAATGCTCTGACGATCATTAGCCTTAAGCCTTGTACACACTTAGCAACAAACGTATGGGACATGTGTATGGCTACACGGAATAGGGTGGGGAGAGATGGCTGTACTTCATAGAGTATTGGCATCCTAGGTTCAATTTTATCATTTTAATATAAAATGGAAACAATAATAATTCTAGGATTCTATATAATATTTAATAATATGGCATTCTAGGATTAATTTTATCTTCTAATTTTAATTTTCCTAGAAAATTAATGGCGAGGACTGTGCCTTTCCAAAATTGATTCCTTTTACAGTACCATTTATCTCTACTTTTTTTTTTTTTTTTTTACCAATCATCATTAAATTATTAATACACAAATGAATGCAACATAGAGCAATTTGTTGTGACATGGTGCACCACCATTTTACATACTAACTGAGTTGGTGTGGATACGATACTGTGGATACATTTGTATCGCAACAGCATGGGACTTGTGTCTCATAACAATGTCCCATACATTGTCACTAGGTGTGTACTAGGCTTAAGAGTCGCACGGAAGGTCGCTACGGATCTATGAGATCCACCTCAACAAATCAATTTCTTTATAAAAAAGAGTTATGATGAAATTGGAGATCTGCCATTTAAATTAGAAAGTTTATACAGTTCATGTTATGAACAAGAAATTGCAGAATCTGATTTATTTTATCATGAAACTATTAACTATTAAATTATTAGCAATCATCTATTAGTATAACAACAATTTTTTAGTGTTGTTGAGAAACATCTTATTGGCACAAAAATTGATCAAGTAAGAGCCACCAAAGAGATATCAACTGGGCCCCTCCAAAAAAAAAAAAAAAAAAAAAAAAAAAGAGGGCATTGCATTGATTGCAAGGCCAGTAAGTCAAAAATTATTGCAAGAAATGCTTCTATTATGCTTGTTTAGGTCATGCAGACATATTTTGTCAATATTGTAGCGATTAAGTTAATGATAATTTTTTATACTTTTTCTTTAAGTCATTCCCTTTCTTATTCATTAAAAATCATTCTAAAATATAACATTGCTAAATATTATGTGATTTATATTTGAACTCAGATTTATTTACCTATTAAAAATAATTTTGTTTTAAACACTCCTAATTATTAACAGGCCAATTGGACCCAACGTTTCCACTAATGTTAGAATCTTCAAATTATAACCCTTACCAACTTATGGTTATTTATGATGAATAAATATCATTAAATAGCAAAACGGTACAACTACAGAGGAGCGGCGCACTATCTGAAGAGTCTAGAGACTGAATCGAGTGTCGTCTCACTAGCGATCTCTGGATCCATTCTTGTTAACTGCGTGCCTCCTTTTTCTTATAAATTTGGTTTTATGCTCACCGCTTAAAACTCTTTTTCTACAAGCAATTTTTCGATTGCTATGAAAATTCGTATTTAGTAGTTTTGGGGGGTGCAAAAAACGAATATCAACTTTGTCTCTCCCTGAAAAAAAATATTTTACCCCGCTTTGTTACGTCGCACAAATTTTATTTGGAGTTGCTATACCCATTGTGATTTAATTTTGTTAGATTCTAGTTTGCACCTATTTATGATAGTTACTGGGTAATTTCATGTTTTTTAATTATGAACTTAATCATTTATAATCATAATCGCTAGTGAGACGACACTCGATTCAGTCTCTAGACTCTTCTGATAGTGCGCCGCTCCTCTGTAGTTGTACCGTTATTTCGTTAAGCCTCATAAATTGGCTAGAATCTGATAAACACGTAATCTTCTTTTTGACATAGAAAGTCCACTTATATATTTATTAGCACTCATTAACTATACATTAGTGGATAGTAAACTACAGTGAATGGCAATGCAAAACACTCATTTCACTTCCTCTAATGCCAATATGGTTAATGTTTTATTCATGATCACAATTAATTTGTTGATAATGTTGCCTAATACTTCAACAATTATCAAGCACTGCATGTAAATCCTTTCTGGTCTGATACCAAACTTCCAAAACATTTAAATGAAAAAGTTCTGCATAAAATGCAAGGTTTCAACTTAGCAAAGGTTTAGTTTCTGCTAGCTTGCTTTGATGAAAACCTTGATGAAGTCAATAATAAATAATGTGCATGATTCCACCAAAATCAGAAGATCATGGAGGCATGTCATCAGAATAGGCATGATGGCTAACTATTGTAGGAATAAAAAGCAACAACTGTCAAGGAAAATCTTTAAGTATAAATTTTAACCTAAATTATTTGATTAAAAAACCTTCATACTTGTAGACAATTTGACTTAAATTACAATATAGTCTTAGTATAAATAAAATAACGTTAAATAAATAATCTATGTATTCAAGTAATATTTTAAAATAGTAATTCGTCTTTTCTTTGCACATGTGGAACACAAGTAGATACTTTCTTGCAAATATTAAAACGAGAAAGAAAACTTGAGTTAATTTTTGGAATTAGTAACCAAAAGTAAACCAAAGACGAATGAAATAATTAACCTAATGAAAATTCTAAGTATAATCAATAAATTGGTCATACATATATCATAAGTCATGTGTGATGTACTGTTTCATTTACAAGTTATAGTCAGTCAATCTATACTTTTTAGAGGTAGATTCTGATTGGTTCATATTGTGTTAATATTTAAGTTTGCTAAGGATTTTTTTCTTCTTCTTAATGGTACAGTAGACGCAAAAAAATATCCTTGGCCTGCTCATCAGCCTTTTCCGAGTCTTCTCTAATGGTAGCATGCTTGATGGAGATTGGAACATTCTTCAGATCATCTGTAACATTTCCCTACCATCTTACTTTTGAACTTCCTTCGGGATATAACTCCTTCGTATTTTTCATAAAACAAACTCCTTGCTGCCCTGGATTATCCATTGTATTCAGGCAAATTTGTAGATGGATAGATTGTGGTGCATAATATGTCTTTATCATTCAAAGGTATTAGGCACCATCATTTATAACAGACCCTAATTTCTGTTCCTAGTCAATATTGCCCATGTATTTTCCAGTGACATCCATCATTTTCCTTGTTTCACTGTATGTTCCATTTTGTCAGTATCATCCACCTCAGATTCCTCCTCACAGCCGAGAGATATTAATAACATTGAAACCAATTTAATTAATGTCTTTACAAAAATGAACATTTAAAAAAAAAATAATAATATTTTTTAATTTTTGCTTTAATATCTTAACTTCAATAAAGCGAAAGATTGTGAAAAACAGCTTTTACTTTGACCCAAAATAAGTGAAACTGTAGCTGATAAACATAATTTATGATTAAAGTAATTGAAAAGAAAGAATGCTTTGTCCTATTTTCAATTAAAAAATAATAATAATAAAAATTAATGAGATAAAAATTTAAAAAAATGTTTTTATTTTATTTCTGACATCTTGAACTTTTACAATGAAGTTATTTATGCAAAATTGGGTCAAGACAAACAACCTATATATTTTTAAATCAAATATACAATTGAAAATGTAAGTATTTAATCACTATGACAGATGTACCTTTCTCAATAACTTTTATGCAGTAAGGTTGGTTAATGTGGCAAAATTTTTGCAGAAAGATTGGAAATCTGAAGCCCTCACCACAAATGTTACTTTCAAGACGGCTTTGACAAGTATAGCACTCTCTAGGATATGTGATTCCTGTAAAATGAACATTAAATGTATAAATTAAAATTTATACACAAAAAGGTTCGATGCAAATCTGTATCTCTGTGGGGAGTGTGTGAAGAAAAACAATTTCTTAAGAGCTATTCACATAAATATAACATATATATATATATATATATATATATATATATATATATATATATATATATATATGTTATATTTATTTATGTATATATATATATATATATATATATATATATATATATATATATATATATATATATATATATATATATATATATATATATATATATATATATGTTATATTTATATATATATTTATATTTATAGATTCAGAACCTAGAAACCAAATAATGATTTAGGATCACTTTTTGAACCCCTGATTTGTTGCTTAATAGGCGTGCAAGGAATTCATGTGATATCCACAACAGATTTTTTAATCAAATTATTTTAAATTGTATTAATACTGTTTAATAAAATACCAAGCCCTGATAATGTTTTCATAATATGCTGATACAAATATTAAATTAAAATATTAAATTAAATTAATACAAATAAATACAAATATTAAATTAAAACAAATAAGTAAATAAAATATAATTCTATTCTATTATATACTGTTTAGTAAAGAGGTTTAAATAGCTATAATTTTATAGTTGAGTGTTTTAGACCATAAAATATCCATTTTTTTTCTATAAAGTTATCGAATTCGACGAAGATTTAATAAAACCAGCTAAAAAATTATCAATTGTATTTCAGGGTTAAGGAGGAGATTATTCGCGTTTCATCGAAATCGTTAGAGCTGTTTTGGCGCAATAGTGTATATAGAACAACTCATTTTTCGGCTACTGCGCAGCCGCAATTGCTCACAGGGTACTCGATTTATTAAACACGCATCGTAGGCCCGAAAGCCGACAAAACAAAAAAAAATCGGTCCAACAGTTCAGAAGATATTCATGACAGAGACACACAGACCAACATCCGAAAATGCGTTTTTTAGACTCAGAGGTTTGAAACGTATTGATTCGTTGAAAACTGCACTTCGGAATTTTCATTTTCAATACTGTCCTTGTAATGTAAACCTAGTACTTACCTAGCAGGAGAATGTTTCATTTATTTATTTTTTTGTGCTTTTGAATAACGAATTAAAAACAATTTATATTTTTGCTCAATCATCATAAATGCCCGAGTTACGGAGACTATTTTCGAGAAATGCTTCAACAAGAACAGAAATCGGTAGATTAAGGAGATCCTTGTATTGAAGATTTGAGTTCAGAAATAGAGGATGGGCCGATGCCAAATGATGATAATGTGAGTTAATTATCTTAACCAGAAGAAAGAGTAATAGAAGTTATAAAACGAACAGAAATCGACATAAATTTAGATTTGGAAAAATATTGTGAAAATATTAAGGCAGATCAACATATACAATTGGAATAGTCGCGCATTCCAACTTCAAATTTCTTTTAAGAGAACTTCGGACCATCACAATGAAGCTGAAGAATACTGAAGATGTACTTCCTAAAGAACCGCCAATATGAAAAAAAATCTACTAAATTAAGTCCTATAATAATTATCTTTTTTATATAATTTTAAAGAGTTTACATAAATATTGCTTCCAATAAAATCAGCAGCATCCATTTCTTCACATCTCCCACTTAAGTACAATAAAACAGTTTTTTAAACAATTTTAGTACAAGAATTCTGTACATTACCGATATATTTTAACTTAGTCAAGTTGCAAATATATTTTAAAAGTTTCTGGTTTAGTTTCCATGGAAACATTTTCTTTTCGTTAAATAATGTGAAAGTAGAAATTATTATGTTAATTTCCGCTTTTGTATTCTTAAATTACTTTGTTACAGAGCGTATTGTTTACAAAAGATTGGCGGATTGGTGGGAGGAGGTTCGGCCGCATCCATATCCTTTCAGATGCGCTCGGTTATCCATCTATTTTATGCTCCTCTTAAAATACACTGTATCTTTGCTAATACTGGTCCGATTTTGATGATTTTTTTAGATAATTTAATAACCTTTCATATAATTCTATACATATTTTACCGTAAAATGCATACTTTTTAAGCTATGCGCAAATAAAATATACTTTTCATCATAACTTTTTTCCCTGCAATTCCTCGGTGATTTATTACATAAATGAAAAGTTAAAGGCCTTTATGAAGAATAATTTAGGCAAGTTTCATCAAAATCGTTAGAGCCGTTTTCGAGAAAATTGTAAAAAACTGTAAACTCGATTATATAAAGTGGCAATTCCAGCCAGTCGATTTTGACGAAAATGTTCCTGTAATATCGCATGCATGTGCCAACCTTAAATACGTAATTTCAGTATCGTACAACTTTTCGTTTTTGAGCTAGACTGTTCACATACACACAGACTTGGTCTGGGTGTATTGCGATAATACATTTTGCGAGACTTGGTCATTTGGACTCAGTGTACTTCCGTCGAAAATTCGATTTCGAAAATTTTCATGATCGCAATACTTCCCCTTACTATATACTTCGTATATAGGTAAGAGAAAGTAATACGAAGGAGGAGTATATGAGGAGTACACAGTATTTTTGTATTTTTATATTTATCTTTTCCTACCTTGTATTTTTTTGTTTATAAGAACTAAAATTATTTAAGTAATAAATATTCTAGAATATGTTTTTGAATTTTATTCTCCCAAAAGTCTACTAAATAACACAAAAATGAAAATAAATTATTGTCGGGTAAGATTGAACCTTAAACCCTTACGATTACATTGATATATACATGTTATATATTTATAAACTTTACCTCTCACCTTCCTGAACGTCCAAAGATATTGTGAGCACGAACAGAAATATAGAACTTGGGTTCATCTGGCCATCGGCGAAATGCTAAAGCAGATTGTATCGATTTCAGCGGGTTCCGTTTCGTGCGACCTGCATAACCTTAAACCGTGTACTAGCAGTATAAATGTACACCTGGTTGCAAAGTAGAATAATACATTAATTTTCACAGATTCATCTATTTCTGACAGAACAACATCAGAAGTCGAGGTAGCGTTATTATTATTTTTTTTAAATTGTTTTATTTTATAATTAATTACTATTTATTAAAAATTAGAGAAACCTCTCACCACATGAAGTGATCGTATGGTGGTGAGCATTTTGTGAAAGGTTAGTTTTTTACTTCCTTGTACGCAGTAAAGCAAATATTTAAATCACGAAAATCTTCGATTTTCACATTTCAACGGATATATCCATTTTGACCTTCTCTGAATCCATTTTGACTAATTTCGTCGTGACGTCTATAAGTACGTTCCTACGTACGTGCGTATCTCACATAACTCAAAAACGGTTAGCCGTAGAAAGTTAAAATTTTGTATTTAGGATTATAATATAATCTAGTTGTGAACCTCCCTTTTTGGTCACTGCGTGATTACCGCAAGTGGTACTTTACTTGAATGTTATTACTGATTTTCATCAAAAATTATATTAAAATATAATGCAAAACTTCCCAAATTTGGTATTTAAGACTCAAATATTAATATAAACAACATAATAAATTTTAGTAAACATTGGCTAACCGGAAGTGGTACTTTACTTGAAGGTCATATTAGATTTTTATTAAAAAATATATTAAAATATAATGTAAAACATCTCAAACTTGGTAAATTAGACTTTTATATTAATGTAAGCAATTTGGTAGAGTTTGGTAGAAATTGAAGATCCGAAAGGGGTACTTTACTTGAAGGTCATAAGAAACTTATTAAAAGGTATATCGACATTTAATACAGATATCGTATGGTTCGGTGATAAAGGTTATAAACGCGTTTTTTTTTTCCATTCTAATTAAATAATTTTATAACTTGTTCTAAATGTTAAAATTGAATGTAAAATAGTTTTTTTCCTACCCATTTGTGAGCTAAACAATTCTGTAGTAGGAGAATAAGATATAAGTTAAGCGGTTTCTTCCGCTTAAAATGCTGAAACCGTCGATTTCCAATTCTTTATCTAGTGACATAGACAGTTCTAATGTTGTCAAGGAACACAAAGAAATCTCTTGGGAAATTGTTACCAACTGAAAGAAAACGACTTATAACAACGGAATAAGACCTCGAGAAACAGAGCTTGTGTGTTTATGCGTGTGTGTCTGTATGTGTCAATAGATGGACGTCGCGAGGCCGAGTGTCGTTGTTGAGATACTGCTATGTTCGGAAACTAGTAACCAAATTCAGGGTCACTTTTTGAGCCACCGATTTATAGTTTAGTAGACGCAGAAGGAAGTCATGGGGTGTCAACATCAGATATTTTTGTGATGTACCGTAAACGAGGGCTACTTTGGGTAACTGTGGGGGTCGCGTTGGTGTACTCCAAGAGAGAGAAATGTTTTCCTCTCTCTCCATAAGCTGAACATCATATCACCAAATTCATCGACTCACAAGCCTACATCGAGACTTAAGACACCTGTCTTATTAGACTTATTGGTAATTATAGAACTACAGGGCCTATCTTACACAGTTAGATCCAATTCTGATTTTTATCTGATAGATTTGAAGGATCAGGTCAAAAGGATCAATATCCAAGGAAATGTAGAGTATGATTGCTACCAACCAGATTGAAAGGAATCCCCACGTTCACCATTGAACAAGAGTATCAAACTTTTTTTTTTCTAGCTTTACTTTTAGGAAGTAGGTATCCTGTATATTACATAAAAATTTTGCCATATTTTCGATACTGTGTAAAACAGAAATATACGTTTTCGAATGCCAGAAGTACATATCGACGTGTTTTTTAAAAAAAAGGCTTAAGCGCCAAAAATTCGAAATATAGGTTTGAATTTATTATGGGATCTAAACACTGCCCCTATCGATTCCCGCTCACGATAAATCGAAAAATATAAAATGGAAATGGTCTCAAAATCGAATATTGATGACGTAAGCACCAAATACTAACGACTCTTAGTCGTTACTTCGGCCTTGACCCGTGCTAGAAGCTTTAACAATATATTGTATTTATAAAAGTTTTGTACCTTAATAAACTCCTACTGTATACAATAAAGAATAAAATTTAAAAAATATATAGATTGAATAATCAATGGTTGACCATAGAACTTATGAAGGAATAAGATGGTCCGGGAGGCGGTCAAAAAGTGTACACTTTTCGACCGCCTCCCGGACCCTCTCATTCGTTCATAAAAAATATATATATATATATATATATTGTAATTTGGGTAAAAATCGTTTTTGTATCTCCTGTAAAGTTTGCAAAATGGCGTTTACATAACTAATGGCGTTGACATAGCCAATTTAAAAAAAACGTTAAATTTCCAGAATGTTTTATATGCAATATCTTTTAAAATTCGGAACAGCTGCAGAGATACAGCTGAAGAGGTAGATTCCCTTTCTCTAAAATTGTTATTTCAATATTTTCTGGCGTGTGTTGGGAGAAATTACAAATAATTTTGTATGGATATTGTAGTAAATTAAATCCTCTACAAGATGGTTATTGTGTATTTTGCAATAAAATGCATTAAAAAATAGTTATTAGTCGAAAGCTCTGAATATCCAACTTTTTGCGTTTTATTGACATTTTGCAGATGTTTACGGCCCCGTATCTCAGCAGCTGTTCCGAATTTTAAAAGATATTACAAACAAACATTCAGGAAATTTAACGTTTTTTAAAATTGGTTATGTCAGAGATTTACCTAAAATGCACTGAAAGCGAGTTAATGAGGATAACGTGAAAAAAAAAAGTTCACTTTAATTAAAATTGTTATTTCAATTTTTATTGTCCACTGTGGAGAGTGATTACTAATATGTTGTATGAATCTTCTAGGAAATACAATCATCTACAAGATTGATTATCATGCATTTTGCTCTAAAGTGCACTGAAAAATAGTTATTAAGGCGAAACCACTGAACCACTCTTTGCATTTTTTCACATTTTGCAGATTTATACGGTCCCATATCTCAGTAGCTGTTTCGAATTTAAAAAAAAATACTAAATATAGAACTTACATGAAATTTAACGTTCTTTATAATTAGCGATGCCGAAGTTTTACCTACACGAGCGAGTTACTGAGGAAAATCTGAAAAAGTGACTAAAATGACGAATTCGTTGCACTACAAAATTTGATTGCAACCGATCTAGGGTGGCAGGCATTCATATTTCTAGGCTACTATATTATGAGAGTATTTTCGGTCTAGATGATCAAAAATTTTCTCGAAATCAGACACATTTTTTGGCCTCAGTTCCCTGTCTATGGCGTGATGTTATAAAGCCTGCCTACCTGAATAAACGATCTATATAATTCAAAAAGAATTTTTCAAATCGGACTTTTAGTTCTTGAAATTATCGCATTCAAATACTTCATCTTTAAATAATAATATATATAAATTTAAAGCCACAAAGATCTCACCAAATGAGAGCTTGCTTGAAGACGACGTGGTCCATATAAATGAAGAATTTTTGTCATTTAGAAACCTTCATCTATTATTTGTGTCGTTGAGACGTTTACACTGGCTAACCTTATTTTACAAACTAAACAAATCACTACTAATAACAGCTGTTTTATTTAAAATTTTCTTTAAATACGCCGAAAAAGAAATTAAGAACAGTAGAATCTCGATTCATATAATCAACTTTCATCTATCGAGATTATTTCTATAACTTAGAATTTTTACAAAAAAAAACTTTCTTTACATCGGTTAAATTTTATATTTATTCATTTAAAATAAATTCATTGTTTTTACTTCCTCGTATGAAGTAAAGGAAGTGTTATAATCGCGAAAATTTTTGGTTTTCAGATTTCAACGGAAATATCCATTTTGACCATCTCTGAATCCATTTTTACTAGTTTCGTAGTGACGTATGTACGTACGTTCGTTCGTACGTATCTCGCATACCTCAAAAACAGTTAGCCGTAGAAAGTACAATTTTGTATTTAGAATTGTTGAAAAATTTAATTGTGAACTTCCCTTTTTGGTCAATACATGGCTACCGGAAGTGGTACTTTACTTAAAGGTCATTATTTATTTTCATCAAAAATTATATTAAAATATAAAACAAAACTTCTCAAATTAGGTATATAAGACTATTAATTTAAATAATATAATAAATTTTGGTTAACATTGGCAGACTGGAAGTGGTGCTTTACTTTAAGATCATATTTGACTTTCATCAAAAATTATACTAAAATATAATGTAAAACATCTCAAATTCGGTAAATAGGACTTTTATATCGGCATGAATGCATTTACTAGATTTTGGTTAAAATTGGTGAGCCGAAAAGAATACTTTACTTGAAGGTCATAATAAGCTTACATCAAAAATTATATTTATATTAAATATAGAAATCATATGTTTCGGTAATAAAGGTAATTTGGTTTGCAATCCAAGCAAACATTTTTATTACTAGTTTTAAGTGTTAAAATTGAGTGTAAAAATACTGGTTTTCCTCCCCATTTGTGAGTGAGTTGTTCCGTTTAAAATGTCGAAACTGTCGATTTCCAATGCTTTATCTATTGATATTGACAGTTCTAATGTGGTCACAGAACACGAAGAAGTCTCTTGGAAACTAATTGCCTACTGAAAGAAAACGACATATAATAACGGAATGAGACCTCCAGAACCAAGAGTATGTGTGTGTGTGTGTGTCAATAGATGGATGTCGCGATGCCGAGTGTCGTTTTTGAAATACTGCAATCTTCGGAAACTAGTAACCAAATTCAGGTTCACTTTTTGAGCCTCCGATTTATAGTTTAATAGGCGTACAAGGAAGTCATATATTGTCCACATAAGATATTTTTCTCTGCAAAATTACAACTCATAGGATTAATTAAAAATTTGAACGTTCATTACCCATATCAAGATTTTTTCTTGCATTTGAAAATAATATAAATTTTGCATTTTACTTCTCTATAATTACTAAATACATCACTAATTTAATAATACTAAATTAAACAAGACTCGAATCTGTACCCAGGAAGGTTGGAGCCATTCCAGAATAAAGATTATCATTTCATTCCGTTTAGCTGTTGTGAGAAAAACGAAAATAGTTTTGTTACTTTTCGTTTGGACAGGTAGATGATATTGAAATGGAATACTTTCCCCTGGAGTAACCCCACTGTGATACTCGACAAGGGGCTGAGGCTATTTCCAATGAAAACTTCTAATAGCAACTTGTGAAATCCCTCGCCTACTTATGCAGTCTCCAATCAGCCGCTCTCGGCAGGTGTCACAGAAAAGTTCTTTGTCAACTCGGGGAGAGAGCTGTCCTGGAAATGATATTAAACTTAATAGAGCGTTAAACATGCTACTGTGCTTCATATCTTCGAAGGATTTCTTTGAGACAACGATATTATTTTATAAGTGTTACTATAAAGTGATGTGACACTTCTACTAGAAGAGTCCAATCATCCAAGATCCATTGAAAAAATATACCGTTATTTTAAATACTTCGCTAACATCGCTTAACATTTAATTAACTCGAATTAGTGTGGTATAAAAGATTTGACTTACAATGGATGCCTATACATTTTTCTTATTTCCGGACTAATCGCTATAAACTATAAATAGGATATCAGAAGCGAAATATTGATAAGAAAAAAAATGGTATTTGATGAGGTTCAACATTTTATTATGCCAGGTATAAAGTAAAAAGGTATAAAGTCTCGTTTAGGTTTACAGCATATAATTAAAAAAAAATTATAGTTTGGATATTGTCACTTATTATTATCAGTCGATATATCAGAAGTCAAATATCGATCAATCGATAATATTAATAAAATGTTATAAAAATTGATAAAAAAACGCATCATGTTCCTTCTGAGCTGATGTAAACAAATTTCAGAAAACATGGAATCAACTATTTAGCATAGCATTTCTGTAGTCAGCTCAGACGCTTATATCACTGATAAATTTATACTTTTTTTTTTTTTATATTCCTTCCAGAACCTGAAAAAAATCCCCTATATAGTCCCATAAATAAATAAATATATTATAACAGGATTTAGTTTTATTAAAGTTATTTGATTTCGGTTCTAAAATTTAAAAATCGGTATAATTGAAGGTAAATATCCATATCACGATACATTGCAACTGTGCTATTGATGCTGAAATGTACGGATGTTCAGGTATATATATTTATACAAATAAATGTAAAAATATTTAATGATATGCTTTAATATCCCTGATATGTACTCCTAATGTTTCCTAGAAAGATGATGTAGAACATTAGTGGTCCTTATTTACATAATATGTGTATATATAAAATCTTCCTTCAGACTATTTTTTCTGTTCTATTATATAAATATATACCATCAACTATAATACCTGTTATTAATATTTTTAATTATTTAATCACCCTTCCCTGCCATTAGGCAATACGGGTTTCCGCTGCAATATCTTGCCAACAAACTTCTTTAAGCTTTCTCGCACTAGTGGAACTCGATATCGCGAATTCCGTTCTCTTATGCGCCTTCTCTGTCGGCGGATGAAGGCTGGACCAATTGCCGTATAAAATAATATAGTATCCAGTCTTTGAAAATACGCTCGTAATTCCTTTCAGTAAAAATACTTCACGAATTTCATTACAATATCTCCATAATACATTGCTCGTTTGAATCATCATACTCACATTAAATAGAAAATGAATCATTAGCTATTTAAAGGTTACGCAAGAGTAGTAGGTTGTTGTGACAGCACAAACCACCAAGGATGGACGTGTTGCGACTTCCAGTTATGTGTTTTTTCCCTTGAGTCCTTGGATCGGTGGACCATGGCATACGGTAACAAAACCACTTAATACAAGCATCTTAATAATTGGGGCGCTAAAGTTTCCGTGGTTTCCTATTTTGAGGGAAACGAGACATTTTTAGGGAAAAAAATAAAATAAAACAATAGTTCATTGTTTCTATTTCATTTTATGGTTTTGATTCAGAAGTCGCTTTCCGCGGCCTTGAAGCGCTTTATTAGTCAGGTACCAAACATGAAATTCTTAGACCGTCTTTCATCTATCCAAGTATTTAATGATTGGAACAAAATTTTATTATGAAGTAATTAAAAATCTTAGTGTATTATTTGTTTTAACTTCCTGGGAAGTCCTTTCATTTTAATAAACAAAGGACAACTCAAAACTTCTAATTTGAAATTCATATTTTATATATACTACTCATGTTTACATTCAGAGGAAAGGAGCCGGACTCTATCAGCTCTCAGAGAACGAGAGCTCTCATAGCTCTCAGCTATTGACCGAGGATAACTATCCGTATAACAAAGGTTTTGTGTACGGGTGGAAAACGGCAGTTGGCCCAGCAAATTTTTTTTTTTTTGGATGAAGACCCACTGCTGGAAGGCTACCCGCCGACAGAGGAGGCGCGTAAGAGAACGGAGTCACCCTAGAGATAAACGGAATTCATGATATCGAGTTCCACCAGTGCGAGAAAGCTTAAAGAAGTTTGTTGGCAACATATTAACAAGATAGCGGGTAACAGTGTAATGCTGCTATAAACCTTTTTAGAACTCAAAAATAAAAACAATAAAAATTCTGAATTGGTTAAGCCGTTTTTTATTTTTATTTATTTTTTATGTAAAGCGGACAAAACATTTCTGAATCTGAATTCGGGTTGTTGATATGGCTTAAAATCTTGTAATGGCTCTGAATACCAACGGAAAAAAGTTTCATCGAAATAAGTTCGGCGATTTATGAAGGTTATTTATTGATGTAGGAGCTGAAAAGAAGAGGAGATATGCTCGAACCCTGCGCAACTCCTGAGGTTAGAGTAAGATAAGAAGATAAAGGTTGATTAGGAAGGGAAATTGCTTGGGTACGTTGGGAGAGGAAAGATTGAAACCATCAGACAGAACCAGTTTTTAGTCTGGAAAAAAGAATGAAATGGTTTATGGAATCAACCAGTTTTGGAGAAGTCATTGGATTCAATTATTACTCAACACGAAGCGTTGATTCAACTATTGTATTCAACCTCAAAGTCTGTAGGTTTAGGATTTGAAGATATATTATAACGGCAAATTTACCCCACAATCCAAAACACAGCAAGCCTCTATAAAGTGGGTTCACTTAATTAGGAGAAAAGCCTTGGCCAAAATCACCTCCTTGTATAACCTTTGGCCAAGAAGCAGTACGGTCCTCACTAAGTACTGAATCCACGACCCTTTATTTGTTTTAGTGGTACAGTGTTTTTTTTTGTGATTTTTTTATAAAGTCAAAAATATCTTTTTGAATTCGAGCGCTATAATGTCGCCTT
The DNA here is from genome assembly GCA_948150685.1 of Rhaphigaster nebulosa. Classification (NCBI taxonomy): domain Eukaryota; kingdom Metazoa; phylum Arthropoda; class Insecta; order Hemiptera; family Pentatomidae; genus Rhaphigaster; species Rhaphigaster nebulosa. Next base: position 151,906,557 of record OX411309.1, read on the forward strand.
ATCCTAAAAAAATATTCCGCTGTATAAACCCTTTACAACCATTGTCTAGGGAGGTCCTCTCTCAAGATCTTTGTTTCGCGCCCTACTTACGAAATCCTCCATCTGCTCTTCAGCCTTGTCATTGCACCTAAACCTAAATACAAACTGTTAATTACTTCGGTGATATGGCACCAAGCGGATCAACACCGTGTATAATCGCTTGGCTAAAATGTCTTTATAATTTCACTCAAACCATAGAATCACTAGGTAACCCTCTTTTGTTATGAAGGAGTTTCCTACTGGATATTATTTTTAAAATTATGTTACGTTCCTTGTACTAGATACTAGATAAAATATTTTTTTTTGTTTTTTTTACTCACATAGTAAAACTTACAGTATATTAAGTAGTACTCTTTCATTTTTCTGGAACTTTTAAAAAGTTTTAACTATTACATGATTTTTCAATATATTAGACATGTTTTCATAATCGATTAACTCAATTGTTGAAGGGTGTGCACTATGTCTGTGCCAACTGAGAATGAAGACATAACTTACAACACCTAGGTATCTGCGGCATATATTCATTAACTAAATTTCCAGAAATCGTATGTATCAAATCTGTACTCATGGAAGCTTTTTCCTTGAGACATTGATGCTTATTATATAACAAGATGCAGTAATAGATATTCAAGGAAACAGCTCTTGTTATATTGCTACGCTTACACATCCTTCATTACTACAACTCTTTAAAATAGCGTGGGACACCTACAGATCCCGCTGTTGACTATTGCTTTATGTGTAATTTAAATATCGTGAAAGATTATCACTTTATAATAATTAATTTATAATTTGTGGTTAATTTATTTTAGCAATGGTGTCTGGATTTTTATTTGAAAAACTAACCCGGAAAAGATATTTGAATATTTTTCCTTAGATTTAATTTGTTGAGTCAGCCAAGTGTTTTCGAAGCTTAATGTCTAATTTGGAACCAATTTGTAGAAAAATGTTTCATCGCCAGGCGATAATAACAACCAAAACAAAGTCAATAGGTAAAAACGAATAATTATGAGAAGTAGTCGGTAGAATCTAACGCAATGAATTTTCTAGCTACGAACCTGGGGAATTAAAAAAAAAAAAAACACTTCATTTCATCAGCTTTCCAATTGTATACCTAATTTTGCGAGCATAAAAAAACGTTAGATACCTACAGCAACACGGATATCTAGTATTTTTAGTCGTATTTTCCCCGAAAAAAATAGACTATTGCAGTGGGTCGAAGATCGGCGCTGAGCGGCGGGACTACGTTTTGTATCCGTTTCATAACCCCTAGAGCACGATTATGGAAGATTTGGAGATGTCTGATATATATATATATATATATATATATATATATATATATATATATATATATATTTATAATTTTTTCCCCTCTACATTTGAGCACCTCCAGCGGCCCCCTTTGGGTCAAATGAGCTGAAATTCGGTATGTAGGGCTTTCTTCAAGGCAGAACGATACCATTAAAGAATGCGTAAATTCCAGTCAAGAAAATATTTAGAATTCTAATATTTGGGTAAATTTTTAGAAAATATATAAAAGTCTTTCATCGGATTTCTGTAACAGTCCCCATTTCGACCCCATGATTTACAAAATCAAAAATATATTTTTGGGTCATGGAGTCATATTGTAAAAAAGGATTAAAATTCCAAAGCGAAAAATTGGTTTTAAATTAATTAAGTTGATACAAATTGATGTGATACAAAAACCATTATTATGAAATAATAATTACTTTGAAGAATCCGTCGCGGTTTCTAATGAAAATTTATACACAGGTATTTTATTACTATCTACGAGAATTCACTAATTATTATTTTCATTAATTGTGTCTTCACGGTTTTACAAACGAAATGTGTCACCTTTCTCTTTATCTGATAATTTTTTTTAATGGTTTCATTGATTATTTACGGCTGAGTTTTTAAAATAATAAAAAAAAGAGGCTTATTTAGCAATTACTTTATAATCGTAAATAACCAGAAGAATTTTAAAGAAATAAAATTTTGAATGGTAGTTATAGGAAGTCCAAGAATTCATGGTGTAACGATAAATATTTTGAGCGACTTTTACCATTTTGTACCATTTACATTGTCTCACTAATATGATGTGAAAAATTGAGTAATTTTTGGTGGTCTAAATAACATTTCTAAAATAATTTAAGATTTGTAGAAAAAAATATAAGGGAAGAAATAATTTTAAAAATGTGAAATTTTCAATTTTTCGCTTTAAAACTTTAAAATTTGCCGCTTTTGAGAAAAAATAATATTGCTTTGCGATTTTCCTTGACATAGAAAAAGCATTCGATAGTGTATGGCATTAATTTTTCAATTCTTTCTTCCTTGACAGGTTCTTCTGTGTTTTCGTTGATTCTTCCGTTTTCTCCTTCTTTCCTCAACATGCGGGAGTACCACAAGGAAGCGTTTTGAGCACTATCCTCTACCCCCTTTATACCTGTGGCATCTCCGAGTACCCTTGCACCACCATCTATACCTTCGCTGACGATACTGCCATTCTTTGTTTCCACACAAATCCTTCTGTTGCATCTTTTGCTCATCCTAAATCATTTATTTGACATGAAAAAATGGTTTCACAAATTTCAAAAATCAAGATCAACTCCACAAAATCGAGACAAGTAAGCTTCTCCTTACGGAAAGCTGCATCCCCAGTTGTGACAATAGACAACAACTCAGTACCTACAAAACATTATGTGTGGTATCTTGGATTATACTTGGACTAAATACATGAAACACTTATACAAAATTAAAAAGACAAGAACTGATAAGACGATATAAACAACTATAATATCTTCTGGACTACATATTCCTCATTAAACTTACGAAACAAACGACTAATCTACACTACTATACAAAGACCTATTAGGATGAACGGGGCAGAACTTTGGGGTTCAGCAAAACACCTCTACACACACAAGATACAAACAACACAATCCAAAATTTTTAGAACAATTGTAAATGCCACATGATTTATTTCGAATCACACTATGTGCAATAACATGGACTTCATACAATAAAATATCACATTCACAACAAATAAACCACATTTCACTCTTATACTCAAAATCACCCCAATCCATTAGTTCTATCTCTATCATCCTCCTTGCTAACCAGTCTACCTGGACGGAAGTTAAAAAGGCAATGGCCACGAGACCTTCTAGTTCATCCATAAAACAAGATATAAAGATACAAAACAGGCAGTCCGAGGACAAAAAAGAACAACAGCAAAACGAAGTTTCAAATACAATAATAAAACAATAAATAAATAAAAACTTTAAAATTATGTAAGGATTCATTGGTATTTTTGAAAAAAAAATTGTTTTATTTAAAAAAGATAATATATATTGTTTTAAATAAATGAAATTATTTCAGTTAAAAAAACAACGGAAAAAAAAAATCGGCCAAACCAAAATAAAACCTTTAAAAAAAAAAATGGTCTTCTCGTTATTTATATTAAATAAATTCTATAAATTAATAAATTATAAATAATTATAATTATTAATTATAAGTAAATAAATTTTATAAATAAATCCTTGATGGGACATTGAACCAAGCTCATGAAAATGCTAATTTAATCCTTCCAAGGATTTCCAAGGATAGGCTTAACATTAAGGATTTCATCCTAGCTAATACCGTAGGAATAAATATTGAGTTTTCTAATTGTATAGTACTTTTAATGTTAAATTAGTAAGATGTGATGTTCTAAATACTTATCCAGGGTGGTCGTCAGCTGAGCCCGAAACCGGAGCAAATTAATACAGCGGACCACCACTCAATATGTCATGTGTTTTATTTTTGTCAATAAAATTATTATATGGGTTAAGGTATTATGAAAACGAAGCTTACTATTACATTATAACAACAAGAATTTATTCTTTTACATGAAATAAAACAGAATGTTTTTACAAAATTACTTAATAATGGTAGTATAATTTAATAATAATAATTACTTTAGTAATATATTTATAATAGGATTAATAGAACTTGAAGTAATTTTTATTTAAAACGACATTAGTTATTATTCATAATACCCTTATTGTCTTATTTTCTGCGAAAGTTGGATTAATCGAGTCAAAATTCAATGTTCAAACACAAATTAGGAATTGATAAATTAATTGCCACTTTTATAAATTTGTTTTATTGAAAACTAGTTTCGAATGTTATACATTCATCCTCAGTTCAAGGTTTAAATGGATTATATCAAACAGAAAGGTTTGTACTGGTTTCTTCTGGCATTGAACTAACAATCATTGAATGTATATTATTCGAAACTAGTTTTCAATAAAACAAATTTATAGAAGTGGCAAATAATTTATCAATCCCTAATTAGATTGATCCTTCTATACCATCATGTGGATGTCAATTGATTCAAACATAAACTCAATAGACAACATATCCTTTCCTATTCAAACAGTATGATGAAAGTATGTGATATCATTTTGATAAATGAATAAATTCTTATTCTATGCAAAATTCATTATTTTCTGGGAACGGTATTAAACTTATGATTTAGTCTAATGACGTCATAAACAATTGCTTTTTTTGTTAGCCTTCCCGTATTTTCCCAGGAGTAGCTAATGACAATTATTTGAATTCTCTTCTATATTCCGACAGCACAAGAAAATTACCATACAAAGAGTGTGGAAAATTTAATAATTTACAGTAAATATTACAATGAACTTATAATAAATTAAATGAAGAATAATTAATATATTTAAATGTCTATATATTTCTTTGAACTCAATTCATATTTTGGTTATAAAAGAATCTTGAGAAAATGATAATAAAAAAAAATATTTTAATAATTATTTTAATTGAACTTTTTGTTTTTTACTTATTTTAATAGCACTTTTCTTCCAGCATTTTAAGTTATATTTTTCAGTATTTACTGGCTGTTCCTTTAAAAAATGTTATAAGTTTTTTTTATTTATTTATATTTTTAAAGCAATTATTATTTATTTTTTAAATTAAAAAAAAATCCCTGCAGGGAAATAATGCGGTAATATTTATATATATATATATATATATATATATATATATATATATATATATATATATATATATATATATATATATATATTTATTAGTTACTAGTAGTTGATATTTAATCAAGTTAGAGAGGGGAAAATATTATTAAAAATATTTTAATGATAAAAAAAAAACACAATTAATAATTGAAATTTGAACCAATCAGGATTTTACTGTAGTATATTATTAATAAATTATATGTACTAAATAATAATAGTAACAATTTATAACTAATATGTAATAATATTTTAAATAAATAATTAGTTAATTAATAATACTATTAATTAATTAAATAAATAATAATGGATGATTAGTTCATATTTTTATTATAAATTGAAATTTTAAATACTTCCTTAAATTATAAAATTATTATCGTAAAAAAAAATCACCTTACTTTTTAATTCTCAGCGATCTTGCTATTGCTAAAGAAATGTATTTATTGTTTATTGATAAATATTATTTTTGTATTTTATGTCATGTTTTATTATTAAATAAAAATCAATAAACATGGATTTAAAAATGAGTAGCTTTATTAGTGAAGTCATGCTTGGCAAGTTTTCTCTATTGAACTTGTGTTTATCCACTCATTTAAAACATGAGAGCGTTATTTATGTATATGAATATGTTCACTATGTATATATAATATTATGTGTACTTATATGTATATAATAGATGTTTACATACCTCCTTCAGCAATGCCACTGAGCACAAGCAGACCAGCAACCAAATCAATTCCCATGACTCCACGCTCAAGACTGGTCTAGACGCGAAGTCTACGCCCGCAGTTTATCCGCACCTTACTATTTTGTCAGAAAAACATCTGTACACACAGGGCTGGGAAACGCTCCCTCACCAGGATTCATATAGATATATATTTGAAATATAATTCATGCAGATGAAACGGCGGATAACTGAAATAATAACACTTTAAAGGAGCATAGACATTTTATTGGTCGTAAAATTTGCATACTCCATGCTAGAAGCATAATGTATGCCAGATATTCTAAACCTTTTTTTTTTATCTAGCGGCATACAGAATTTATTTAAAAAAATTATTATTATGGTCTCTAATATTATTATAACTATTTTTAATATTATTATAACTATTTTTATTTTTAACATTTATTAAAAATATGAAGGATGAAACGTATTAAAAAATAAAATAAAAGCACTTAAAAATATGTCTATTTCTAAACAACACAAAAACATTTATACACAACACAAGAACTTTTATAATAATTTTTCTTTTAATTGATATATTGAAAATTACGCGGCACCCTTGTGTCATATTTTCGGCATACTAAGATGACGCGACATCCACTTTGAGAATAATTGATCTATACAAAGAGTAATATTTTATATTTTAAAAAATTGAATGCCTAATTTAGCGAAAAAACAAATATAATACAAGAAAAAAAAAATATATAAAAAAGACTATTTAAGGGGCCATGGTATTTATGGGCGATTCACCTGGCTATTTAAAGGTATGAATTTTCTCAGATTGTTATTTTTTCCACTCATAAGCTTACTTACTCTTCAATTTAAATTAAAATAAGGATGGATTTTAATGTGTTTTTTAATTCCATATTAAACTTGAAAAATTTATTTCTCAGTACCATGGGTGTATACGATCTCGTTTTATAAATATTATCCAGTGAAACCTTTCTTTAACCGAAGATAATTTAATTAAAATGTCTTATAACCTTGTAATAATAGGATGTTTACTTTAAGGAATTAATAGTATTATCAAGAGTTTTGTACCTTGAAAAAGTCTCAGTCCCATGGTTGAAACATAAGAGCCCGATATGTGGATGAATAATTTGAGAATTAATAAGTTAGTCTGAAAGATTTCTTCCTGTTGCCGCCTAGTCAGCGCGAAGAAAACAACTAAAGTTAGGTGCGTATAAAAATCATTTTTAGTCCCATGCCACGATTATTTTTAGGTTTGGCTGTGTCCTGGAATTAGTTTATTTTGTCACTTTTGTGATATTCAAACTAGAAATAATTTTATTAGGGATTGATAAATTATTTGCCACTTCTACTAATTTGTTTTATTGAAAACTAGTTTCGAATGTTATACATAACAATGTTAATTCAATGCGAGAAGAAACCAGTATAAATTTTTCTGTTTGATATAATGCATTTAAACCTTGAACTGAAGATGAATGTATAACATTCGAAACTAGTTTTCAATAAAACAAATTTATAGAAGTGGCAAATAATTTATCAATCCCTAATTAGATTGATCCTTTTATACCATCATGCGGATGTCAACTGAGATAATTTTGTTTTATGTTTCAAGTTACAGTTACTTTATGATAGAGCTTTGAAATATAATTTCTCAGTTCCATGTACCTATTCATCTCAGTTTTACGAATGAATCGAAAGTTTAACTAAGCCATTGAACTCAGGGTTATTGGAATTATAATTGTGAGAGCCACTGGGAGTTACTTTTTGTATGAATTCTGGTGTTAACGGCAGATTTAATGACGGATTAGTATGTTATATATATATATATATATGTATGCATATATGTATATAGGAATTTTAAAGTGTTTTTTCTTTATTTGTTTTCTTTTGCTAATGTTTTGGCTTTATACAAACTACAATTTGGTGCTTATCCTTAAAAATTACTTCCAATTTGGCGATTATAGACATTTAGATGATTACTTCCTTTTAATTTAATTTAATGTCCCTCTCCCCTCGAAAAAAGTAAAAATATATATACATATATAGGTGCACTGATTTTTCACAATGAGGCTATTTTGTAGTCTCATCAAGTCTGACATGGAAATTACTAGTGTTAGTCCAGGAAATTGGATTTTAATACATTTCGAAAGGAAGTTACATCACATCAAATTCAGACTAAATAAAAATTTTAAGAGTTCTGGATTATTGTTGTTAAAGAATCTGTCGATTGAAAGTCGAGAGAATAGATCTTTTTTGGTTTTGATTTATTTTTTGGCTTACCTTATCAAAGAACAATGTTTTAAATTTTATTTATAGCTCATGGATTTTCAAATAATTAGCTCTAGACTTTCTGTGATTGTCATCCTTTTATTATTCCACAGAGCATGGACCGATTCGATAATACCTCATGTAATAAAATGTTTTTTGCAAGAAGCTGTTACGTTGGGACACTTCAGTTTTTGCCCAGAGGTAGTTGCTATTCACTAACGGCCACGTAGTCTCGCAGACATACGAGTACGTGTCAGCCTCGAAGTCTGTACCGTTCTTCCCGATCCTCTACCGTTGTCCGAGGGTAGTCCGCTGCGTCTGTCTGGGTATTATTATGATTAATGTGAATTAAATAAAGCTAATGTTTCCCAAAATATTGTTATTACCCACTAAAATAAAAAGTCTCTAAACCCAGAAAAAAAAAAAATCAAATTTGTATAGACCGACTACTTAAGAAAGAACATTTTAGTTACGGTTGCCGATAGTTCGATAGTTGAAGCTATCGATAGCTTCGATAGTTAAGGATCTTGAAGTTGAAAAACGACACTCTGTGTCGCGACATTCATTTATTGACACACACACAGACACTCTTGTTTCTGGAGGTCTCATTCCGTTATTATATATCGTTTTCTTTCAGTAGGTAACAATTTCCTAAGAGATTTGTTCGTGTTCCCTGACAACATTAGAACTGTCTATGTCACTTGATAAAGCATTAGAAATCGACAATTTCGACATTTTAAGCGGAAAAACCCACTCAACTTATACCTTATTCTCCTGCTGCAGACTTGTTGATCTCACAAATGGGGAGGAAAACCAGTATTTTAAACTCAATTTTAACACTTAAAACAAGTAATAAAAATGTTTAATTGGATTGGAAACCAAATTGCGTTTGTAACCTTTATTACCGAAACATATGATTTATGTATTAAATTTAAATATAATTTTTGATGTAAGCTTATTATGACCTTCAAGTAAAGTATCCTTTTCGGCTCACCAATTTTAACCAAAATATAGTAAATACATTCATATCGATATAAAAGTCCTATTTACCAAATTTGAGATGTTTTACATTATATTTTAATATAATTTTTGATGAAAGTCTAATATGACCTTCAAGTAAAGTACCGCTTCCGGTTTTCCAATTTAGACGAAAATCTAGTATGTTATCAATATATAAGTTATAAATATTAAATTTGAAAAGTTTTGCATTTTTTTTTTAATATAATTTGATGGAAATCAATTATGACCTTCAAGTAAAGTACCACTTCCGGTGATCAAGAAGTGACCAAAAAGAAAGGTTCACAACTAGACTTTACAACAATCCCAAATACAAAATTTCAACTTTCTACGGCTAACCGTTTGTGAGTTATGCGAGATACGAACGTACGTACGTACAGACGCCCCGACGAAACTACTGAAAATGGATTCAGGGATGGTCAAAATGGATATTTCCGTTGAAATCTGAAAATCGGAAATTTTTGCGATTACAATACTTCCTTTACTTCGTACAAGGAAGTAAAAAACACCATAAAACTTGAATAATAATATTTATTTTGAGAAACATAACATAACCTTGAAAATTACAGGAATTTTTTACATCTAGGAAAAATTAACAAAACAAACAAAAATAATACATTTGATAACTACAAAAATATAATTTCATCTAGCGCATATGTACATCAAACGATTTACCAATAAAAGCTAAAAATAAATGAACAAATTATTCTTCCAACAACCACAAATTCGATTTTTATAAAAATTTGCATATTTGCTCTAAGCGAAGACAGCTTAATCCGACGTTTGCATACTGTTTCACCAGACCTCCACGATTGATGGTTATAATTAAATTTATCGTTATAACTAAATTTTATTTCTACAAACAAATTTAGTTTCTAAAAAAATATTTTTAATTTAAGCCGCTAAAGTGAATAATAATTATGGAGCGATGAGTTTCAACCGTATTATTTAATTAATACCAACTGAATTTTAGGAAAAGAAATGAAAAGAAATCCTGGAATCTCTACCCCATCATTTCTATCTTCATATAATATAATTTATTAATATAGTATAATATATTATAATTTTATTAATCTAAAGTAAATAAAAGTAGAATCATAATAAAATATATAGTATTTTTAAATAAAATGTTCAAGAAACATAATATTAAATATGATTTTATTTTTAAATTTTTAAAAGTTTTTTTTTTTAAAGGTTTTTTTGAACTCCCAAGAAATTATAATATCCATAGTCTATAGACTCCACAGTATTCTGATGGCCAAATTCCTAGAAACACATTTCTTTATCGATATTATCGTTCTCTCGATAGTATCGATATAATAGCAATCGATATATCGGCAACCCTACTTTTAGTACGCCTACGTCTAACTGTAGTCTTTTGTTGTTCAAATAAGAACCAACTTACAAATTAATGCATGCGATTAAAATAATGTAAAACCAATCTAAATCTTAAAAATACAATTCAAGATGGCACATTTGACAAGACAGCTGTCTAAAGTAATGTAGAGGGAGAAAGAATGCGTAAGAATGAGTAAAACCTCCCCGTCTAAGCTTGGCCCAAAAGGGCATTTGTGGTTGGGCTATACTTCAATGTTCACTAGTGAAGATTAGGCAAGAGTAATAAATACTTTTTTTTTTAAAGAATCAAGAAAATTTTACTTTTTATTTTAATATAATAAAATATAACCATCTTTTTATGGAACTTCTGAAGGTGTCTATCGGTTATTTATTAAAAAAAAAAATTTATTTATAAATTTTTTTTTTGGATGAGGGCTTAAAATCGTTAGGAAATAGATAAAATGTCTGTATGGTTAAAGTCAAAAGAATTTTATATAAGCTCCAATTCATAAAAATAACCTATTTATGAACTTGTCCTAAGGATTGTATAACATACTAGGTTAGGTAAACTAGGAAAGTGAACCGGCATAATTTATTTATTATGATAAATATATAATTTAGTATAAAGGAATGAGATGGTCCGGGAGGCGGTCAAAAAGTGGAATACAAATAGTAAAAACTATTTATTAAGGAACCAACGTTTCGACCCACTTTGCATGTCTTCTTCAGGGCTGAATAAACAAGATACAAAAATAAGAATAAAAAAATTGTATTTAAAGTGAATGAATTAATAAATAAAAAAGGTTTAGTGAGAAAAAATTGAAAACAGTGATGAATATGTAAAATGAAACTGGTAGAGTAATAACAAAAACTACAAATAAATTAGTGAATATTAATACATTAATAAAACTGGCTATATAATAATAAAAATAGGTAAACTAAAAGAGAAATAACAGTAACTAAAAATTAATAACTCTGCTAAATAAGTAAAAAAAGGGAACACAAATAAATAAACAGGATTGGTTAAATAAACAGAAATGTTTGTTCCTTAATAAATAGTTTTTACTATTTGCGTTCCACTTTTTGACCGCCTCCCGAACTATCTCATTCCTTCATGAGTTCTACGGTCAACCATAGATTATTCAATATAATTTAGTATTATATGTATTTGGGACTCACACTTCACTACCACAAAGATGAATATATGTTTTATTGTTAATCTGCATTTATTTGTATTATATAATACTTTTGCCGCATCTTTGAAACATAAATAGATTTTAAAATTATATGAATGATATGTCTAAATTCAAAGGAGGCTAACTTCTTGCCACTGAATATTGTTACTTCTTCTCGGGTCTGATGAAGGCTCTCAATGTGGGCCGAAACGTCGGTTTCATTAAATAGTTTCTATTACTTTTTGAAGTTATTCTTGATTACCATCTTCTACTTGAAAAAGAAAACTGTATTCGGCTTCTCTAGATTGCTTTGTAATTAAATAGATTATTAGACGACGTCTTACCTTTCCATTGATATCATATCACCAATTTACAAGATTACTCTAGTAACTTATTCGTCTGCGTGTTTAAAATGAAGGGAGGAGGGGGGGAGCGCATACAATATCGTACATTAAATATATCCATTCATTTTAATCCAAATTCCTTTCAACAATACTGAATGATAGATACCATGCCCAACCATACTCCACATCATGATCCTAATATCCAAACGTTTTAGACTTCATTACATCCATATTTCATCAAAATCTTATCCATCCACTTAAATCCTTTAGTACAACCCAGTCTAGCTCCTCCCATCCTTATAAGCTTCAACGAAGGTTATTATATAAATCGAACTGTTAGCAATGCCCCAGCTTTTCCACTCTAGTCCTTTATGCAGCTATAGCGCACTCGCTCAACCTCCCTTGGCTTTCACTACTATTGACGCGGATAAAGGGAGGTTTTTCTTCCAGTCCTGCTTTGCCAACCATTTGTTCTGGGGCGAGCTGAGTTTGGAGTTCCTCAGAATGAGTATATATATATATATATATATATATATATATATATATATATATATATATATTGTACACATTTAAGGTGTTTATGTATTTTATTTCACTTAACTTTATTTAACTTTTTTATTTCTTATAGTCTGTTTTCAAATTTACAGATTATTTCACCACCATTTTCTGATAGTTTGTTAGTAAAATAGTCATTAATAAAAAATAATTCGTTTATACTTAACTACACGATATATGTTTATATCCTTGAGTTATGGCCCTAGCTAATAATTCTGACCACCTGGAAACCATTGCTCAACACAGCACGACATTCGTTAGCATTTCAAAATCCAGCTACCACACGCATAGCAAAGCAACCAATGATTGCTGGTTGTATACACTGCTGTTGCGTTGTTATAATTATTTTTTTCATTCACTGATTACTCTTTTTTTTTAATCTGAGATATACTTATGGAAATAGGTTACTATCAAGGAAATTGTGAAAACATGTTAAGTATAACAGAAATTGCCCAGTACATCGCGAGTTTTTTTTCTTGTCGATCTACAAGAAAATGATATTTTTTTTATCAAAATGGCTACATTCAATAATGCCTGATTGAATAAAAACTGAATTGAGGCGAGGGCTCTCGTGAGATGGAATAGAATCCCGCTCTTACAGCCAACTCTCTTTCTTCAGAAGGTTTTTGCCGGTCCTCGATTCGTCACGGCTCTTGGCCAAGTCATTCTTCCTTGACACCTTCCAACAGCTGTCGAGCTGCCGCCCTAATTATTTCTCTTCGATAGGATAATCTAGTTCGTTTCTATTATAATCCAAGCATTTATGAGGTTCTTTTATTTTTATAAGGTAGAAAAAAGTAATTTAATTCACAGTATTACGTCTTTATTAGTTGTATTTTTTCCGAAAAAAATTGCAGTGGATCGAAGTTCGGCGGTGAGCGGCGGGACTGCGTTTTCTTTCCGTTTCATAACCCCTAGAGCATGATTATGGAAGTTTTAGAGATGTCTGATATATATATATATATATATATATATATATATATATATATATATATATATATATATATATATATATATATATATATATATATATACATCAAAAAACGATACATTTCTCTCTGACGGTAAATAACAATAAAGGTAAATATTTTCACCATATATTATAATTTCGTGATAAGTTATAAGGTCCTACTCCAAATTATTTTTCTAAAAATATTTTTGTAAGGGATTTTTTGACCCTAATCGGTCAAAAAAATACCCCTTTTTATGATATTAGATAACCATAAAACCAATGGTTGGATCCAAATAATTGATTTCAGGGCTTTATAAGTTATGAAGGCAGTATAATATCCAATATCCACATAGACAGATATCGTGTGATTAAAAATTAAATTAAAAGAAAATTATAGGATTACTGTGCATATCAACTTGTAGGAGAACTTTATTAGTAATATTGAAACTGAATTTTATAGTGTTTATCTTTATTTTTTGTCTTTTACTAATGTTTTGGCTTTTTTCAAACTACTTGAATTCTCAAAAAGCCTATATGTAACAAGTAATGAACAAAATCGGTGGCGAACACAGACGGAGGATTGGGGGAATACATCCCTTTCCCCCTCCGAAATTTACGAAAAGACATAAGATTTGTATTTTAAGTAATATTTTTGGTAATTTTTAACAATAATTTTTGATGCAGTTTTCATTCTTATCCTTAAAACTTACAATTTGGCGATTATAGACATTTAGATGATTACTTGTTTTTATCTTATTTAATGTCCCTCTTCCCCCGAAAAAAATTGCGCGTACGCCCCTGTACAAATTGGTCTACTAAAAAGTAATAACAATAAAATAAAAACATATATATATATATATATATATATATATATATATATATATATATATATATATATATATATATATATATATGTTTTTATTTTATTGTTATTACTTTTTAGTAGACCAATTTGTACAGGGGCGTACGCGCAATTTTTTTCGGGGAAGAGGGACATTAAATAAGATAAAAACAAGTAATCATATATATATATATATACATATATATATATATATATATATGTATATATATATATATATATATATATATATATATATATATATGTATATACATATATATATATATATATATATATATATATATATATATATATATATATATATATATATATATATATATATACATATATATATATATATATATATATATATATATATGTATATATATATATATATACATACATATATATATATATATATATATATATATATATATATATATATACATATATATATGTATATATATATATATATATATATATACATATATATATATATATATATGTATATATATATATATATATATATATATATATGTATATACATTTAAAAATTGCGCGTACGCCCCTGTACAAATTGGTCTACTAAAAAGTAATAACAATAAAATAAAAACATATATATATATATATATATATATATATATATATATATATATACAGTCGAACCTCTGTATATCGAACTTCTTTATATCGAAAATCTTTATATATCGAAATTTTTTTTGTAACATTGAATTTTTATAAGAAAAAAAATTTTGTATATCGAATAAAATTTGTATATAACGAACAAAAAAATTCCATTTAAAAAAATATAAAATGTGCTACACGCCAAAAAGAGCCCTTAGTTTACGTACATAACAATGGGTAATAATTAAATAAGAAAAAACAAATGTTCCACTGGTTTGCAAAGCAATGGAAATTCGAAGAAGATCTTGTTTCAGTAGAAGTACAAGAGCGCTTAAATTCTCTGAATCTCTCTGCTAACATAGAGTGTAATTTTAATTTTAATTTCATCTTAAATCTTTCTTGTTGCGAGCATTGCTCCTAAACATGACTTCGGTGATGAATTATACACGAATAGATATTAGAAGCTATCTTGCGCGAAAACAAAAATAAATTAATTTGTATGCATGTTTGCATATTTTTAATACATGTCCTTATTAAATTATAAATTTGTAATGCAAAAAATGCATTTGTAAAAAATCTGCAATCACAGACGTATATTGGACAATTTTTCAAATGAGTGCTATTGATCGTTCAGCTTTGTTTTTCTTTAACCCTAAAAAATTGCCTTTGATATTTCTTTAATCCTAAAAAAAAGTTGTAATTGTTTTAGCCCAAAAAGAATGAAAAATTTCAATCTTTCTATTTATCGAAAATTCCATACATCGATTTTTTTTCAAGGAGCTTTCGCGTTCGATATATAGAGTTTTGACTGTATTTACATACTCATATATATGTAATCCAAAAAATAAAATATTTTATATAGTAGATACTTGTAAATCAAAATACTTTCTAAGACTATAAATTTAATGAAAAATTATAATCTTAAATGGAAATAATCTTAAACATCTGACTGAAGCAGGCCATTGATGAAATTATTTAATTTAAAATTTTGACTGCTGACCTTTGTTCATTGAATACGATTGCTTCCATTATAGTTGGATTTATTTTGACCTGTTTTCTTCATTTGTGCTTGTAGTAAGTTAGAAATACATATACCAGTTGGTTTTACAAAAAAATATATAGAACAGTTTTATGTATGAACAAAATTATTATGACTTTAAAACTAAATAGGTGAAAAAGTTTTGAATGCAGAGAACAGAAAATTGAATATCATATTATGATGATAATTTAAGATGTTGAATATCGGATACCAAACAGCTTCAAACAATAGTCTGAGGAGTTAAAAGGCGATATCTTAATGTTAGGACTTGATTAATTCACACTTCACTGAATCGAAATTCAATCAGTGACATCAGACACTTTACGGAGTATTAACTAATTAGTTTCATTGGCTGGGGGTTGTGCTGTAACTAAGATGGAAATTCTATGCCTCCATCCAATGTGTAGTGAAATGGTTGGCTCATTCATTGACAGGCTTGAGAAATGGTTCCTACGATGGCAGCCTGTCAGTCGGTCAAGATAGGTCGTATTTCTGGAATAGATGAAAAAACTGAAACAAGAGAGCCTGACATTAGTTAAGGGGTAAATCAAGTAGTTGAAGCATAGAATCTCCTAGTCCTAGAATCCGACCCTTCTACTGGTCACCTCCTAGAGGCATTCTGATACTAATAATATCAGAATCGCTCTCTCGCCCAGTCTCCATTGGCTTTCGATGCCAGTGGCACGACTAAGTGAGAAGCGCTAGGATATCCTGGAGTCATGCTTTTCCATCCGTAAGTGGAGGGATGAGCCTGGCTCCGGGAGTCCCAGGCTGATTGTAAATAGTGTGCCTGTGTTTAAGATTTTACGTTTATTTTATTTTTTATAAGTTTATTTATTATTTCTTGTATTAAATTTATTTTTTGTTGTTATTATTTCATTTTCTGTAAATATTGTACGAATGATTTGTTTTATCACTATTACCATTGTCCCTGCTGAGACAGAATCAATAAATAAATAGTCCTAAAAAAGAAATATATGTTAATATCAGAAAATGCAAAATTTCCTATCAAGTTTGAAGTGATATCCCAACCGCATTAAATATTACAATTTTTCCAAGTATCACTTCTCTATATATAATACGGTACTATAGATCCATTTTTCGGCTCTCTGGAGCGATGGATTTTGATGAGTGAGGTATCAAAAGAAAGGGAATTTCATGGAGAAGTGACGAATCCTAATTCCCATTCTCAAATTCTTACAAGAGATTAAATAAAAGTGATAAAAAATCTGGGAGGTTTCAAAGCTCTGACAGTTGGGAGTCGGCGGATCGAGACGGGATGGGTCGCGTTTTAAAGATTTTCGACGCGGGCATTAAGATCATGTAAGTTTCCACGAAACGGATCGTATTGGTCCAGCGTTTAAAAGCCTTAAAACCTACCGTTTTCGTGATAGCACACGATATAGTTGCTAGAGCTGTGTCATCTTGCGTACGTACCGTTAAAAATCATGGCATCTTAATATCAATTTGAGTCTGTTTACAAAAATTTTTTAATAAGTGGGAAATTATGTATTCTTTTCCACGTTCAATCCTAAAGGGCACTGCTAAATATGAACACTATACTTAGAAAATGGTAAAGCTGAGTCTTATTGCTTAACTGTTAACTTGAAGGGATATTTTCCAGTGGGGTAAGCGAATTACTTATTTATTATAAACTATTACTTGAGCATAGTCATTATAAATTATGTATCTTCACCAAATATGTGTGTTTAATAAACTTTCTTATACTTAAAACATATTTGGGAGAAAAAAGATCTATTGCGAGAGTTCTCGCTCGGGTCTACTGGTATAATAAAATATTGTAATATTCCCAGCTGTTTTGGAATTGAACTTTCCACTTACCTGTTACAAATTGACACTTGACTACAATAATTTTTTTCTTCAGTTCAAACACATTGTATCGATAAAATTAAATTTTTTTTTCACTTAAGTGGTACTGGTTTTGGTTCTAAGTTTTATAAACTCCTTGCGTAAAATGTTTTACCACAATTTTCGAAGTTTGGAGTAGATTCTCAAATCACTAATTTCCCAAATTTATCTTTTCAAAATTACTGGGGGGGAGGGAGGGGATGACGTCTACTCCTCCCAACCTCTCCTACGACGATGTACCTGCAATTATTGCATATTCAAGAGGAATATATCCTGGCTGTTTGAGAACAGAAGAATAATCCTGTGTACCCAAGTGGCGTCCTTTTTTGAAAATCTTCGTCAATACATTATTTTTAATCTTCTCTTATTCCTCAGTTGCGATATTTTACCATATCAATATTTATATTAATACTGCTTCAATAATTTAATAGTATCGAAGTGAATTATTCAGTTACGAAACAAGTAAATAATTTTTAAACCATATAACTTTTTTAAGAAATAGATCTATTATTCCAGTGATCAACGTGAATTATTTTATATCGATATTGAATAATTCCTTAGATATCAAAAATATGTTTCCAATATTACAGATTGCCGATTGAAATGAGGCTTTGGATACATGTCTGTACATGTATTTAAGGATGATTTTTCTATGTATCTACAATTATTATTTTTTTTATATATTTTTTAGCTTGAATCTTTGCTAGTAAATTCTGGATGCTTAAATAATGATTTTATTATTTTCTATAACGCACTTCCTTACCCAGCTGTATAAAAAAACACAAAAAAAATATCTGATGTGGACAACACATGACTTCCTTGTACGCCTATTAAACTATAAATCGCTGGCTCAAAAAGTAATCCTCAATTTGGTTACTAGTTTTCGAAGATTCCAGAATCTCAAAAACGTTACTCGACGTCGCGACATCCATCTATTGACACACACACACATAGACACACACACACACACACACACACACACACACACACACACACATACACACTTTTGTTTCTGGAGGTCTCATAATAACTGAAATTTCCAAGAGATTTCTTCGTGTTCCGTGCCAACATTTAAACTGTCAATATCACTAAATAAAACATTGGAAATCGACAGTTTCGACATTTTAAGCGGAAAAAACCCACTTAACTTATATCTTATTCTCCTGCTGCAGACTTATTCATCTCACAAATGGGGAGGAAAACTAGTATTTTTCCACTCAATTTTAACACTTAATACAAGTAATAAAAATGTTTACTTGCTTGCACCTTTATTACCGAAACATATGATTTCTATATTTAATTTAAATATACCTTTTGATGTAAGTTTCTTATGATCTTAAAGTTAAGTACCCCTTTCGGATCTTCAATTTTAGCCAAAATCTATTAAATTACTTATATTGATACAAGAGTCTAATTTACCAAATTTGAGATTTTTTACATTATATTTTAATATACTTTTTGATGAAAGTCTAATATGACGTTAAAGTAAAGTACAACTTCCGGTTTGCCAATGTTTACCCAAATTTATTATGTTGTTTATATTAATATTTAAGTCTTAAATACCAAATTTGAGAAGTTTTGCATAATATTATAATATAATTTTTGATGAATATCGGTAATGACCTTCAAGTAAAGTACAACTTCCGGTAATCATGCAGTGACGAAAAAGAGAGATTCACAACTAGATTATATGATAATCCTAAATACGAAATTTTAACTTTCTACGGCAAACTGTTTTTGAGTTATGCGAGATACGTACGAACGTACGTACAGACGTCACGACGAAACTAGTCAAAATGGATTCAGAGATGGTCAAAATGGATATTTCCGTTGAAATCTGAAAACCGAAAATTTTCGCGATTACAATACTTCCTTTACTTCGTACAAGGATGTAAAAACAAATTTTCAACAAGTACTTCAGTGTTTTCAAAACAATATTAAATCAATCTCTCAAAGAGGGAATCATCTATGACGAATGACCGACGACCTACGATCTAGGGATTCATTCACGGCCTGTTCATTCATAACTGAGCCTACGATTGCGTCATTGTGACTCATACGACTATAGTATAAGCGTCGTAATATGAGCTGTTGATCATAAGGCGAATATAATTGCTGATATGCCCTATTAACTGGCTGATACAGGCTTTAGGAAGAATTTTAAAAGTAATTAAAAAAACTGTGCAGCTTTGACGTCTGGGTGTTGCTTCTTAGAGCATAGGTGTTAATGGTTTGCCATTTCTTCTGCAATGATTCTGAAAATTCGATTTAAATTTCCTGAATGCATTACACCAGATTACTTTATCAGATTCAATCAGACAGCATAAAATTAATAAACTTATTTTTTATTTAAAGCACAGCTAACTGTGACGAAAGGTTTTTATAGCTTATTAGGAAGTTTAATTTCAAGGTAAAATTATAACCTTTCAAACCTCTTTTTCTTCTTTTTAAATTACATCAACGTTGTTTCCGACGGAACTAGTCCATTTTCAAGTCTAATAACATAATATACAAAAACTTGATCAATTACTGCGCAAAACTGGACAGTATATAAAATTTATTTATTATATAATGTTTATGAAAGTTTTTTTTTAGGTACAGTAATTGTTGTACTAATTCTGTCCGAAACGTCATTTATATAATTAATAAAGAAGAAAGAAAAGTTTGAAAAGTTATAATTTTACTCTGAAATATAGCATTCTAATAAACTTATACTAATAATCTAGATTAATTACTGCACCAGGGCTAGAACTTATGCCAGGTGGATGCAAGCTTAATTTTTCTGTCCCTTCTTTCATCCATTCCTTCCTTCTACAATAAAAGTCAACAGTTTTAGATATTATTTTTGTCGAAATAAATATTATCATCTCATAACCATAACTCATTTTATTGACTGAATTGAGTTCTAAACGATCAAAATGCAAAAATATTTTTTACTTAACCTATAAAAAAAAAATATCGCTCGACAATTGCCGAGCGAGTATCCCTTTATTCCCCTATGACTCCGGCCCTGCGATACCCAACAGGTTCAAACCGGCCTTTTACGTTATTAATTTACAAAATAAATTGTATAATGCACTGCAATGATACTGAAATGAAACAAAATGAAGAGGCTACATCATGAAGTCCCTTCTCCCTTAAAGCAGCCGATAAAATATAACAGATACCTGTAGAAAGAGCCCTAAAGCTCGTAGGTAAGGCAAGTTATCTTCGGAGACAGGAATAACCAACCTCCAGGAATTAGTGGACGTCTACCGAAAGAGTTTATTAATGACTCTAATTGTCTCACTTAGAGGCCAGTCACCCACGTAGTCCTCGTACACCAACAGGTCCGCTTCTGGTTTTTTGGTCTATTGGTTTATCTTTTGGTTTATTGGTTTATCAATTATTTTCTTTTAGAAATTGCTAAATGCTATAAACCAGCTGATATAGCAGATTTCTTTCTTTTCAATTCCAATACAAAACTTTTTTGCTTTATCTTTTGCTAATGTTGGCCCGATAAAGATTTTTTTTATTTTAAGTTTACCTTTTTAGACCATTATATTATCTTTCAAATGAATATCTGGAATTATCCGGGAAATGCATATTCTTCTACTTCCATGGCATTACAGCCCAATGTGGGCCCTGTGCTCCACTCTGAGCTTTAGCCAGGTCGTTCGGTCTTGTCGAGAAATGTATTTTTCGATGAGCTAGAAAAAAAATTTGGGATTGATAAATTATTTGCCACTTCTACAAGTTTGTTTTTATTGAAAACTAGTTTCGAATGTTATACATTCATCTTCAGTTCTAAAAACACACAAAAATTCAAAAATAACTAATTCAAAATACAGTTTGGTATTATTATTCATAGTATTTTTAGTATTATAAAACATTTATGAATTATGAATTTAATTAAGACAAGAAATCAATCATACCAGTATGTATTTGATTTCTTGTCTAATTAAATTCATAATTCATAAATGTTAAATAATACTAATTTATATTACACTTAATTTAATATGTATAATAAACCAAACTGTATTTTGAATTGCTTATTTTTTAATTTTTGTGTGTTTTTAGAACTGAAGATGAATATATAACATTCGCAACTAGTTTTCAATAAAAACAAAATTACAGAAGTGGCAAATAATTTATCAATCCCTAATTGGATTGATCCTTCTATACCATTATGAGGACGTCAACTGACTAGAAAAAAAATATACGGGTTACCTTAGGAACAAGCACGGAATATTGTTATAAACGTTGCTGCAAAGTTCAATGCGCTTTATCTTTGAGAATAGTGGTCCCATTTCGATTTTTTTTTTTTATAAGGAATTTAATCACCTATGTGTATACATTATTTGATAAGGATAATACAGCAAGAAATGTTTACTTTTTGAATTCTACCCAAATAAATTTGTCTTTTCTTCATAATTTTTTCTTCTGCTTTTTATAGAGGATGTACTAGATAATGAATATTAAAAGGAGTTTAAGGAGAAGATTTTAGACAAGTTTCATCGTAATCATTAAAGCCGTTTTCGGCTATTGAGCACAGCTTAACCGATTTTGTACACAAGCATCGGGGGGAGCGGGGAGGGGAAGGGACGAAACTAAAAAAAAAATAGCAACAAGATTGGTCCACCGTCTATGATCTAGATGCTGAAACACACACACACGTACACACATACACAGAGCAAAGGCCGAAAATGCGTTTTTGGGATTCGGAGGTCTCTGAAAGGCATTTATCCGTTGAGAACTGTATATCGAAATTTTGGCCCGATTGCATTACCTTCCTTACCTAGGTGGTAAGGAAAATAAAAGTTAAAGTGTTTTAAAACAACCAATTTTGAATTGTGAATTTATAACCCTGAAGATCTGGTGGATTCCTTTAAATCTTTTAGTTTTCAAATATTATTAAGGAATCGGCTAAAATAATATGCACACAATTTTGCCCGGCTTCCATATTTCAAAAGCAATATTTATTTTTAAATTCATAATTAATGCAGTAAATAAAGCTAAAAGGCCATTCGGTCACCAAGTATTTTATTTTATTTTACATCATTTCGACGTTTCGGCCAACTTGGGCCATTCTCAAGTCTGAAAGAACAAATTTGTTTAGTAGATTTTTATTTGCATTTATTCTACAAGGTTATATATATATTTTCCATATATAATTAGTAAACATAAATTATAAAGATAAATTTAAATAAAAATCGACTAAGCAAATTTGTTCTTTCAGACTTGAGAATGGCCCAAGTTGGCCGAAACGTCGAAATGTTGTAAAATAAAATATTTGGTGACCGAAAGGTCTTTTTGATTTATTTACTGATCTAATAACATGGCACTGAAAACTAACAAAACAACTTGAAGATTCATAATTAATTCCTCAACTTTCTTATTTCTTCAAATATAAATAATAACAGACTCAAATCCCAAGGAAAGTGTCTATTCATTTTATTTAAACTTATTGTTAGTTTAATTTCTTGATCCGTCCTCCAAAAAAAACAAAACAATCAACGCAATTCGTAAGATACCTGCAACTCGATCGGAGTCGAGTCAGTAGTGGTTAGGTTTCCGAGGAAGGATTAAGTGGAAACGTAATAAGGCTTCAACTCATTCACAACAGCTCTCAGCTCTAAAAAAGAATTTATAGCAATACAAACACTCAGCCAGTTAAAATAGCTTTCAAAGGAGCTAATGCTAATGCTTCAAAATTAAATAATCAAGCATATTTCAAGCCAATCATTAATTCCTTGATTTATCTTCCTTGTTTAAATGGAATCTTTTTTAAATATTTTCAGATGAAACTATTGGCTTCATTAATATAAATTAAACAGGGTTTTAAATTGATAATTAAAAATAAATATCTTATGTGTCCACTATCATGAGTTTCCTTACCACTTTAGATTAAATTCCAATACAAAAATGCAAAAAATGTTTGTTACGACAATTTTTGCTATGACTTCGCTGATATTAGTCCGATAAAGATTTTTTTTTTATATTTAGCTTTGTAAACAATTTCGAATAGACACCTAGAATAATCTGTGAAATATATAATTTTCGAGTTATCAAAAAACGAAACTGAAGTGAATCGGTTTCCACAGGAACGAATGCAGAACACTTTATAAAGTAAAATGCTACATCTCTGCTAGTCCAATATCGATGATTTGATTTTTTTTTTGTAGGAAATTTAATCACCTTTCGAATGATTATAATACAAACATCAAATCATCAATCAAAAAGGTTTTATCAATCGTTAGAGCAACTGAGATCAATGGCTGAAAATGCGTTTTTGGACTCAAGGTGATTTAAAACACATAATTCCATTAAAAACAATATCTTCCTAATCTATTTGGTTAGGAAATTAATAAAAAGTTCAATACGCCGTATCTTTGCTAATAATGATCTGATTTTGATGATTTATTTGTTGTGTAGTGAATTTATTGACCTTTCAAGTAGCTATGCACACAATTTACTATAAAATGTATACTTTTTGAGTGATGCATAAATATAATTTTATTCAGAACTCTTGTCTCTGCTTTTTCTCAGAGATATACAATGTATTGTACTAATAATTAAAGGGCGAGATGATTTTAGGCATGGTTTATCAAAATCTTTGAAGCTATTTTAGCGCTAAGTTTTTAGAAAAACTGGCTAATGCAGGAGAAAAAACTTAAAAGCCAAAAAATAATGATAAAAAGCAATATAATTAGCCCACCCATTCAAGAGATAAATGTGGCACAGACAGACATACACATAGACCAATGGCTGAAAATGCGTTTTAAAACTCGAGGGGGTTCAGAAACACATAGATTCGTTAAAAACTACGCATCATAAATTTGACCCGATTACAGTCGGTTCATTATCAATATGGCAAGGTAAGTAAAAATTAAATCCGATCGAAATTTTTATCTGGTAATTTTATAAATAATTTTATGATTGTTATCAAGAGTGATTTTCATTTTGTATTCAAAATCTTAACTTGATCATTATTTCTGAGCAAAATCTTTTCGATCAACAACAACTATCATTTGTGAGCAATATTTGTTTATATATCATCTTATATTAATTATATATAAATCTTAAACTATATTTGTTCGTCTATTGCTGCATCACAAATAATCATACTAATCATCCTATTTATTTATTTTTTTTTTTTAAACTTTCCTTTTTTCCATTAGAAAAATAAAGCCCCTATTAGGGATAACTATTATAAATACAAAATTGCTTCTGATAAAAGAATAAATCAAGTAGTAAAGCACAATAATATTCATCCTAATTAGTTGTAACTGGAAGAATTCAGCTTCAGAATTACTACCTTTTCTATGTGCTCTGGTGTCAATCGAGAGCGCAAATTACTAAAAAGGCAGTTTCATAACTAAGAGGTCCATAGCATATTTGTTTTTACCTAGTGTTATTTAACATTCCATAATTTCTATTTATTTGAACAAAATTACAAAATGAGAGACAAAACGAATTTTTATTTAGTCTGATTTTATTTTATTTATTATATTATATTATATATATTATTATATATATATATATATATTGTATATTATCATCATATATTATTATATATTATTATACATATTATGTTATATAATAATTATATATTATTATATATTATTATATATATATATATATATATATATATATATATATATATATATATATATATATATATATATATATTATTATTATATATTATATTATATATATTATTTATATTTATTATATTTATTATTATTATATTTATTATTATTATATTTATTATATTATATTTATTATTATATTTATTTTATTTATTATTTTTATATTTATTTATTTTATTATTTATCATATTATTTATTTTAATTTAATTTTTTTTTTTTTTAAATGAAATTTTCTTTTTCGATCTAGAATTAATCATTATTTTAATTGAAAAGGTATCGCTCAGAGAGTGATCATTATGAATTAATAAAACTCAAAGATTGATTTTTATGTATAAGTTAATGATTTTAAAATTTAAAGATAAAAAATAATGATTATTTCAAGTTCTTTTTTTTTTTTCCAAATAACTACCAATTTCAAATCCTAAAATTTAATATGCCAAAAAAAAACACATTTAATTTTTGTCTCAACATGTCTCAATAGTAAGCAAGTTCTCGGTTGTTAAGCAATGCCTTCTTCAATGGATTTCTTGTATTTTATCAAGCATAAAGCTATATTTTTCAGAAAATATATTTACAAATATTTCGTAATGGTGTACTTTCTTAAATAATGATCGATAAACCAAATGAGTTATGATTATTTTTGGTTTATCAAACGAACTCTGTGTTGTCTCCTTGAACTGAAAAAATACTTATGAGTAGCATTGTGTAGTTAATGATATGTCGTTGAATCCTTCTTTTGTTGAATGTACACAATTTCTCACTCAATTGCCATCTCATTACAGAATGTTTTCAATGAAAGTCAACTAAACTGTAATAAAATGTTACAAGAACGCTCTTAATTTAAGTATATTCCAGATTATCCATTCATCCAGGTATATCCAGGATATTACAGGTACCTCGGAGGAATAGAACACTCCTTAGGATTTTATCAATCACAAAATGGCACACACGGAACATATTGAGGTTGTACTTAGATAACATTATCAGCTCATAAATGCCTGGCAGTTCTGACCCACAAACGAACTTAGATAGTAATTATTGAAAAAAGAAGGGATTATAGAGAAAATCGTCAGATTAAGTTGGCATATAACTATAATTTCTATTGTTTCATTAATTATTGAATTTGTTATACCTGATTCGCTTCAATTTTACACAACTAAAATAATTTTTAGTCTTTATTTTTAGAAAATGTCATTTCAAAATTAAAGATTATTTCGAACACCGATTTTTCGCAACATATACGTATTTTTGATTCTTTGGTATATTACATTTTATTTAAAGTAGGCATAATTTTGTCCACATTAACCAGGTATAAAGTTCCATAAATAATTTAAAGAATATCGTGTTCTGAAAAAAAAAAAAGTTGACACTTTTGAGGTAGAGAGAATCGTTCTAGGAAGAGAGAAAAAAGTGAAAAAAATTATGTTTTAATTACAAAGAATATTTTTAGTTTTTACTAAATATTTTTACTAAAAAATCTTTTATAAACATATTTTTAATTTTTTTTTCTAAAATAATTTCTATTCTAATTTTTTTTTTTTTTTTTTTGGAGGGAGATTTGTGTAGAGAGAGAAAAATACTTGTCAGTTGACATCCGCATGATGGTATAGAAGGATAAATATACCTTAGCGATCTATATATTATATATATATATATATATATATATATATATATATATATATATATATATATATATATATATATATATAGCGAAATCACTCAGTTAGGTAAAAGGGAAGACATTGAAGAGAAGGCTGTACTAAAGCAATGTGGCGCTGGCATTGATTAGTGTTAACACGCACGTAGAACGCTAACTGCAAAGGTTATTAGAAACTTCCTCACTTCTTAAAAAGGAGATTTTCTGTCGCCATTGAGCAGATCTCTTCTTAACTCATTCAACTCTGGTAAAGATTCCACGCCTTCCATCGGATATTGCAATTATTAATAATTGAGAAGTTTCTGTGCACATTTAAATATACGATCAAACGATATTTAAGGGTTGACATCCGCATGATGGTATCAATCTAATCAATCTAATTATTTTATTTTATTGAAAACTAGTTTCAAATGTTATGCAGTCATCTTTAGTTTTAAAAACACACAAAAATTCAAAAATAAGCAATTCAAAATACAGTTTAAAATATTAAATGTAATATAAATCAGTATTATAAAACATTTATGAATTATGAATTTAATTAAGACAAGAAATCAAATACATGTTGGTACTCACCAAGGTTTAAGTAGATTATATCAAACAGAAGTTTGTACTGGTTTCTTCTCGCATTGAACAAACAATGAACGAAAGGTTGGTAGGATGTTTTTAGGTAAACGGTTTAAGGGTCAGGGTTTTCCCAGTAATGCCGGTGAGTAATAGTTTTTTCTGTTATAGATGGGAATAAATTTAAGATTGGACTATTGGAGATATATATTTGGCTTATTAAGCAAAAATCTGAATTGGATTTGATGGATTTTATTATTTTAAGTGCTTCATATATATTTAATTTGAGACTGTTTTCAACGTGATGTATTAATTTTACTCCTGAGTCTTTGATGAATCTATGTTGTTTTTTTTTCATTCAAATGAATTGCAAAGTTGGAATTCTCTGTCTTATTATTACATGTACGTATATGTTCCTTTAATCTCTGATTTAGTGATCTCCCAGTTTTTCCGTGTATTTGGCTGCACAATCATTACAATTTAGTTCGTATACTCTGCTTTTTTGGAAAGGGTCTATTATGTCTTCAGAACAGAAATATGAGGATAGGTTTTTTTTCTATTTTAAATGCAGGATTTAATCCTAGCTTTTCAATAATAATAGTTATTAAAAATAATTTATCAATCCCAGATATATAAGAGGATGTGACGTATCTGCACTTCGGATGTATAGGATAATTTTTAACCAATTTATTTCATGAATAGTTTGATTGACTTTTTCTCGCTTTACCCAGAGGTAATTATGTCCTAGATCAATTGGCAAACACCAAAAGACGTTTCCAGCAAAATAGGCCAAAAAAAAAAAAAAATGTTTAGGAAAAAGTGAGTCAGATTCATTTTTAGCGTCCTGTAAAATCCATACATAGAAATTTTTCAGAAAGATTTTTTTTTCCTACCGAAAAAATTCAGCATTTATAACTCAGGTTTTTATCCGAATTCAACGTTACTATAACCACTGGAAAACTAAATTTCTCATCTGGAAAGATAAATCTTTAGCCCATACCATTTAGATTTTATGCCTTTTTATGTGAGAAAAAGTAGTGTAAAATAAAAATAAACTCCTCAAACGTTTTATTTTATATATCCAGTTCTATTTTGTTTGCATAGGGTAGGGCTTTTGCCATTTCGTGTAGTTTATAGGGTCCTAAACCACTCGCAAGTTTCGTATTGATCAGTGGAGTCTTGCTTAAGTTATCGTAATTTTTATAAATCACTTTTTTGTTTTTTTGAATCTTTAAAATAATTTTCAATAAAAATAAATAAAATAAATAGATAAAATTATTATAAATGATTAAATTCATAATTAAAAGAGATAAAATTAGCTATTTACTATCGTAAATATGTGTAAACTATAATCTGACAAATTGAAATCACAATCGGTGTTGCAACTTGGAATAACAAGCACGCTAGAATTTTTAGCACCTCAAGAAATCCTTAAATACGAATTTTAATAGCAATCGAAAAATAAAAAATAAAACTGGGCCTTCGCTTTTTTTTTCTTTTTTTTCGAAAATATTGCGATAAAATCCAAACAAGAATCCACCGGTCTACACGAAACTTTAGAGTGATTCAGAGCACTATAAACTACACGAAATAGCACAAACCCGGCCTCCATAAACAAAATATAAACAAAGAAATAAAATAAAATGTTTCAGGAGCTTTTCTCATTATACAGACCAAAAATTCTAATTTTTCGATTTCTATGAAAATTATTATTTAAGTGTTTTAAAGAGCGCAAAAAAAGAATCTGACTTGCTTTTAAAATACATTTTTTGGCCTACTTCACTGGAAGCATCTTTTAGTTTTTGTAATTTTTTATACATTTAAACTCATTTAATGCACTCGGCATTATTTTTTACTTATTTTACCCGCCCCCAAAAAAATCGATTGGTATATGAAATCCTTGAAATCCATGCAGAGAAAATTCAAATATCAATAATGTAAAAAATTGTTGAAATTATATAAAATATTTTTTTCTCGGCTTCTAGGGCGCATTTGCAAGAAACCTCGTAAAAGTGTCTAATATTTTTCACCAAAAAAAGTTTTATTGAAAACGGTGATCCCACGTCTGTAGACTCCCCTTTTTAGTCCGGAAAAAACACATCTGCTGTAAACTGTAAACAAAATTTGTATTCTTTACCAACTTAACAGAAAAAAAGATTTTCATAAATACCTTTCAAGCCCAGATAACACTCCTGAAGTAACATTTATGACAGATCTATAGGATAGAACTAAAACTTGGTAAACTCACTTAACAATAATTTTCATAGTATTTCTTCCACCACCCTGTTTTAATAATTCTTCTAATAGCATATTATTACAATATTAATCCTTAGATAAATTTATTTATTTAAACAGAAGTAATTAAGGATGTTACAGCCTGGTTATGGACAGGGAAAAAACATATCTTCAACAAAATGTATTTTATTTATTTTTTATTTTTTTTTATTGTGTAGCTTGAATGTTAGAATTTATTATCTTGTGACTAAATCGTAACTTTTCATTTATCTGTAGAGAGAGAGAAATACTTTATTAACAGCAATATTGCCCAAATACCTTGGGTTGCTACACATAGAGCACACTCACAATCTAATGTTGTACATAAATACATTATTCTCATCGCTACATAGCCACTTTTTTTTTCTCTCATCATCTCCAAAGTGACATAGAAAAAGTTAAAAATAAAGTGACACCTATGGACTGCAATGTTGCATAAATTTTATAAATGACCCTTATAAGCAATGTTTAGCTTTGATCTTAAAACATCATTTATTCATAATATCGTCGACTTGGAAGTAAAAGAGGTCAGATTTTTCTCAAAAATCAGGTTTATTGCTATCTACCTGCGACAGAGCCAAATTTACGCATAATTATCGACAAAATTGTGTAATTATCAGTAATTAACTAATAATTATTGATCATTTCACAACTTTGTTCATAATGAAGAATGAACTTGGCTCAGGCAGAGGTAGAAACCAACAAACCTCATCCACGCAAAAGTTCAGTTGATCGCTTTTACCTTCAAACCGACTATAAACAGTCTGAATAAATGAAATGGCTATATATTTGTATAGAATAATAAGATATAAGATCTGTGTAAGCTTCTTCCGGTGATATGGTTATAAATAAATTCTTTAATTGGAAGATTTAAAATAAAATATTTCTTTTTATGTCCTCCAACAATTTTTAATTAACTTAACTCATTAATTATTTCTGCATATTTAAAAACTCGATTTTTCGGGTAAAACTCCTGAGAAATCTTACATCAATGGTTTTGCTTTAACAATGTCTTAATGAAAACGAAGTAGGGTAAACCTCGTGAGAATTGGGACGTCGTACTATATTTGTTTTGTTATTTAATTATATTTAATTTTATATGCATTATAGAATGATCGGATCAATTATATAATTAATTATCAGTAAATGTTGATGAACGTTTAATTAATTCAGTGTAGTTACGTTGCCCTAAAAAATTACCGAGGACACTTTCATATTACCATTGTTTAAAAACTTGAAACGGATAGGTGGAATAAATTTTCGTCTTAAAACATTTTAGCTTTATCATTTTTTTATAATTTGATGTATAATTTTTCCTGTGAAAAATAAAATGACGTAGTGAATACACCTTCTATGAGTAGATGATATGATTTTGTTATTCTGTCTTTTACCTCTGTATTCGACCAATATGATGATATCACAGAAATGAGTGTTAACAGTTCTTTACTATAAGCGATTTCGATGCCACTATTTCGAGGCTTACATTATATTATTATAATATTGACTAGACCTTTGTAATTAATTTTGTATACATAGTTTCATTAAATTTATTACTTATAGAGGAAAATAAAGTATTTTTCATAAAGCAGTATTTTTCTCTGTTCTTCTTCATCCTATGCATTTAGATAGTAAAAAATACCAATGAATTATACATTATTCCCATGGTTTTTATATGTTTTATTATTTAATATTTTCTTTTCGATTTTTACTCACGAACATATTCATTTATTTACATATTATTAAAAATTTGCTCTAGGTTGTTATAGTATTCAGTTCGGTTAAAAAAAAAATACAAAGAAAAATAGACGATTTTGGAAACGAAACATGATTGTAGCAAGCAATATGTTTTCTGTAATTAAAAAAAAATATTACAACTAATTAAGGTATCATATATCATTTAATTTTGAGGTCTTCCACTTTTAATTTAATCTCATAAAAGATTTAATTTGAAAGCTATGAATAATAAGTTACTACGCCACGGATCATGAAAAAAAAAATCGTTTCTTGACGAAGAGTAAACGAAAAATTATATTGTCCTTCTACAATACATACCGAAATTCTAAAAGGAGCTTAATCGTTGGATTTAATCAATTTTAATCGTTGGGCAATGGATATTACCATGACTATAATATTTCTGGAATGTTTTTACTTCCTTGTACGAAGTAAGACTTTTATATCGATATGAATATATTTACTATATTTTGGTTAAAATTGGTGAGCCGAAAAGGGTATTTTACTTGAAGGTCATAATAAGCTTAAATCAAAAATTATATTTAAATTAAATACATAAATCATATGTTTCGGTAATAAAGGTTACAAACACAATTTGGTTTCCAATCCAATTAAACATTTTTATTACTTGTTTTAAGTGTTAAAATTAAGTGTAAATTTCTGGTTTTCCTCCCCATCTGTGTGTGTGTGTGTGTCAATAGATGGATGTCGCGACGCCGAGTATCGTTTTTGAGATACTGCAATCTTCGGAAACTAGTAACCAAATTCAGGATCAATTTTTGAGCCACCGATTTATAGTTTAATAGGCGTACAAGGATGTGTTGTCCACATCAGATATTTTTCTCATAGCTTGGGTTATCTTCACAAATCTGAATTTAAAAGATACCATTAATTTTTTTTTTAAATAGTTAATGTCGGATCTTCGAAAATTAATTTTTAACCCGAATTTTATTTTCACCGACAGCATTGAGATGATGAAAACCATCTACCACCTTCTACTCTAAAAACTGAGACGAGTGAAACATCTCTATGGGTGGAGACGCTTATATGTCTCCAAGAAATTTCCCTTATTCATGTTTTTCTTTAATTGGTTCAGTACCAGTAATAAATAATACCTTCGTAATAGAAGTATAATAATAATAATAATACCATAATAATAAAAGTATAACGGTAAATGTGCAATAAGTTTCTAAATTAAAATAAAATAAAATGTAGTTTTAAGAAATATTGGACTATTGAAAGTGCATGGCTTAACTTCTCTTGATGTTTTTGTGATAAAATCCTTCATTGGATGTTTTGTGGATATTACTTTTGTTTAATATTTTTAAAATACATAAATTTATAACATTGACCTATTTTAGAACTAACTATCTAATAAGATTATACGATAAAGAAACAAGACGTATTATAAATCGAAGGATTACATAACCGTCAGCTGATTAGGAATAGATTCTTTTAGCAAATTATTGTTATGTAATAGATGCCTGATCTGCATTTAGAGACTTTAAATATCTTCGCATTGTGGAAGGAAATAAATTCTGGTGTTTTCATTTTTAAACATTCGCCTTTTTTTTATAAAAAAAAAAAAAAAATAGTTCAATCTCTTGAAAAAAAAGTGATTTTTTAAGAAGTCGTTGATTAGTTAATATTAATAATATGTCCTTATTTTCAGTCAGATTCTCACGATTTGAAATATACGCCAATAATTTATTCACATAATAACTTAATTAAAATAATATTGGATAATAACTAAAATTAATAAATATATTATTTATCACAGATAACATCGATCTGTAGACGATGTGAAATATTACATAAAAATAATAAAATCCATTAAATAATTTTTTTTTTTAATTTGATAAATGTCTGTGATATCAAATAGGACTGAAATCTAGATTTCTGAAACCATAATTTTTTTAGACAGTAACCCTGTGAGAAGGCTGCTTATTTGATGCGTGTTTAATACAGTGAAGTATTTTACATTAATTTATCATAAAGTCGACGTTATGTGTCTAATGAGTTAAATAACAAAAATTTGAAATGTTTGCAACATTGAAAAATTTGAAATGCAACATTTGAAATGTTTTACATTATCTTTTAATATAATTTTTGATGAAAGTCTAATATGACCTCCTAGTATAGTACCGCTTCCGGTTTTAAAATTTAGACCAAAATCTATTATGTTATTTAAATTAATTTATAAGTTATAAATACTAAATTTGAGAAGTTTTGCATAGTAATTTAATATAGTTTTTGATGGAAATCAATAATGACCTTCAAGTAAAGTACCACTTCCGGTTATCATGTAGTAACCAAAAAGGGAGGTTCACAACTAGATTTTACAACAATCCTAAATACAAAATTTCAACTTTCTACAGCTAGCCGTTTTTGAGTTATGCGAGATACGAACGTACGTACAGACGCCACGACGAAATTAATCAAAATTGATTCAGGGATGGTCAAAATGGATATTTCCGTCGGAATCTTAACCGAAAATTTTCGCGATTACAATACTTCCTTTACTTCGTACAAGGAAGTAAAAATAAAAAGTCTAATTCTAAAAATATAACAATAATAGTGGTTATAAAATTAATAGTAACAATATAAAAAGTAATGCATCTATTATTAAACAAATACACCCCTCATTAATACAGATGTATAATAACAATGAATGGAGGTAAATAGATATAATGTTTATGATACAAAATAATAGACATAATAATGAACAAAATTATATTGTTAGTAATAAAACAAGGTAATATAAAATTTATGATACAAAGTGGTATAAAATAAAATTTCACCTTGGAATTCATGTTTTGGTAATAATAAATCTGTTTATGTTTTTAGAATTGATCTTATGGTTATCCAAAAACATCAATTTTTAATTCTTGAAGATTTCGCATGGTCAAAATAAATTATTGATAATGTAGTCGAATTGGCCTACGTTTACAAATCTGAATTAATGTTTTGTTCCAGTTACCGATTTATGTCAAATTTGCCAATTAATAAATCGTTATTATATTAATGACTGACATGACGTTTAATCAATCCGGAACTATGCTTACGATTTTATATTTTTCGCACTCGTGTCAAGATATGGTCATATCTTGTCAAGACAATAGGCTAATTTTACTTCATTAACCTCTTTCCTCTTCGTGCTTCTGAGTTATCTTATGCTTGTTCCTATCTTTGTTACTTATCCTTGAGACCGTTCCAATACTCCGAAGACCTCCAGTCTGGAGATGTAAACAGAAACCTCCCCCCAGGGATGCCCATGGCGATACCCCCGTCATCGGGAATGGACAATTGTGGTAGTGGGGACTTCTTCGGCTGCGTCGCTACGCCATTCGCTCCGAAGACATGGCAGCAACAGCACCGCTTCTCTTCTTCGCGCTCCTCGCAATCTTCGTACACAACAGTGAGTGGATCGTATCTGTTTTGTCCTTATTATATTGTACAGCAATGTCCTTATATATATATATATATATATATATATATATATATATATATATATATATATATATATATATATATATATATTTTAAAATTGACATATTAATTTTATTATCACTAAATGCAGTTCATATATCAATCAACACGTCATGTTCAAATCGTTTATTTTCAATATTTTTGTATGTTAAAATTTTTCAAAAGATTTTATTTTTCTTTGCCTCATTAAATACTTTAAATATTTTTACAATTGAATTTAAATATATTTATTAATAATTTTAAGGCACTAATGATAGAAATCATATATTTTATTTTATATACGACTAATGAAATCAGAACATTTCATTAGTCGTATATAAAATTTTCGTATAAATTTATTTTTCGTATAAATTAAAAAAAAAATTCCTCTTTTTTTTACTGTGTCAAATAATTTCAATTAATAATAATAATCATAAAGCTTTTATTTACAAATTTACAGAAAAACAAATTATTAGTTAACATGATTACGGATGCAACATACTTACAATCAAACAATTTTAGATTTTATATCTTTAACATGAAAATAAAATTTTATTTAAATTATAAGTTTAACATGATTTTAAGTTCTAATAGTAGGAAAATTAAAAAAAAAAACCTACCCCCCCAAAAAAAAAATAGATGAAGTAATAATAAAGTAAATAAACTATATTAACTTACATTAGTAATTCATGTTTTGTTCTTTTATGAGCGTTTAAGAGAGGATCTGTTATAGTTGCCAATTTCTTTAATTAATGGATTTTCAGAAGCTATTGTTTTACTGAAAAATGAAGCATATTAAATATAAATATATAACAAATATAAATATGAACTGTAATTTAGTTCGTACTTTTCGAAAACAGATAATAAAAATTTAAGTATTTTACTTGGCGAAGAGCAACTAAATATATCAAGTGACAAGCTGCTTAATACATTCAGTTTTTCTAAATGTTTATAAATTATTAATCATTAAAATATTAATGTTAAATAAACAATTTTATACTCTGTATAGCCAATAATAAGTAAATTTTAATAATATATAATTGATAAAATGAATAATTATACTTTATTAAGATGATTTTCTCAATTATTAGATTAAAAATGTATTTTTTTTAATAGAAGTTTTTTTCCTCCTTTCGTTGCGGCAATTCGGGATTGAACAATATAAGTTTTTTAAAAATAGTCAAAAGCTTTTGAAAAAATTCGTTGACGATATACTTCAACTTCGAATCTTAAATCTTTCTTTGTATTTTAAGTTCTCTGGAATTTATATAAGTACCTAGTTAATTAAATATAGTTATACCAGTTTAAACTATTTATTATTATTTTAACATGAAACATAATTTGCACAGTTGATTAACGCATTTGATTTTTGGCGCAGAGTTTGAGGGTCGAGGGGGGCCATCGCCTCCCTCAATATTAAAAGAGAGAGAGCGAAAATATCATTTCGCTCCCATCTCGAAGAATTTGATGTAACAAAATAAAAATGAATAACAAATAATATGCGTGAACGAATAAAATATATAAGCTAAAATAAAAAAAAAATTAGAAAAATGGAATAGGCTAAGGCTTAGAAGTAAGATTAAATTTGAAGTAGAAGCGAATTCTGTCCGTTACTTCGTTTAAGCAGTAAACAATTCCAGCAGTAACGAACGACGGGCTGATCTAGACTTACAGAATTCGATTCTACTTTAGCTATTCAACTTTTCCCATTTTCTAATGATAATTGGTTGTACATCAAATTATTGTGTGTGGGGGGGGGAGGGAGGTGGAGCGAAATGATACTCTGGAATAACATTTCGTCCCCCCCCCTCCCTATCCTCTCCTCCTCCCCATCAAAATGTAAAGTCTGCGCCAAATAATTTGATATTTATTTAATTTGTTTTGGCTTACCTATGTTAATCTTGAACTTTAATTATATTTTGGAAATTCAAGAGTATTCCTAAGCGCATTTCATCATATCAGCGCATAACTCGAATGTTGTTACTCCTCTGCAGAGTTTAAAAGTTTTGAAGTAGATGCTATGCATTCTTAAAAGTTGAACATTAGATAGATAACACAGACCAACAAAAAATTTTTTTTTGAAAACTTTTTCTTAATTTTAATAGTTGATCTTTATAGATTTTTATGTGCTAAATCTAAACCTGGCCTTAGTTTTTTTTGTACCACTCACAGTTTTCCGTAGGTTTAAGGCTCATCAAACATCCTAACTTTTTAAACTTCTGTAACATGTTAGCTACAATAGAAACATACTCTGGGTCTTTTTCATTTCCCAAGAACTTTGTAACGACTTGCATGAATGACACCCATGCTTCTTTCTCATTTAAGGTCATTGTGGATTCAAAGTTAACATCAAACATCATTTTTCTAATGTCAGGTCCGACAAGGACGCCTTCTTTTAGTTTAGCTTCTGAAAGGCGTGGAAACTTTTGGCAAAGATACTTGGAACATGGTCCATCTTTAGGCAAAGCCTTTACAAATTGTTTCATGAGGCCTAAGACTGAAACCTGTTCAATTCTTTAAAAATCGCTTAATTTAATAAATTTAACTATAAAATGTGAAGAAATTGTTGGTGATTAAGCTTTTTTAATATCATATTTGGATTCAGCACCCTAAAAACTATAGGAATAAGGTATTTTCAGTATAAAGGTTTTTTCATTGTTGGCCTATGAAGCTGTTCAATTCTTTAAAAATCGCTTAATTTAATAAATTTAACTATAAAATGTGAAGAAATTGTGGGTGATACAGCTTTTTTAATATCATATTTGGATTTTCTGTACAAAAGTTTTTCATAGTTGGCCTGTGTAATACATTGAATTAAATAACAATTCTTTAAAACAATTATTTAAGAAAAGGAAAGAAGCCTATTATAAAACGTGCTTGAGATTTACAGTGCAATTATCAACAATTTGAATCTTGAAGATATGTATAACAAAAAAAATGTATATAAGATCTTTTTTAAATTATTGAAGCAATGCAGAAACGTCAGAAACAAATAAAAATATTATTAAAGCTTTATTATATAATGTATATTATTTAATCATATTTCAATATTACTGTGTGTCAGTTCATAATGATAATAACATTAAATAATATTAAAATTCTCTTTTAAAATAACATATTTCAACATTACTTCAAAATAAAAATATTTTAATAATATAAAATATTAAACATATAATATTCAATTTATTTAATTTTATAATACATCGATGTGGTATTGATAATTATCATTATCAATTTTAAATTAATTATATATAATTTTATTATCAATCTTTTTTTAATTGAAAATCAGTTGAATGTTTTCTAATTCTAAATGCCAATGCATGCATAGCAGATTGCAACAATAGCATAGAACTCTTGCATAGCTACGGGGTTGCATTCGTAACTGTAGTAAAGAGCTGAATCCGCATATTTCATGGAGAAACTACCCCATTATTTAGGTTGTGAAAGTTTCTATCTACGCATGAGTCTTTCCGTAATTTCACTAAATGTAGAGGACTGCAATCTACCTACATAGAACCCTCGAAGCTTCATAATGATGTCTGAGTAGAATGAAACGCTTTCTAGAGAACTGGCCTCAATGAAGGAACAATATCAATGCAGATAAAAATAACTGTTAAAAGTAATAACTTCATCATAATCGTATTAGAAACTGTGAACTGCAAATAAATAACGGCATTTCAATAAAAGTATATTATCTGTTCTCTGAAAAATTGTCTTATACAATTCACCACTAGGTCATCTAGTTGTTACAACTAGTTATTCACTTGCATTCGGTTCAACTTAAAAAAAATTACAAAATAAAATATAATCACAATTTATGTATTATAATTTATTAAATAAATTAATAATATATTATAATTATTCTATTTGATTCCTCCATATTAAATATATGTTTTTAATTTATTATTTGATTTCATAATTGTATTCATATTTCTAAACAAAACACAAAGAAAACTACTGTCGAATAAAACATCACGAGTTACTATATGGATAGGATATCAAAAAACATCGTTTACTAATACCGAAATCGATACCATATTGATAAAAAAAAAATCGAAATTCGCTAACAACATTCAGAAGTTTTACTTAGTAACGTACAAAGTAAACTTCTGTTCCTCCGATTTATGTGAAATTAATTATATATTAATTGAAAAATGATATGAATCGATTAAAAAAAAAATTTAATGAAACATTATGGTTTGACTTTGGCATCCATTTTGTTTGTTGTTACCTTTCTGTACAGGACACAAATTTCAGCCAGTTATGAGTAGAATCCTGAATCCAAGAATCGATAAAATTATTAGTTGACATCCGCATGATGATATAGAAGGATCAATCTAATTAGGGATTGATAAATTATTTGTCACTTCTAAAAATTTGTTTTATTGAAAACTAGTTTCGAATGTTATACATTCATCCTCAGTTCTAAAAACACAAAAAATTCAAAATATTTTGAATTGCTTATTTTTGAATTTTTTGTGTGTTTTTAGAACTGAGGATGAATGTATAACATTCGAAACTAATTTTCAATAAAACAAATTTATAGAAGTGGCAAATAATTTATCAATCCCTAATGATAAAATTATTGTTTTCTAAAATCGATAATTATGCTTTATATTATAATTATATTGGCATTATATTATATTATTTTTTAATTTTCCCTTATTAATTAATATACATATATGTATATAGTTGTACATATACTCTGTGCTACTAACATATCAATAACAGCATATCAATATATTATGATCATAATATATTAAATATGATGAACAGAAATAAATCTGTAACAACAGTATATCAGTAGTAAAATATCAATATTCGATAACATCAAAAGTTCAAGGAAATGTTTGGAAATCGTTCATGAAATCAAAACCCGTCCCAAATTTAATCAATAAAAATTAAGATGAATTATATAACGAAATTATATTTTTATTTTAACTTTATGTTTTGTTATTAAATCGAGAAAATCATTAATATCAAAGAGAAATATCAATAACGGATTATGAAATATACTGAAGTTTCGATGTCAAAATATCGGATATCGAAATTCGGCTTACCTCTTACCGCCTTCAACTCTTTTAAAGTCATAAGCAAAATTTTTGAAATATGAGCTTATATATTACGTTCTGATTTTTATTCTTTGATGTCATTGAAAAAAATAAAACGAAATAAAATAAATTACAGAAGATATAAGGAATAAAATGAAGAAAGTCGGTTCAAGTAAAACCTAAATTTAGATGGAGATAGATTTTATCTTACGATCAAGTCTTGGAAATGCGTGACTAACATTTTTTTAGTCGCACGTTCAATCCAACGTGTTCAATCCAACGTGTTCAACCAACGGAATAAATACCTGCGTCGGTTGTCGGTTGTTACTTTGTCTTATGAAAACATTGGAAAACTGCGCAATTGTTTTCAAAGGTAGGATTTACCAAATCTTTATGATTTCTCTGTTGCATATCAAATTCAGAGCGTTCTGTCTCTATTAACAGTTAAACGTAAAATAGTGTAAGGTTTGCTGCAACAATTTGAAGTACCTACTGCGAAGAGGAAAAAAGGTATTTTATATATTAAAAATTATCTGTCTAATGAGAACCACAAAATTTACTGTGATTCCAGTTGTAGCAGCTTACGTA
Source organism: Rhaphigaster nebulosa (assembly GCA_948150685.1). NCBI lineage: Eukaryota > Metazoa > Arthropoda > Insecta > Hemiptera > Pentatomidae > Rhaphigaster > Rhaphigaster nebulosa. Next base: position 151,947,300 of record OX411309.1, read on the forward strand.
AGCGAAGACCTAGTTTTGTAATATATGCTGAAGGATGGTACCTTCCCCAGTATGTATATGTATGTTATTATCATTAATATGGTTAATCATCATTTGACTTAGTGCATATACTATTACCTCCTGGTATACTTATTATAATACACTAGTATACTACACTATTACTTATTGCATATACTATCGTTTATATAATATTATTATATCTTATATATAACATTAGAATAGAACAGATCCAGGTGACAAAACGATTATCGTTTTTCCTGTTGCAAGCTATCTATTTTTTCCAACCTGATTTAATTTATTAGTTGAAAAATATTATATCATAAACCTTCTGAAAATCACACCCTCAGAAGAAAAATAAATTCGGTATACTTTACCAGAAATCTTGAAAATGAAAATTAAATGAATAAAGCCTTATTTGTCATTTTTCAAAAATTAATTTTTTTTTAAACATTTTCATTCACCTATGTCTTCAATTCTATTGATAATTATAATTCAATAGGTTTGGAGACTGCTGGACGTTTTTCACTTTCTTGTACACAGTAAAGGAAGTATTGTAATCGCGAAAATTTTCTTTTTTTTTTAGATTTCAACGGAAATATCCATTTTGACCATCTCTGAATCCGTTTTGACAAGTTTTGTCGTTCGTACTTATCTCGCATAACTCAACAACGGTTGGCCGTAGGAAGTTAAAATTTTGTATTTAGCACTATCGTAAAATCTAGTTGTGAACCTCTCTTTTTGTTCACTGCATGATTACCGAAAGTAGTACTATACTTGAAGGTCATTATTGATTTTCACCAAAAATTGTATTAAAATATAATGAAAAACTTCTCAAATTTGGTATTTAAGACTTATATAATAATATAAATAACATTCCACCAAATAAATAAACAACATTCCACATTTAACCAATTTTGGTTAAAATTTGGCAAACCGGAAGTGGTACTTTACTTAAAGATCATATTAGACTTTCATCAAAAATTATATTAAAAAATAATGTATAACATCTCAAATTTGGTAAATTATACTTTTATATCAATATAAATAATATAATAAATTTAGGTTGAAATTGAAGAGCCGAAAGGGGTACTTTACCTGAAGGTTGTAATAAACTTAAATCAAAAGGCGTATCGACATTTAATACAGAGATCATATGGTTCGGTGAAAAAGATTAAAAGATTTTTTTCCCACTCTAATTAAACAACTTCATTACTGGTTTTAAGTGTTAAAATTGAGTGTAAAATACTTGTTTTCTTCCCAATTTGTGAACTGAACAAGTCTGCAGCTTCTGCAGGGTTCTTCCGCTTAAAATGTTGAAACCGTCGATTTCCAATGCTTTGTTTAGTGATACAGACGGAAAATGACATATAATAACGAAATAATATCTTCAAAAACAAGAGCTTATGTGTGTGTGTCTGGATGTGTCAATAGATGAACGTTGCGACGCCGAGTGTCGTTTTTGAGATGCTGCTATATTCGGAAACTAGTAACCAAATTCAGGGTCACTTTTTGAGCAAAAGTGAAAAATAAAAAAAATGTTTATAAATAAGCAGGATAAATTAATAGGTACTATTGTGGTAAAATTACTAAAATAGCTGATTTTTCTTAAAATTATTCGCTTTCGAATATTTAAAAGTATCCTGATTGACTATCGCAACCGTATCGTTGGTTGGAGGAACCTTCAGCTGTCAATTGGTCGCTCCCTATGTAATTAATTAACCGAAACACTGAAAGAGATTTAACAGCTCTTGGGAAACTATTCTCAAGGTGTTTTGTCAGTATAATATGCTTCATCCTATTTCATCGCCGTGCCTCGACAATACGCGTGAAGATGGTCTGATAAAGCTGCAGAAGACAGAGCAAGAGTCCTTCCCCAAGCACGTCCTTGGAGGAAAACATAGTGACAACATGATAATATCTTTACGTTCCGCCTTATTCTTCGCAAATTTAAACCTCGTTATTCCTGCTAAGATTTTACGAAGCTAATTTGTCTGTGCTCTTTTTCCGTGAACAATGGAAAATATGAAAACGTTGTTGTTAATTTAATTAAGGCAATCGTAAAAAAAACAAACAATAGAAGCATGAGTAAGCCATCCTATGACTAGTTCATTCAGGTGATGACGGGATGAAGTGCCTACTCAATGAAAAGTAGGTAAACTCAAAACACGATCAGTCATCTGATAATCCTCAATTGTTCTCAGTCATGTTTCAATGGGGGTCATTGCTGAAAGAAGAATTTCAGACTGGCTCTAAGCATCATTAGAGCTTAGAACAAACCTTTCATTATATAGGATATCTTATCATATATCAAATAAATCTGTGATCAAATATCCCTTCGACGGTGGAAGGCACTAATGAATAATAAGTAGTTAGGGATTGATAAAGTATACATTCATCTTCAATTCTAAAAACACACAAAAATTTAAAAATAAGCAATTCGGCATTTGCGAATGAAACCAAAAAGAGCGATACAAGTTCCTCGTTGGCGGATAAGAATAATATGAAGGAGAATCTTGGTTTGGGCTGCGGTCAATAAATGAACACTCAATAAGAAAGAACTTCTTATAATGTACGCCAACGTTTAGGTCTAAATTTTAGGCCCTCATCAGGGCTAAGAAAAAAACAAGATAAGATAAGATCGTTATCTGTATTTTTTTTTAACCCTGATGATGGCCTAAAATTTAGACCGAAACGTCGGCGCACATTATAATTAATTTTTTCTTATTGTGTGCTCATTTATTGACCGCACCCCAACCAAGATTCTCCTTCATACTCTCACCAAGATAAGAATAATAATTAATTAAGATAATATTTAAATTAAATACAATGTCCACTGGATTTTGAATTGCCTATTTTTGAATTTTTGTGTGTTTTTAGTACTGAAGATGAATGTATAACATTCGAAACTAGTTTTCAATGAAAAAAAAATTATAGAAGTGGCAAATAATTTATCAATCCCTAATTAGATTAATCCTTCTATACCAGCATGCGGATGTCAACTAAATAATAAGTAGGTGTTTTGATTGCTTACGTAAGAAGATATATTGTGTGTTCAATCAGGTATGATTCCTCAAAGCCACTTCTTTATTCCAACCGTTATTTGAATCTTCTGCCAAAATTCTTAGATGTATAGGTAAGGAGATAGAGAAACACTATGTTTCTTATAAGAATACCTGAAAAATACATTCCAAAGAAATTATATCTACAATTTAGGAGACTCTTGGTCGGGGGTGCGGTCAATAATAAACACATATTTTCATATATTTTATTATATCGTGTATAATATACTTTAATATTTCATGTAATTCATAATCATTCCTTCACTCTATTCATATTAATTTAATTTTTCGTTATTTACAATATATATTAACATTTTTTTTCTTTTATATTTTTATCCTACTTTTTATTTCTGTTTATTATCATTTTTTACTGTTACTGATACTAACTCTGTTGTTTTAAATGTTCTTATCTTGTATTTTTTTTTCTTTTAGCCCTAATAATGGCCTCAAACTTAGGCCAAAACGTTGGCACATATTTTAAGTTTTTATTTATTGACACAAGTGCAGCACCACCAACCAAGATTCTCCTTCATACTCTCACCAAGAGAAGAAGAATAATTAATTAAGATAATATTTAAATTAAAAACAATTTAGAAATTTTGAGAAATATTCACCTGACGAAAACTTGAATACGAAATGAATCGTCTTGAATTTGTGTCGTAGCCCATTTTGAGGCTATAGATTTAGGATATCGTTGGGATCATTATGAGGAACTCAAGAGTTAATTAGGCGTAAATAAATGCGCCTTTGAAAGACAAAACCACGACCACTCATTCACAAATGTTCATTCACTTGAAGACTAATATTTTTTTTACTGGAATTCATTCATAGAGATCAAGATATAATATACCTACATCATTCCATATTAAACTACATCATTCCATATTAAACATTGAGATTGATTCTATAACTGTCTGAGGGTTTATGTCCCAACCGGTCAAGAATGGACTTTAGTGAAGACTCAGTTTCAGTAGATGTAAATTTGGAAGATGTTTCTTATGTTTTTCCAAATAAAAGAAATTCGAATTATTTGTTTCGGATTAATCAAATAATCTAGTTTTTACTTGATAATATTGTCATTAGAATGTAACGCTGCGTCAATAAAAATTATTGTAAGAAATTGTATTATGTCTTCTTACAAATAAAATAACTTTATTTAATGCTGTGATATAGGAAGATTCCAAGCAGGAAGTCTAGAATCTCTAAAAAAACTGGTAATCAACTAACCAGTCGACGTTTCGCCAATTCAGGCATCATCAAGACAGAAAAATAAAGGAAGTTCACTTATGTGAAGAAACAATGCAGCACATCTCACTTCAACAGTCTAAAACGCAAATATCAGCTATAGAAGGATTGATCCTCCAAGACATTTACTCACATGCTATGTATTAGTATATCAGTGTCGATGTCTTGTAGTGGAGTACTGTCTCAAGTTGATATGTTATTTTTAAACATCTGAGAGTGCTGTATTTTGTCTTAATATATGTGAACACCTTTTTTACTTCCTTGTACGAAGCAAAGGAAGTATTGTAATCGCGAAAATTTTCGGTTTTCAGATTTCAACGGAAATATCCATTTTGACCATCCCTGAATCCATTTTGACTAGTTTCGTCGTGACGTCTGTACGTACGTACGTTCGTATGTCGCATAACTCAAAAATGGTTAGCCGTAGAAAGTTGAAATTTTGTATTTAGGATTGTTGTAAAATCTAGTTGTAAACCTCCCTTTTTGGTCACTGCTTGATCACTGGAAGTGGTACTTTACTTGAAGGTCATAATTGATTTCTATCAAAAATTATATTAAAATACTATACATAACTTCTAAAATTTAGTATTTTTAACTTATATATATATATATATATATATATATATATATATATATATATATATATTTAAATAACATACCAGATTTTGGTTTAAATTGGAAAACCGGAAGCGGTACTTTATTTGAAGGCCACATTAGACTTTCATTAAAAATTATATTAAAATATAATGTAAAACATCTCAAATTTGGTAAATAGGACTTTTATATCGATATGAATGTATTTACTAGATTTTGGTTAAAATTGGTGAGCCGAAAAGGGGACTTTATTTGAAGGTCACATTAGACTTTCATCAAAAATTATATTAAAATATAATGTAAAACATCTCAAATTTGGTAATTAGGTCTTTTATATTCATGTGAATGTATTTACTATATTTGGGTTAAAATTGGTGAGCCGAAAAGAGTACTTTACTTGAAGCTCATAAGCTTACATAAAAAATTATATTTAAATTAAATACATAAATCATATGTTTCGGTAATAAAGGTTATAATCGCAATTTGGTTTCCAATCCAATTAAACATTTTATAATTTGTTTTAAGTGTTAAAATTGAGTGTAAAATACTGGTTTCCTCCCTATTTGTCTGTGTGTGTGTGTGTGTGTCGATAGATGGATGTCGTGACGCCGAGTGTCGTTTTTGAGATACAGTAATCTTCGGAAACTAGTAACCAAATTCAGGATCACTGAGCCACCGATTTATAGTTTAATATTCGTACAAGGAAGTCATGTGTTGTCCACATCAGATATTTTTCCGTTATGATGAAGCCTAAATTGGCGAAACTATATTCTAGAGACTCTATGGTTCGTTTGTGGATTAAACATTATTAATTATTATTAAATGTGCATATTTAATGCTTTCGGTATAATTGCCTTTTTGAAGTGCTTAAAATGACATAAAATCTGTAAGTTCAAAATAACTGTTAAATACTCATAGTAAAATAATATATTAACTAAAAGTATACATTCGAAACTGTCAATAAATAGAAGGATTTAAAACGTAATATATTTATAATATAAATAACAAAAACAAAATTTAATATATATATATATATATATATATATATATATATATATATATATATATATATATATATATATATTTCAATTAAAATATTTAATTGAATATTAATTAGTTAATGTATATATTATTAAATATATATATATATATATATATATATATATATATATATATATATATATATATATATATCTATATATATATGTATATATATATATATATATATATATTAAATATACATTATTTATGTGAGTTATGATAAATATAAATAGTTAAAAATTATTCTATATTTATATGTTATTTATTATTTTTAGCACTTGATAATGACAGTAATGTCTTAAACCGTCGTGCATAAAATTAAGATATTTTAATTGCGGGAAGATATGATCATTTGATATGATCGTTTTGTACGTGTTATTTTCGAGATAATTTTCGATGTTATTCAGATACAATTAAATCTTTGCATTATTCATGAAGCATTATTATGTAATGCGTTCTGATATTTTCAAACATTAATCATGATGATGGGTAATGGAAGTAATTATTGGATATTTGCGTATTACACATTTCAATGATAATGGTAGTATTATTCCCACGTTTTTTTTTCTAGGAAAACTGGATTGTGATGCCATCGCAATTTTCTCACACAAAAAAAGATACCATGCGCCAGTATCAACAATTAAATGTTGAAAATAGGCTGTTTTTAATTATTAGAATTCATACAAATTTTCTTGTTTGGACTATAATTGAAGGATCAAATGGAGTTCTGAAAATACTGAATTAAAAACACCATTTGAAATCATCTAGAATATGTTGCTCGACATTTTTGATTTTTATAATTTTTTACCAATTCTTTCCTACTATTTGAAGAGTTAGAAACATATTTCAGCCTCAATTTTTTTTTTTGCGGCCATTTTAAATTTGCTTCCCAGCTGAAAACAAATTTTGGAACACTGTCTCTAACTCTGATATTTTGCTGATTTCAAAATTATGCAATATTTGATGCATTATAACTCTGGAACCAGTTGAATCTGTCACCAAATTTGTGTTATATGTTGCTATTATATAGTGTTATAAATTGTATAATTTTCATAATTTTTCACTCAGTCTCTTTTGAAATGTTCAGCTTTAAAAGTTGCCGAAAATGACTTTTGGGCATATTTGAAAATCAATATTAAAAATAACTGATGTGGAACGCCTATAAAACTATAAATCGGTGGTTCAAAAAGTGATCCTGAATTTAGTTACTAGTTTCCGAAAATTACAGTATCTCAAAAACGACACTCGGCGTCCCGATATCCATCTATTGACACACACAAATGGGGAAGAGAACCAGTATTTTACACTCAATTTTAACACTTAAAACAAGTAATAAAAATGTTTAATTGGATTGGAAACCAAATTGCGATTGTAACCTTTATTACCGAAACATATGATTTATGTATTCAATTTAAATATAATTTTTGATGTAAGCTTATTATGACCTTCAAGTAAAGTACCCTTTTCGGCTCACCAATTTTAACCAAAATATAGTAAATACATTCACATGAATATAAAAGTCCTAATTACCAAATTTGAGATGTTTTACATTATATTTTAATATAATTTTTGATGGAAATCAATTATGACCTTCAAGTAAAGTACCACTTCCGGTGATTAAGCAATGACCAAAAAAGGAGGTTCACAACTAGATTTTACAGCAATCCTAAATACAAAATTTCAACTTTCTACAGCTAACCGTTTTTGAGTTATGCGAAATACGAATGAACGAACGTACAGACGCCACGACGAAACTAGTCAAAATGGATTCAGGTATGGTCAAATTTTCGCTTTACAATACTTCCTTTACTTCGTACAAGGAAGAAAAAAGTGAAAACAACTATCAGAAATATAACTTTATATAAGTCATTACTGCTAATCAGCTTTATGTAATTCCGGCATATCACGTCAACTTATTCTCCACTATAACCAACTTTCCCATGTCTGTAATAATTTCTTAATAATACAGTATGTTATAATTGTAGGTTTAAAAACGTAATAACTAGCTGTAAACACTTAGTCTAATATCTCGTTTTGTTTCCGTTGTGTTTTTCGTAATTAGGTATCATTTTGTGAAAACTGTTTTATGCCCATCGTATGGTCTACTTAACATTGGGAATGCCAATGGTCAACGTTATGAAAAGTGGGTTGGAATCAATAAACCTTCTTGAAAGTTTTATTTTTTGAAGACTACACTACTAATCGTAACTTATTTTTATATAAATTATATATATATATATTTATATATATATATATATATATATATATATATATATATATATATATATATATATATAATATATTCCTTTACAAATGCTGGACCAATTAATGTTTAAAATGCTACTGAAGAGCTTCTTCATTACTATGATTCATTTAAATCTAATCATGTATACGGGATACTTCTTATAGTGAATAGAGAAAAAATAAAATGAAGGATTGTTTAAAACCATCTATCTAGTATTTCACATCCCAATCCTCCATACAGTGACACAGTACGGTACACCATTAATTACTGACACCTCCCCTCCCACATATGGCACATCCACCTAATGAGAATTAGAGTACTGTATCACGCAATACAATAATTAGGCCCACAATTAAACATTTCATAAAAAAGCCCACATCTGTAAAAATGAGAAGATTCACGTTCCTAATCCTGAAAATACTCCATCTTTTAATACCTCACAATGTAAACTTTCCGATTTTAGTGACGAGATAAAAGATCAGGTTTTCGATTTTCTGTTTCCGATTACTGTTTTTCTTATTAAATCATAAAACTAAATTAAATAAAATGAAGATTTACATTACAATATGTCGTATTATAAACAATTATATAGTATAATTTTTTATATTGATATTTATCAACAGACTGATAAAAGCCATAGCTACAGCTGACATGCCCATTAATTTGAGAAGGCGATTAAAAAGAAGCTGGACGAGAAATCTCCTACCGTAATGTAGGTACTGTAATAAATAATAAAAAATATATAACGGTTTTTATTTCCATTTTCAATATAAACTGATCTAAATTTTCCTTTACGATAAACAGTTATAAACAGTTATAACAGGTTTACTAAGTATTCTCATATTATGGATTGGTTAAATGTAATCATACTGGGTATGGAAAAATTAACTGACACATTTCTAGGCTAAATAAAATTCGAATAAAATTGATAAATTATTTGACACTTCTATAAATTTGTTTTATTGAAAACTAGTTTCGAATGTTATACATTCATCTTCTTAAAACACACAAAATTTAAACATACAAACCATAAATTCATCAAAGACTCAGGAGTTAAATTAATATATCACCTAGAAAACAGCCTCAAATTAAATATATATGAAGCACTTGAAATAATACAATCCTTCAAATCCAATCCAGATTTTTGCTTAAATAACCATATAAATATCTCCAATAGTCCAATCTTAAATTTATTCCCATCTGTAACAGAAAAACCAATTACTCACCGGCATTACTGGAAAAATCCAGATCCTTAAACTGTTTACCTATAAACATCCTGCCTACCTTTCGTTCATTGTTAGTTCAATGCGAGAAGAAACCAGAACAAACTTTTCTGTTTGATATAATCCATTTAAACCATGATGAGTACCAACATGTATTTGATTTCTTGTCTTAATTAAATTCATAATTCATAAATCTTTTATAATACTGATTTATATTACATCTAATTTAATATGTTTAATAATACCAAACTATATTTTGAATTGCTTATTTTCGAATTTTTTGTGTGTTTTTAGAACTGAAGATGAATGTATAACATTCGAAACTAGTTTTCAATAAAACAAATTTCTAGAAGTGGCAAATAATTTATCAATCCCTAATTAGATTGATCCTTCTATACCATCATGCGGATCTCAACTGATTTTTTTTATTATCATCTGAAAGTACATTTTCATGTATATTTTAGTTATAGCAATTAATTATTTTTAGTTACAGTAATTAATACCTTTTGTAAAATAATGTCAGTTAAGTGAGTGCCGTTCTTACACACAGGATCAAGACATTGAAGGCAAAGTTAATTAGCTTAGATTATATCACTTATTTATCCGGCTTTTATTTTAATTTTAAAATTCAATTTTTTTTTTAATTTAAGATGTATTTTCTTCATCCTTCAATATAAGTATAATAATAATCAAATATAAATCTTCCTCCTGAAAAATATCAAATAACTTTATAAACAGTAACAAGATATGAATGTGTTTAAGATGACTTATTTTATTTTTACTTAACTTATTTTTCATTTCTTGGTTGTTTACTTATTTTGTTATTTATAAATTGTTTATCTATTCATTTTTACTAGTATTGTACATTTTTTTTTCTTTTTATATGATATTTAATTGTTTTTATTTTATTTCCTTGTTCTTTTTTGTGTTTTTTTTTTCGTTTATCTTGTATATATGGTATGAATGGATTCTCATAGCCCTAATACCTACTGTCCTTGAGTGTGGCAGCTTGTATTATTTTTCAAATAAAAAAAAAATAATGAAAAATAAACAGTAACTGTCATTTTTAACAATTATTTATTCACGTTTTTAACTGTTAATTTAAATTAACAGTTCCGCCCATATGTCGTAGGAACGGCTATCGACTTGTGGATATACCGGTTTTGAGAACAGGCAATCTAAGTTGTTACAAAAAAAAAAAAAAAAACTGAACAAGACTTGAACTGTTGAATTATGCGGGCTCACTATTGACCCAAGCTGACACACTTAATTAGTTGTTGAACTTTAACCTAATGGAACATTTTTTTTTAACCATTTCAGCTCACGATCTTTATTTCAAATAACTATTAGAGTTATTTCTTTATTTCATTATCTAAAAAAAACAAGCATTGTGTGTGTGCAGAAAGAGGAAGAATTCGTGAATTCAATCTATGCATACGGTCTCCAAAATTGTGGTTACATGGTGGTAGAGCTCACCTAATGTTATACCTGATGAACAGATAAAATTAATAATAATACCATAAACATTAATGCATGAAATTGGAAAGTTGTGTAAGGAAAAAAAAACTATTTTTATAGCTCATAACACAAACTCATTGATAAGTGATAATATGAAAGACAATATTTCGTTGCTAAGACCACAGAAAGTAGGTTTCTTTTTTTTCATACAAATAACATTAGTTCATTGCAGATTTGACATGAGACTCCATAATATATTATATTATAATAAGTTTTGAATACTTTGAGATAATTAGATACAATTTCATAGTAGAGAAAGCATTAGAAGTCTAGTATTTAATTATGACAAATCAACACTCGAGAGTCTAGATAGTAACTCAGTATAAAGTTGGAAGAAAATAAATATGTGAAGATGTAAAGAATTGATTTACATTGTCCATCTTGTACCATTCAAGGTTAAAGTTGTATAAATAAATATAGAGGACTATTATGACTAATATGGAAGAACAAGTTCTCGAAATAGCTACATCTTGAAATCATATTAATAGCAATATTAGTAAGTGCATGATTAATTAAATAATGCTTCCCACGAAGGGTTAAGTTGTCACACTAGGAAATAAGAATATACTAATGATATTTATTACATCACCGGGAAGGGCAGAATAAACAAAGCAAAGCGCAGTAAATTGAAAAACAACTGCACAAGATAGACAGGTGGCGCAGCCTGGTCAATAAGATAATTATACCTATATATTTGTATTTATACCTATACATGATAATTATACCTATATATATTTATAATTATGATAATGAGGTAGCCTTTTAAAAGTTAAAAGCAAACAAAAAATTCTTATACACAATATTTTGATGAACTGGTTGTCACAAATAGGTTTTTATAAAACTTGAAAGGTTATTATAATGGAATTCTCTCAAACATAATATATTTTATAAATCTGATTTATTCCTATTAGGGATTGATAAATTATTTGCCACTTCTATAATTTTGTTTTTATTGGAAACTAGTTTCGAATGTTATACATTCATCTTCAGTTCTAAAAACACACAAACATTCAAAAATAAGCAGTTCAAAATATAGTTTGGTATTATATTATATATATTAAATTAGATGTTATATAAATCAGTATTTAAAAAAAAAAACACAATTAATGATATCTGTTCAACAACCCCCAAAGATAAGCCCATTCCGAAACATTATATTTTGATTCCATATTACGGCTATTTATCCACCAAAGTCAGAAATGAATTTTAAAATAGAAAAAACCCTATCCTCATATTTCCCTTTCCCTAAAGACAAAATAGACCCTTTCCAAAAAAGCGGAGTATACTAACTAAATTGTACTGATTGTGCAGCCAAATACACGGGAAAAACTGGGAGATCACTAAATCAGAGATTAAAGGGACATATAGGAGCATTTAATAATGACATAGAGAATTCCAACTTTGCAATTCATTTAAATGAAAAAAAAAAATTTTAAGACCCTTAAACCGTTTACCTAAAAACATCCTACATACCTATCGTTCATTGTTAGTTCAATGCGAGAAGAAACCAGTACAAACTTTTCTGTTTGATATAATCCCTTTAAACCTTGGTGAGTACCAACATGTATGTGATTTCTTGTCTTAATTAAATTCATAATTCATAAATGTTTTATAATACTCATTTATATTAATCTAATTTAATATGTATAACTTGTATACCCGAGCGAGAACTCTCGCATTAGATATCAATCCTTCTTCTAATCCCTAATACATTAGAAGTAGAACAACATATTTATTTGTGTAAACAATATAATATTACCAAAAAAGTTTATTTAACACACACATTTAGTGAAGCTACATAGTGTGTAATGACTATGTTGAAGTTACAGTTCATATTTAATAAGTAATTAGCTTACCCCACTGGAAAACATCTCTTCAATTTAGCAGTTAGGCAATTAGATTACCATTTTCTATACTTAGTATTCATATTTAACAGTGCCCTTTAGGGTTGGACATGGGAAACAATATATAATTTCTCACTCATTATAAAAGTGTTTATAAATAGACTCAATTGATATAAAGTTGCTATGACAACGGCACGTACGCAAGATGGCATAGGGCCCGTGCGGACCTATATCGTGCGTTATCTCAAAAACGGTAGATTTTAAAGCTTTAAAACGCTGGACCAATACGCTCCGTTGGAGCGTATATGGTCTTGATGCCCGCGTCAAAATCTTTAAAACCCAACTTATCCCGTCTCGATCCGTCGAATCTCAGTCGTCAAATTTGTGAAACCTCCCAGTTTTTTCACCACTTTCATTTAAGCCCTAATAAGAATTTAACAATCGAAATTAGGATTCGTCACTTCTCTATGAAATTCCTTTTCTTTTAATACCTCACCCGTCAAAATCCATCGCTCCTGAGAGCCGGAAAAGGGATCTATACTACCGTAATAATATATAAGTAGTGATAATACCAAACTATATTTTGAATTGCTTATTTTTGAATTTTTTGTGTGTGTTTAGAACTGAAGATGAATTTATAACATTCGAAACTAGTTTTCAATAAAAACAAAATTATTATAGAAGTGGCAAATAATTTATCAATCCCTCATTAGAATAATCCTTCTAAACCATCATGGGGATGTCAACTGATTTATTCTTGTTCCGATACTTTTTGATGCCTCAGCATAAAATAAACTGATTTGATAACTTCCTCACCGACTATATTAAAACCTAACACGAAAGAGTTAGGCAATACGCCAATTTTATATATATCGAGTTAAGTTATTTGAGCAATGGCTAATCCAGGGTGTGTGCTAATAGGTTTCCCTGACTGCACAATGGCCCGAAGGTGTGTACGACTGTAACGTTTCATCCTTGAAACAGCGGCGCGGCGAATAGGAATTGTGAAACCGAACCGTGGTGAACTCGATCGATAAAAAAACGAATTTTGCTATTTTGGGAGATTTGAACATTCCCAAGATTTGTTGACCATAAAAGATCTATTCTCTGATGAGGTCATAAAAATTAACTTAGCTACTTACGCTACATTAAGATCTTATATCTGAAAAATAATAATTTCCAATTTTACTTGTTAAATTGTTCCCACTATCAAATTGGCTCATTACATTATCTTTATTTTTTTGCTATAACGTTTCTGCCAATTATCTGATCATTTTCTTGCTGCTTTTTTTTTTAGTCATATTTTCCCCAAATAAAATTAACTATTGCCCTAGGTCGAAGGTCGGCAATGAGGGGCGGGACTGCGTTTTCTATGCGTTTCAAAACCCCTAGAGCACGATTATGGAAGTTTTGGAGATGTCTGATATATATATATATATATATATATATATATATATATATATATATATTTTTTTTCCCCGTCTACATTTGAGCACCCCCAGCGGCCCCCTTTGGGCCAAATGAGCTGAAATTCGATAGTTAGGGTTTTCTTCCAGGCAGAACGATACCATTAAAGAATGGGTAAATTCCAGTCAAAATTTCGGTATGCTAATCTGAAATTTTGACGTTTATAAAGTTTTTCGCATCTCTACAGCTCCACCGAATTCGTTTATAGGGTTGAAAATTTGTATTTTAATTGAGTTGGTTGTAGGGAACTATCTTTTGTGGGTCTCAACTTGGTTTCCCCACCCCATTCCCGGTTTTTCGATGTTTTTAAATATTTGCGTACCTCTAAAACCTCTCCAAAAATCGGGGGAAGATCCAGGGTACGCCACAAAACGTTATCAGCTTAACGTAGAGTAGAAGTGGGGCGAATTTAAACGACCAGGAAAAGTATGCTCCAATTTCAAGTACATAATTCTGTATTATTTTTGCTTATTTTTTCTATTCTATAATAATATAAGGTTATGTCGATGGTCAACCTAACAGATTGTAACTGAAAATTTTGTAGTATCGAGTAAAAAAAGATTTTTTTTTTTTTGCATTCTGTAATTCATTATTTATTAATAATTTTTGTTTTCTTTTTTTGGCTAAGTACTTTGATGCTATTATAACACTAGTTTGAAATAGATATACAATGTAGATTAAACGCTTTCTAACAGTTTTCTACTACTAATGAATCTGATGAGCAAATTGGGACTTACACGCTCAAGTAGGGCTAGTGAAATTTTAATACTTTTAAAACATAAAATTTCATTTAGTTTCCATTAAATAATATGAAACTAAAATTTATTAACTACAAGAATCATTCACCGTTATACGTTGTTCGTCACTCTCCATCACCTGCTACGATTTTATAAGCTGGGTATAGATTTTTCCAAAAATCTTTAACTTCTCAACGGTAAATTTGTGCATCTATTGCTACTCATATTTCCGGAAATTAATTTTCAGCCTGAGAAAGTATTTCTCTTTTTTTTTCTTTAGTTGATTATCGAATTCTTTCAAAGTTTATATTTATTTGTTTCTATCACTATCAGCAATGAGAGGTAGTTATTTATTTCAAACAAACAAAATTAAAAGTACTTTAGAGGAAGCCATTTTGAAAATTCGGCATTTAAGCCCTGTCAGACTATATATTTAGGGGACCAAGTTGAGACCCCCAAAAGATACTTCTCTAACACCAATTCAATTCACATACAAATTTTCAGCCCTATAAACTAATATGGTGGAGCTGTAGCGATGCGCAAAGCTTTAGCAACCCTTTATGCCTGGAAGTAAGCCCTACATACCGAATTTCAGCTCATTTGACCCAAAGGGGGCCGCTCGCTGGAGGTGCTCAAATGTAGCGGGGGAAAAAAATATATATCAGACATCTCCAAATCTTCCATAATCGTGCTCTAGGGGTTATAAAACGGATAGAGGCGCTGTCCCGCCGCTCACCGCCGACCTTCGTCCCACTGCAATAGTATATTTTTTTCGGGGAAAATACGACTAAAAAATGTAAAATCAAAAACAAAGTGCATTAAATACGTTTGTTTAGTTTCGTACAACTTTTTGTTTTTGAGCCAGGCTGTTTACATACATACTGATTCAGACACACACATACATATACGCACCATTTTGCGAGACTTGGTTATTTGGATCCAGGCGACCTTAAAGCGTGTATATTCACGATCGCAATACACTTTCTCTTACTATATATTTCATATATAACATTTAAGTGGAAGTAAAAATAGTATGCTTTTTTGCATTTATCTAGCAAAACATCTCAAGTGACAGTGCAGTAAAATGACGAATTGTGAAACACCGTTTTAAAATCAGCGAAGCTACGGAAAGCCTTTGAATAAATATTTTTTTTTCTCAGTGAATTTCCCTAGATCACGGTGTAATTAGATTGCATAGACGTTTTTTTTTTAAATATTAATTTAATCCGATTCGCCGCGGTGAGATGTCAAAGCGTACAATGGGAGTGGCGATGCCAGATTTCTCGCTGACTGAATAGAATGGAGAGGAAATGAGCGGAGTTGCTACAACATTGTTTTCTTTTTGTTCGAGACCCGACCGTATTTCCTTTTTCTCTATTCAATGACAGCGGTGTAGCACGAGCCTTCTTGATCAGCTTCTTGAGGAGGTTTAGCTAACATCTTTGGGAGTCCCCTCCCCCTCATTCTCCGCCATTAATATCGATTAATAACTCGATATGATATAGGATTGAAAACCTATGAAACCCACTTATGACCAATCGAGTTTCGACCTGCAATGCGGTTGAGCTTATCGAGAAATCTTTGAGAACCAGACATTGCTGTATCAGTAAATTATACCGATGGAGAGTTAAAATAAGGATTTTAAAGAAGTTCGAAGGATGCAGCATTTGGAAAATGAAATATCTGGTGTGGTGCGCGCATCACACAACTTTCTCTTACGATCCAATAATAATTATTATTATTATACATAGGCCAACAAAAAAATTTTTTTTGAAAACTTTTTTAACTTTAATAGTTGATCTTTATAGATTTTTATGTGCTGAATCTAAATCTGGCCTTAGTTTTTTTTGTATCACTCATAGTTTTCCAGCAATATGCTTTGTATTATATAGTATAAACCCCTACACGCCATACCGGGGAATTAATGAAACACCATGTTACATTATAAGCATGGTTATAGCCCCTAACCAAGTCGTTTTGAGTAAACAGTTTAGGCTCTACATTTTCTGTAAAACATTGGAATTCTTCATCATCTTGTTCATCTAACTCCGATTGCACAGGCCAACGAAGAAAAAACTTTTCTACTGATAATACCTTATTCCTATAGTTTTTAGGGTGCTGAATCCAAATATGATATTAAAAAAGCTGTATCACCCACAATTTCTTTGCATTTTATAGTTAAATTTATTAAATTAAGCGATTTTTAAAGAATTGGACAACTTTAATAGTTAAAATTGTGCGTGATACAGCTTTTTTAATATCATATTTAGATTCAGCATCCTAAGAACTATAGGAATAAGGTATTTTCAGTACAAAAGTTTTTTCATCGTTGGCCTATGTAATTATATTTTCATTATAATTTTAAAGAGTTCACATCTTTGCTAATACTGGTCCGATTTTTATGATTCTTGTTTTGTTTTATAGATAATTGAATAACCTTTCATACAAGTCTGTACATAATTTACCATAAAATGCATGCTTTTTAAGTTACGCGCACATAAAATATTCTTTTCATCATAACTTTTTTCCCTGAATTTCCTCGGTGATTTACTAAATATATAAAAAAATTAAAAGTCTTTATGAAGAATAATTTAGGCAAGTTTCATCAAAATCGTTAGAACTGTTTTCGAGAAAATTGTAAAAAAGTGTAAAATCGGATATATAAAGTGGCATTTCCGGTTAGTCGATTTTGACGAAAAAGTTGCTGTAACATCACATGCACGTGCCTACCTTAAATACATAATTTTAATATCGCAAAACTTTTCGTTTTTAAGCTAGACTGTTCACTTACACACAGACCATTTTGCGAGAATTGGTTATTTGGACTCAGGGGAACTTAAAACGTGTATTTCCGTTGAAAATTCGAATTCGAAAATTTTCATGATCGCAATACTTCCCCTTATTATATTATTCGTAAGAAGAAAGAACTGAAGAAGTGTAAAATAAATTCACATTACATGGATCAGCTGGAGTATTCCCCAAAATTTATGTTATAACTTCAGGTTATGGATACAAATACTGAATGCTTTACCAAAGCAGAACCCGGATTGAGGTAACTTAAAACAATGTTAGGGACAAATTTATCACGAAAAAATACAATATTAATCGTGAAATTATGATGATTGCTGGTTATAGAGCTGTTATTATAGACCTTTAATTTATTTTAGACTGTTTATGAGAAAAGTTGCTAATATCAGTTGGGGATTTCATATAACATTCTCATTTATGTTACACCCAACAGTGAGTTAGTTTTCACTAACTCGCTGTTACAATCAACCAGCAACCACCGGCAGGTGTTCGCTCATGGACGCTGTTTTGCCATATGGTGGCCAAGGCTTTGAAGTGTTCAACTGACTAACCGTACTAAAATAAAAAAAAACCATCTATACGAATACAATCTATGAAACTGAAAATAATGTAAATTAGTAACAATCCAGAAAAAATATGAAGCATACATCTTAATGATTAATAAGAAAACAATAAATAAAGTTGTTTTTTTATTTGAAGCCGAAAGAAACGTGCTTTCTGGCAGATGTCCAAAGAAATAAAGGAACTGGAGCGGTTAACTGACTAATTGACCGATTCCGTTAATTACATCAAGTTAATTGAGATATTACGGGAATTCCTTCCACAGTAAATTTCACTGTTTAAAAACCAAAATGGAAGTTCTATATATTTTTTATCCATATATATTTATTATCCAGCAACCATTTCTTATATTATTTAGTTTTGATTATTTGGTGTATAAATGAGTGGACTTGAAGCTAAAACATTAGCAGAATATGCAATACTTCAAATATAATGACCAAAACACGGTGCTATCAGAAACTTCTTTTTGCTCTCTTGTAAATTTTTAACAATGTTATGTTAAAAATTGTTATTTTTAACAATTATACAAAGAAATGCTGAAAAAATGAAAGAAAAATAAATAAACAAAAACAATTAATATTTATATTCTAGCACCGGTTAAGGCTAGAGTGAAGACTAAGAGTCGTTAGTATTTGGTGCTTACGTCATCGATATTCGATTTTTAGACCATTTCCAATTTTGTTTCTCGATGTATCGTGTGCGAGAATCGATGGAGGTGGTGTTCCCAAAATTCCAAAATTAATTGAATCTAAATTTCGAATTTTGGGCGCTTAAGCCTTTTTCAAAAAAACGACCTCGATATATAGATCTGCTAGAGGTCATATATATATATATATATATATATATATATATATATATATATATATATATATATATATATATATATATATAGTCATATCAGTTATAAACTTCACCCCGATTAACGAGAGGATATGTGTATTACGAATTAGAGGTCGCTGGTTTAATACCACGATTATTAACGTATATGCACCAACTGAAGACAAAGATGATGAGGTGAAGGATGATTTCTACGATCAGCTAGAAAAAGTAGTGGACCAGGCTCAAAAATATGACATCAAATTAGTCATAGGTGACTTCAATGCCAAAATAGGCAGAGAACCCCAATTCAGGCCCATTATCGGAGGCCAAAGCCTTCACGAAACGAGCAATGACAATGGAGTCAGATGTATTAGTCTTGCAGCAGCTAAGGGTCTAGTGGTCAGTAGCACGATGTTCCCGCACAGAGACATCCACAAGTACACCTGGGTAAGCCCTAAAGGTGCTAAAAACCAAATTGACCACGTGCTGATAGATAAGAGACATCAGAGCTCCATCCAAGACATAAGAAGCTACCGTGGAGCAGACTGTGATTCGGACCACACTCTGATTAGGATCAAATTCTGTCAGAGGCTGAAGCGAATCAACAAAGTAGGGGACCATGTGGAAAGAAACAGGTACGAAGTCCATAATCTGAAAAATCCTGAATTAAAAGCTAAATTCCAAGTTGAACTGAAGAATAAATTCGAACCCTTGGACTCAGAGGACCTCACGGTTGATCAACACTGGGAGGCATTAGAGACCGGGTTAAAAGAAACAGCTAAGGAAGTAATAGGTATTCAGGAGAAACGAAAAGCCAAGAAGTGGTTCACAGAAGCATGTGAAAAGGCAGTGGAGGAAAGAAGAAAAATTAAAGTTCTCTCCGTAGCCAAAGCTGATCATGACACGCTGGAAAAATACGCCGCCGCCAGGACAAAGACAAACAGAATAATAAGAAAAGCAAAAAGAGAATTCCTCAAAGAAAGACTGCAAACTATTGAGGACAACTGGCAGGCCGGAAATATATGTGAATTCTACGCAGACATCAGGAAAGAAAGGGTAGGATATAAAGCGAGAAACACGCAAATGCGAGGAAAAGATGGCAAACTGACGGCATCAAAAGAAAAGGTATTAAGCATCTGGAAAGAACATTTCCAGCAGCTTCTCAACCAAGGGAACCCCACAAACGAAGAAGACATGGACCACGCTGAAGACCTCGACCCGCAAGAGGTTGAAAAACCAGACATTCTGGATGTGGAAATAGCTATCGACAGGCTTAAAAGAAGAAAGGCCCCAGGGTTGGACAGCATACCATCAGAGCTGTTTAAAGATGGAGGCGAAACTCTAAGAACCAAGCTATTAGAACTAATCCAGAAAATATGGGAGGAGGAAAGGATACCGGAGGCTTGGAACACAGGTCTAATATGCCCTATCCTAAAGAAGGGGTCCATGTATGAATGTGGTAACTACAGAGGCATAGCACTCCTTCCGGTCGCCTATAAGATAATGACTAATATCCTGCTAAACCGGATATATCCCCACTATGAAAATATAATAGGCGACCACCAAGCAGGATTCAGAAGAGGAAGGAGCACGCTAGACCAGATCTTTATTCTAAAACAGGTACTCGAAAAACGTTGGGAAGTAGAGCAGGATGTACACGCCTTATTTGTCGATTTCAAAGCAGCCTATGATTCCGTGGACAGAAACTGCCTATGGAAAATCATGACTGAGCTGGGTATTCCCGGGAAATTGGTGAGATTGACGAAGGCGTGTACAAACGACCCCAAATGCAGAGTACTGATACAAGGAGATGTGTCTGAAGCCTTTGAAGTTAGAACAGGTCTGAGGCAGGGGGATGGACTCTCGCCGATGCTGTTTAACTTAGCCCTTGAGAAGGTGATTAGAACAACTTCATTGGAAAATGGAGGGGTGCACGTCGGAATGAAACACAAAATCCTAGCGTATGCGGACGACATAGCTGTCCTTGGAATCAATGAAGAGGACATTGAGAGACTTGCTAAGACTCTGTTACGAGAAGCAGAGCAAATCGGCTTGAAAATAAATGAAGACAAAACAAAATACATGATAGTTAGCCGAAAAATCCACCCCAACAATAGTATCTGCGTGGATGGCAGAACATTCCCGAAAGTAGACAGCTTTAAATACCTCGGCTCCACAATAACCTCAGTCAATGACCAGCATACAGAGATAGACCAGCGTATAACAAGCGCAAATAGAGCTTTCTTCTCTCTGTCAAGAGTACTGAAATCCCGAAAAATCTCCAGAAATCTCAAATTAAGGGTGTACAATGCTGTGATAAAACCAGTTCTGATGTACGGCTGCGAGACCTGGGCTCTAACCGGCACCCAAGAAAGCAGAATCGAGAGATTTGAAAGGAAAGTCCTCCGCACGATAACCGGAGCGATATGGGATCAGAAACTAAAATCCTGGAGAAGAAAGACCAATAAAGAACTACTTACAGAAATTGGTCAGTCAATATCTCATGATATGAAGGCAAGGAGGTTAAGATGGGCGGGGCATGTAGCTCGAAACAATCCATCAGGACGCCTTTTCACAATGATGAATGCCACAATAGTTGGCAAGAGACCACGTGGAAGGCCAAAAACCAGATGGATAGACAGGATCAACAAAGATGCGAAAGAGCTGCATGCAGCAAACTGGAAAGCAGTGGCCCAAGATAGGCAGAGGTGGAGAAGGCTGGTTCAGGCGGCCAAAGATCTACAAGGTCTGTAGAGCCAACCGAAAAAAAAAAAAAAAAAAAAAAAAAAAAAAAAAAATATATAGTCATATCATATATAATCATATATATATAGTCAGTATATATAAAAATAAATGCAGGCTGTTACTATTTCACCAATTTCATTCATTTAGATGCAAATTTTCGGCCTATAAGCCATCCTCAGGTTTCTCTGAAAAAGGCCCTTATTTAGTTTAATTTACAACATAGCACACTGTTAAATATATTTATTTTTTTTTAATTAATTTTTTTTTCTAATATATAACCTTATACATACTTCAAGAAATCTTTCAAAAATGTGCATATAATGTCATAATTAAGTCCAATCTTGATTAAATCGAATTATACAATCATTAAAAAAGAAATAATTATAATAAAAACAACAATAACAAAATTGAGGTTAAGATCAAATTTCTTAACAATTTAATATCTAAAATTTTTCATTAAGTTTATATATATATCATTAAAATACTAACAACAGTAAAAAATAAATAAAAAATTAGGGAGCCATCTCAGTAATCACATCCATCACAGGTGAAACTCCAAAGAAGAAGGTAACACTATGCTACAGTCAATTATGACAACTAAAATAATTAACTAAGTAATCACAAACCGATATGCAACAATTAATCTATTGACATCCGCATGATGGTATAGAAGGATCAATCTAATTGGTCAGTTGACATCCGCATGATGGTATAGAAGGATCAATCTAATTGGTCAGTTGACATCCGCATGATGGTATAGAAGGATCAATCTAATTAGGGATTGATAAATTATTTGCCACTTCTATAAATTTGTTTTATTGAAAACTAGTTTCGAATGTTACACATTCATCTTCAGTCCTAAAAACACACAAACAATTCAAAAATAATCAATTCAAAATATAGTTTGGTATTATTATTATTATTTGGTATTATAATAATACCAAACTATAATTTTAATTGCTTATTTTTGAAGTTTTTGTGGTTTTAGAACTGAACATGAATGTATAAATAACATTCGAAACTAGTTTTCAATAAAAGAAAATTATAGAAGTGACAAATAATTTATCAAATCCTAACAATTAATCTACATACAATGAAACCCCAAAATTCCATCTATTAAACTATAAATCTAATATACATATTTATTTAAATAAATTAAAATTTCAATTTATTAATTATTTTTGAAATTTTTTAAATATATTTAACAGTGTGCTATGTTGTAAATTAAACTAAATAAGGGCCTTTTACAGAGATGCATGAGGATGGCTTATAGGCCGAAAATTTGCATCTAAATAAATGATCTTGGTGAAATAGTAACAGCCTATATTTATTTTTATATAAAAAACTAAAATAAATGGCTGTGTTCACAACAGAAATTCTTCCATGAGTCTGGCTTCAGTCTGCGAGATGACGTTGGTGCTCTTATGTTGTAAGCGGCTGAACCTCTAACTGCTCGGTAGCTCGGAATGAAATTTAGTAAAACTTTTTTTGTGAATTAATCTATTGATTCCCCTTGTAACTCGCGATTTAATTGACTATTCCTTACAAACCACAGAGCGTCTAATTTGATTTATAGGACCTTGTTTTGAAATGTTTATAATTTTTTCCGTTTAGTACAAGATGCTTCACCACATATTTCACAGCCGTAGTAAAGATCTTAATGTCGTTTTGTAGATAAGAATAATTAAATTTGGTATTAGATTGGATTTCTTCTTCATGGTGGAATACATTGAGAACCTAGGACTGTGTTAGTTTAGTAATTCCAGGTAAGGCGACGATCCAGATGAACCCCAGGTATCTGCTTCGTTGACGAGTTAGAAGGTTGAAAACTTATCTGTGAATTTAGTTGGAGTTAAAGAAGTATCTTTTGTAGGTTTCAATTTGTTTCTCACACCCCCGTCATTTGGTATTTTAAATTTTGTATTTTAGTGAAAATACGACCTGAGTGACTGAGCTCTGCTGCTCATTTTTATTTTGATGACTCTCACCTCCTCTTGTAAGTTTTAGGAAAACAGTATAGTTAATAATAAAAAAAGCAATGATAATGAATCATTATTAAATTTCGGTCAAACCCTTCATAATTAGAATTAATCTGAAATTATTATATATTTTTTTTATATATGATCCATATACGAGGGCACCAGTCATACAAGTGACTGAAGATAGTGTCCTGACTTTAGCGTTGGGACCGTTGATGGTACCTGACTGCATATCCTGTAATTCGCCATGACTGTCCTCAGGGTGGTCCGGACGTGAGGCGACTCCATGACTCGGCACCCAGCGGCTCCGGTTCTGTCCGGACCAGCCCTTCTTCTTCGGGACACAAGAACCCCTGATGTTGGCAATTATTCGTATAATAACCTAAGGACCTAGTTGTGTGTAACAAACATTTGGTAGCCGACTGAAAAAACAAATGTTATTTCAGAAATTTTTTAAACAAGATGCTTATTCTGACGGAACCGAATGCAAAGTATTTCATAATCACATTTGTATATAATGACTCACTGATTCCGCTTGCCTCGGTTTCATATTTCGACTAGATCAAGGGTTCCTAAACTTTATTCACTAAGTATCACTTCCACTTTTACAATACAAAAAAAAAAAATCATCGAAATCAGACTGAAATTAGCAAAGATACAGCATATCTTAAGAGGAGTTCAAGACCCTAGATGAATAACCGAGTGCATCCGAAAGGAGACGGGTGCGACCGAACACAATACAATACGCTCGATAATAATGTAATGTAAGAATACAAACGTTTAAATTAACTTCATAATTTCTACTTTTATATTATTTATTGGAAACATGTTTCCATGGAAACTAAACCGACACTTTTAAAAAATATTTTCAACTTTACAAACTTAAAATATTTAGTTATTGTACAGAATTGTTGTACTAAAATTGTTTAAAAAACTGTTTTGTTGTACTTATGTGGGAGAAGATGTGAAGAATTAAATGCTGCTGAATTTATTTCAAGTACTGTTTTTGCGAACTTTTTAAAATTATGTTAAAAAGATAATAATTATAGGAAGGTAAGGGAAAGTTTTTTACTTTTTTAATATTTAAGTAAAATATAAGTTTTTTTGTTGTTCACATTTTATTGTATGTATTAATTTCAAATAAATACGTTTAATGTTGTCAGTTTTATTAGTTATTGGTGAAAAAATATGTACCTATTTATTTCTTTATTTGAAAATGAGGTTATAACAACGTAATGATAATTATTAACAAGTATGTAAACAATGGCAAAGAAATCATATGTTATTATTGAAAAGTGATTTGCGGTAGCGAAGTAAATAAGATCCAACTTTTTTTTCCTGATACAATAATTTCACTATTGAAGTCAATAACTATTTTTTTATTTTTATTTCGCAAACTATAACTTTTAAAAAAAAAAATTCTTATACAGCCATAGCAAATGATCAATCTACTAAGCATACAACAAAAAAGTTTAAATTTTTGATCGTTTACATACCCTAAAAAATAAAATAAAATTGATTCAAGCTCATGTGATTTGGCGCAAAATCAGTTGGGGAGCTTGTAGACATTAGTTTAGTTTGGAAGTACCACTATCCGGACTTATGATATCAGGACAATATAGATTACAGTAAATTTACTTAAAACATAATACTTCCCACTCCTCTCAAGAAAATAATATAAATGTAATAAGTAATATTTTGTTCGAAAGAAACCTCGTTTCTATAAAATTATAATACCTCGGAATTTCGTATTATAATTAATGTAATATATGTTGAATTATAATAAATATGAATTGCCATTGACTGGAGCCATCATTCTTGAATAAAAAAATTTTTTTTTTCTTACATCGATTTATGATGATGGGCCTAGGCACTTCATAGCAGAAAATGAACACCCAGGAATCCGGATTCAATTAATCTATAATACTCAGTATTACTTTTTAATATTATTACCAACTATTTCAATCATGTTAAGAATAAAACGAACACAAAATATATGTCATTCATTCATTTTGAGTTGGGCCCCCTCTATCAGTCCCTGATGTTGTATGATGACATCAGGGTGCGCGCAGTGGTAACATCTGTTCTTAATTTTTCTTGAATATTCCTTCCTATCCTTCATAACAGAACTTTAGAAAACATTACTTGAGTGCTTTAATATTAGTGCATTCAAAATTACTATCCTAACTATATATCTGAAATTAATTATTTAAAAAAATGAATTTCGTACTAAGCATTTATTAATTTCAGAAACATATTAAAGTGTACATTTTTTATTTTTTGTATTCAATCAAACTCTATTCAATTACTTAAGATACCGCGAACCAGTTAAAATGAGCTGAATAAATTGACTTTTGCCAATTTACATCCAATCAATTTAAAAAAAAATGTTTTTGTTTCAAATATTTTTCACTTAGATTTCTCACCCATTCTCAGCTAATAACGCTATAAATTGGAATGTGGCCGTGGTAAAAAAATAAATAAATATACCTATATATTATTTTTTTTGAATCCGCTTGTGGCCAAAATCGGATATAATTATTTCGCCCTAAAAATCCTTTTTTTGGCACAAATTGGCACGTATTTGTAACGCACAATAATTTACGTAAATATTCACAGCTTACCCAAACAAGATTTACAAAGTTAGCATTAGGGATTGATAAATTATTCGCCACTTCTATAAGTGGCAAATAATTTATCAATTATCCAAGATTCCGAATAAAATAAGTTATTTTTTTTCCTCCAGTCCTATAGAAATGCTTATTGGCTTTATAAACGATCCATTTTGATCATTGGGTCCACTGAAGCCTATATTGGTGTTTGGGAGAAAAAGGTATTTAATATCTATGCCCAATAATAAAACATTAAAACAATCGGAAAAAAAACTACAGCTTTTATTCAAGATTTTTTAGAACTTCAAAGCATTTAGTATAAAGGTGTACAAATAAAGTTAAATAGATACGTTTGTGTATAATTACATCGTGTGTTAAAAAACATTCAAAGATTTTGAAACAAGTTTGATATTTTTGTTTGTTTTTTAGACTTAAATTTTTCATTTAAACAATATTCGTCATAGGTTTCATAAGGCTGTTTTGTTTTTGAAGACTACCCAGGAGTTCTACGAATTTGTTTGAATAAAATTGTTATGCATTCTCGGTCTTAACATAAACGGAAGAGACTGGTTGGCCCCCGACTTATAACCCAACACCTCTCCTGTCAATACTGTATATAATTCTTGTAACAATCAACCTGTTAAGGTTTACTAATATTTTTTTCTCCATGCTAAATGAACTGGTGATACAATTATGCAGAATATATCGTCGGTTTGGAGGTAAAAGTGATAGAGTGCATTTTTGTGAAAATGAAAAAAATTGTAGCTATTTACCTGAATTTACTCTTTATTATTGACAAAATTGTGAAATTATCAATAATTAACTAATAATTATTGATAATTTCACAATTGTGGCAATAATGAAGCGTAAATTTGGCTCATGCGCAGATAAATACCAACAAACTTTTATTTTCATAAAAATATCTGATGTGGACAACACATGACTTCTTTGCAAGCCTATTAAACTATAAATCGGTGGCTCAAAAAGTGATTCTGAATTTGGTTACTAGTTTCCGAAGATTGCAGTATCTCAAAAACGACACTCGGCGTCGCGACATCCATTTATTGACACACACACAAATGGGAAGGAAATCAGTATTTTACACTCAATTTTAACACTTAAAAGAAGTAATAAAAATGTTTAGTTAGATTGGAAACCAAATTGCGTTTGTAACCTTTATTACCGAAACATATGATTTATGTATTTAATTTAAATATAATTTTGGATGTAATCTTATTATGACCTTCAAATAAAGTACTCTTTTCGGCTCACCAATTTTAACCAAAATATATTAAATACATTCATATCGATATAAAAGTTCCATTTACCAAATTTGTGATGTTTTACATTATATTTTAATATAATTTTTAATGAAAGTCTAATATGACCTACAAGTAAAGTACCGCTTCCGGTTTTTCAATTTAAACCAAAATCTAGTATGTTATTTAAATCAATATATAAGTTATGAATTCTAAATTTGAGAAGTTTTGCATTGTATTTTAATATACTTTTTGATAAAAATCAATTATAACCTTCAAGTAAAGTACCACTTCCGGTAATCAAGCAGTGACCAAAAAGGGAGGTTCACAACTAGATTTTACAACAATCTTATATATAAAATTACAACTTTCTACAGCTAACCGTTTTTGAGTAATGCGAGATACGAACGTACGAACGTACGTACAGACGCCACTACGAAACTAGTCAAAGTGGATATTTCCGTCGAAATCTGAAAATCGAAAATTTTCGCGATTACAATACTTCCTTTACTTCGTACAAGGAAGTAAAAAATCGAATTACAGACGATTTTGATAAATTTTTGTGATTGTTGAATATGGGAAAATGTATGGATAGTAAATCCGGAAATAAATTACGTAATAATACTGATTATACTACTTTTTTTTTTTTGTTAACCTTCTAGAAATAGTTTATTTAATTTATATATGATTTAAAAGACAAGATCATTACCATTATAATGAGAAATTAAGCGGAACAGGACCTCATAGTAGTTACTGGGTTAGATATTTCAGCTTAGTTTTTTAAGCACCTGCTCTGTGCAGAAGGAGTGCTGGGAAAAATGAAGTAATTCTTACTGACATCAGCCACAAAGAGAGGTGTGACTCAACGTAAACAGAGAAACTGTAATTGAGGTGAGAGCATCAAGTCATGTGTGAAGCAATTCTGACCTTTATTTTGTCGCTTCAATGCAAAATCTAGTTTAGCTCCCAAGGTCTCCACGGCTTCCTCCCGCCTACGGCTACGATCGTGCTAGACTACGATTTACCTAATTCCTCTGGAGTCGTTGCTCTTCCCTAGGGAACATTACCGAAAAAATATACGAGTATAAAGCGAGGAAAGACATTTGTGCAGGACTTACAAAAAACTTTGGAAAATTGGAAGATATCATACTTTCTCATACAGATTCAATGCAAATTATTTAATTCACGTCAGTTATGTTTATTCCTTCTTTGATTGAATGAATTGTAATTTAAAACTCAAGTGAACTATGATGTCGATCAAGATGACAAGCTAAAAAACGTTCTTATAAAAAGTATAAATAGTATTTTAAGCCTATTTTAATAATATTTAGATTATTGTCAAATCTAGTTGTGAACCGCCCTTTTTGGTCACTGCTTACTGGAAGTGGTGCTTTACTTTACTTTACTTCATCAAAAATTATATTAAAATATTATGTAAATCATCTCAAATTTGGTAAATTAGACTTTTATGTTAATATGGAAAAATCCAATAAAGAAGCCAAGAGTCCCAAAATTAACATAAATAAAAAAAATAAAAAAACACCTGTCGATATTTCGCCAATTTAGGCATCATCAGGACAGCAGGAAAGAAAAAAACAAATAAAGAAAAAAAAACAATAAAGAACACAATGCAGCACATCTCACATCTAGTGTCAAGAAAGTCACCAGCCAGACAGCACCCCACACCAAGACACCCAGGTACATACTGAGGGAAAAGGGAGATTACATGAAAACAGCTGGGAAATGTTAAAGCACAAACAGCTGATCATAAAAAAAAAGAAGGAAATACTCATATTAAAATCCCAAAAATGAATAAAAGATCATAAAAATAAAATAAATAATTAAATAAGATAACATCAACCAAATAGAAGAGAAAAAGGAAAGCATGCCCAGAAGAGGAAGGTCCTTATAAAGACAACAGTGGATAAATGGCTGTTCCACTAAATTTATTTTATTTTTATGATCTTTTATTCATTTTGGGGATTTTAGTAAGAGTATTTCATTTTTTTATTTTTTTTTTATGATCAGCTGTTCATAATTTAACTTTTCCCAGCTGTTTTCATGTAACCTCCATTTTCCCTCAGTATGTGCCTGGGTGTCTTGGGGTGGGGTGCTGCATTCTGTTCTTTATTGGGTTTTTTTTTTCTTTATGTTATATTTATTTCTCTCCTGCTATCCTGATGATGCCTGAATTGGCGAAATATAGACAGATGATTTTTTTATTTATTTATGTAAATTTTGAGATTCTTGGCTTCTATATTGGAGTTTTCCATTTATGTCATAATAATTATATAGTTCTTATATAATAAATGCTAAAAAGTAGTGCCTATCTCTGCATCAATTTTGTTGTCAAACTGTATTGTTAGGTATTAGGACTCTCACTATACCCTATAAATTATATAGGTAAATCAATTGATTTATTTAATTAATGGACCTTTATTGTAAATTTTACGGTGTGATAAAAATAAACTTTGGGGTCGGAGTTTGGAGTCCGCTGCTCTACTGTGAGGGCGCTATTCTGTTTTATTTTAATATTTAAGTGATTTTATTAACATTTTCCTTTGCCTTAGGTGAAGCTATTCACTGCTACGTGTGCTCCAGCGACTTGGACAGGGCCTGCGGCGACCCGTTCAACAGCACTTCCAGGAGGTTCCTCATCAGCGACTGTGAGAGGGACAGATCCTTCACGCCCTATCTCAAAGGCAACGCAGTCTGCAGGAAATTCACCCATATAGGTAACTAGAAAACTTATTAAATGGGCAATGTCTTGGTGCATTTTTGAGAAAATTAACTCTTCAATATACAGATTGATTTCTGCCTGAATTAAATTTCAATTAGAGATTCAATCGATTTAACCCTGAAATTTTGATATCTTGATCAGTCTTATTTTAATAAATATTTCAAGCCTAAAAATGAAAGGGCTATGTTTGCAGATGCAAAATACAAATAAACAACATAGCTGTAAACATTTTGAAAATTATGAGGTTTTTTTTTTAATTTTTATCTTCATCTTCTTAAGTAATATTTTAACTACTTGACTATAAAAAACAAAATGAAACATAAAAATTATTATGGCCACTAATTGAACATTTTGATATGAAGAGTTTTAGTCAGTAATTAAATATAATTGGTTATTATTAGAAAACTCCAGAGAAAGTACGTTAACAAGTATGCATATACATTCATACGACCATAAACATTCCACATACACTTTATATATATATATATATATATATATATATATATATATATATATATATATATATATATATATATATATATATATATATATTGAGTAAATATTATAGTGTTTTATTATTTTATCATTATTTATTATTAAGTGCTATTATTCTAGGCTATCGAAGCGAGATGTGCATCTCTGTAGGGTTGGGGATAGTTCAGTCGTCACTACAAAAAGACACACTCAGACTATCGATTACACTGCTGGTATCACAATTTTTCCCCAACAATATCATCCTTTACTCTCTACAGAAAGTAAATAAATCTATGCTAGAAGGCTGTTAAACTTGAAAACCGAAAATATAGATCTTCATACAGTTATTAAATGCCCATAAAGAGCTATAGAAAAAAATATTAAAAACCTATGAAAGGTTTGACTTATTAAAGGTTATTATTAAGATTAGTTTGCTAAGATTGTGTAAACCTTTCGACACAAGCATGAGGTCCTCGGTCACACATCCGGCCTATTCATGATTAGTAATTTATAATTAATAAGCTGTGAATAAGTACTAAGTACTAAAAGACACACTGAGTATAATATACATTTTTTTATTTTATTAAATATATATATATATATATATATTTATTTGGTCATTTAAGCAAAGATCTGGATTGGATTTGAAGGTTTTTATTATTTCATTTATAGTATTTTGAATTGCTTATTTTTGAATTTTTGTGTATTTTTAGAACTGAAGATGAATGTATATCATGTATAACCTTCTATACCATCATGGGGATGTCAACTGATTTTCCTGCAAAGTTGCAAAAAAATGTTTCACAAATTTACTTTCGCCTTTCCAGATGCTATTACTTTTAAAATTTTATATTATTCTCAGTGTGTCTTTTAGTATTTATTCACAACTTATTAATTAAAAATTACTAATTATGAATAAGTCGGATTTGTGACAATTTCACCGAAGCCCTCTTATTTGTACCGAAAGGATTTTAAAGGATCCTTTTGCACATCTAACATACGGGATCATTTGATAAGGAACCATACAAATGTTTTGTCAAGTGAAATACCAAGCCTAGGCAAGTGAAACATCTAGCCAAACGGCAAACAGGTTTACAGAAGCTTATCAAAATGACCCATCTATACGCTACTATTCCGGCTATTCCAACTGTATCGGATGTTAATTTTGGTTTAAAATAGTTTTATTTTATAAAGAAACAATTAAAAATGAAAAATAAAAACATATAAATTATATAAATACACAAATTTGTGGATGCAACACCAGCCCTGATGTGGCTCTGATGGGTCATTACAAACTATGTAGCTTCACCAAATGTTAGTGTTAAATAAACTTTCTTGGTAATATTATATTGTTTATATGAGTTAACATGTTTCACTAATATCGCTTACAGTTCGAATGTATTAGGATGAAGATAAATAGATATCTAATGCGAGAGGTCTCGCTCGGGTATATTAGTCTTTGATTAATTAGGGTATAAATATTCAAATAATAGTTATTGGTTTAAATTCCTAACCTTTTCTCCACATATGGAAAATTTCATAAAACATGAAGGAACTCAAAGTCACTGTCTTCTAAGATATATTTTTTGTCGCGGGTGACTGAGCTATTTTTGAACAATGCATTTATCATGAAAGAGCGATTTCCGGAGGATTTTTTTCCGGGATAAGTAAGATTGTATTCACCCTTCAATATATTTTTTTTTGTAAGTGGAAAGTGTCAAGTAATGACGTGCAGTAAGTTCAAATGTCTTTTGTTTTGGCTAAACTCTCATTCATAAAGTGTTCAATGTTTTTACATTAAAAAAATAAATATAAAATTGCAATCGCAATCCGCTGTAGCTTAGATATACAGATCTGCTAGAGGATATATGTGTAGAGGTTATATATATATAGATCTGCTGTAGGTTAGATAGCGACGTCGTTTTTATGAAAAAGTCGTTTAGCATACTTTACAGGAAGCACATGAAACGATTTTCCCCCTAAATAACATTATATATTTTTTAAATTTTATTCTTTATTGTATAAATTAGGAGTTTATTAACCAGACAAAACCTTTATAATTACAATATATTTTAAAGGATCTAGAATCCTTTAAAATATATTGTAATTATAAAGGTTAAGGCTAGAGTGACGACTAAGAGTCGTTAGTATTTGGTGCTTACGTCATCAATATTCGATTTTTAGACCATTTCCAATTTTTTTCGATAGAGGAATCGATAGAGGTGGTGTTCCCAAAATTAATTGAAATCTAAATTTCGAATTTTTGGCGCTTAAGCCTTTTTTCAAAAAACGACGTCAATACATAGATCTGCTAGAGGTCATATATATATATATATATATATATATATATAGATCTGTCATAGGTTCACTTAGGTAAACACTGAAACCTATTTTTGAGCTGTCTTTAGGAAATATTAAACAATAAATGATAAAAATAAATCTTGTTTTAATATAATCAACTAGGCCTTTAATAAAAAGAACAAAAGTAAAAAATTTTGACTGTAAAAAGGAAAACGATAATGGAGTTAATTGACTCCTGGCACTATGCGAAAGAGGGCGTAAAACAGGAGAATAAAAAAAAAAAATTATATTACTGAAAAAACTTAAAATGGTAATGTGAAAATATTACTTTACCGTAATTCGCTGTTATAAGAGTTTTACAAAAAATGATGTCTATTTCCATTTTTAGTTAGGGCTGGAGGATTATTATATGCCCTTGTAATGAGGGCGTAAGAAAAGACGTCCGGACGCACGAAAACCTCGGCACACCACTGATGATAAAGGCATTAATAAAAATCCTACAGCCTCCATAATCTATTATCCACAGCCATTGGTCAGTGAAGATGAGATAATTTAATCATTCTTCTGACGAAATTTGTTCGGCAAGAAGGCTTGGATAAAAGGATCCGCTACAGACAACGTACCGAGCGAAGAGATGAGGAATTAAAAGAGTTATCTGGACTAAATCGGTCGTTGTAACGGTCCATGTTTTCAATCGATTGGGTACCACGTCCGTGGAAATAGATTTGTGGACAGCTCCTCACTCGTCGGTCAACCGTTGCGGTTTCTTTTAGCTCCAGTTCCACCGTCCACCGTGAAGCCGGCGCCGTTCTCATTTCTTCAGCAGCTGTCGTTTGGAAATGAAGGAAACTTCCAGGAGTATTCCAACGAACAAAAGGGCAGTTGAAGCGAAAAAATTGGCAAGCCCAATCTGTCGTTTTCATCGTTCACTATTTCTATGCACGCCTAATTAAAACAATTAAAATGAATTATACATGGTATATCAGAGGACTAATTTATATATAATTTCAATAATTTTAAAATGTCACACTTTTCGAGGTAAATCTCCATTTATCTCCTGATGGAAGCATTGCGGTATTTCTCAAGTTCTGTAAAATATTTCTGCTCTTCCGGTTTGCAGTTTGTTCATAATTTGTTCGTGCGCTAAATCGAAAAACTTCAAAGAACAAAATCATTTTAAAATTTAAAAAACGCCTAATTTAAAAAATTAAAATGAATTATACATGGTATCTCAGAGGACTAATTTATATAAGGGCATTTTTTTATCGGATGCAGCATCAATAATTGTAAATTGTCACACTTTTCGAGGTAAATCTCCATTTATAAATCTCCATTTGTAAATCTTTATAAAGAATCTATATATAACATCTTTATAAATAAATCTTTATAAATTATAAATCATTATTTGTAAATCTCCATTCCATCCTGATGGAAGCATAGCGATATTTCTCAAGTTCTGTAAAATATTTCTCCTGTTCGGTTTTGCAGTGTGTTCATAATTTTTTCGTGCGCAAAATCGAAAAAGTGCAAAGAGTAAAATCTTTTTAAAATTTTATTTCCTGCATGAAATTGAGACCCAAAAAAAAAAGAGAGACACCCAAAAGGCACTTCTCTAACACTAACTCAGTTTGCATACAAATTTTCAACCCTTTAACTCAATATGGAGGGGTGAGCGAAATCTTAAAAACAAAGAAAAAATAGGAAAGACATACCTAACATTTACTGAAATTTATCCCCACTTTTACTTCCCAGAAAAGAACTCTATGTTTTGTTATACTATATTTGCTCGTTTTTTTTCAAACTTGGAAATTAATTTAATTTTAACCTAGAGTATACAACAAGTACAGTCAATGTCCTTGAAAAAAATAATTGAACTCTATCAGGAGCACGCCACCGGAATTTTAGCTCATTTGATCAAGAAGTGGCCGCTGAAAGTATCCAAATCTAATGGGAAAAATTAAAATTTGTTTTATTTTTTTCCATTACTATATCCACGTCGTTTTTACTTCCTTGTACGAAGTGAAAAGTAAAATCGCGAAAATTTTCGATTTTCAGATTTCGAAGGAAATATCCATTTTGACCATCCCTGAATCCATTTTGACTAGTTTCGTCGTGGCGTCGTTAAGTACGGTCGTACCTCGCATAACTCAAAAACGGTTAGCTGCAGAAAGTTGTAATTTTGTATTTAGGACTGTTGTAAAATCTAATTATGAACCTCCCTTTTTAGTCACTGCTTGATTACTTGAGGTGGTACTTTACTTGAAGGTCACATTAGACTTTCATCAAAAATTATATTAAAATATAATGTAAAACATCTCAAATTTGGTAAATAGGACTTTTATATCGATATAAATGTATTTACTAGATTTTGGTTAAAATTCGTGAGCCGAAAAGGGTACTTTACTTGAAGGTCATAATAAGCTTACATCAAAAATTATATTTAAATTAAAAGAGAAATCATATGTTTCGGAAATAAAGGTCACTAACCCAATTTGCTTTCCAATCCAATTAAACATTTTTATTACTTGTTTTAAGTGTTAAAATTGATTGTAAAATGGGATTTCCTCCCCATTTGTGAGATCAATAAGTCTGCAGCATGAGAATAAGGTATTAGTTAAGTGGGTTTTTCCGCTTAAAATGTCGAAACTGTCGATTTCCAATGCTTTATCCAGTGATATTGATAGTTTTATTGTTATCACGGAACATGGAGAAATATCTTTGAAACTAGTTACCTACTGAAGGAAAACGACATATAATAACGGAATGAGACCTCCAGTAACAAGAGTGTGTGTTTTTTGTGTGTGTGTGTCAATAGATGGATGTCGGGACGCCGTGTGTCAATCTTCGGAAACTAGTAACCAAATTCAGGAACCAGCGATTTATGGTTTTATAGGCGTACAAGGAAGTCATGTGTTGTCCACATCAGATATTTTTAAAAAGGCGTATGCGCCATTTAGCAAACTTTACAGTAAATTTAGTAAACGATTTTTCCTCCAAATAACTATTTCTATTTTTTAAGTTTTATTCTTTATTGTAAAGAGTAGGAGTTTATTAAGATGGCAAAATCTTTATACTTACAATATATTTTAAAGGATTCTAGCACTGGTTAAGACCAGAGTGACGACTGAGAGTCGTTAGCATTTTTTGGTGCTTACGCCATCAATATTAGATTTTTGGACAGTTTCTAATTTATTTTTTTCGATGTATCGTGAGCGGGTATCGACAGAAGTGGTGTTTAGGTCCCAAGCGTTTTTCAAAAAACGGCGTCGATATATAGTGATTTTTTATTTCTATAAAAAACATTGCAGGTGCACAGAACATTTTGTCTTCGTTATGAAATTACATACCTTGAGCTCATTAAATACATTTAAAATCGTTCATTTCTTCGGCAGACTGTGCTCATTTTCACATCTTCTCAGACGGTCAGTGGAAAATGTCCCGTTCCAGTTGGGACTGGAAAATGAGCCTGGTGGAACCGAGTACCGCCTGTGGCCCAATTGTTAGGCAAGGCTAGACCATCCTCCTTGAAGGACTCCTTAAAATCCCCCTTCCCCCTCCTCCCCAAGTTGATTATCATTATCGTAGCGTATTGTTATATCGGGGTATCAAAGGACACAGTACGTAAATAATCAATTTCATACTCAAGACTATTATATTTAACGAAATACTTTGTTTAAAATTAAACTATAATTTTATCTGATTGTTTCCTAAAGCTTGCCAACTAAAATAGTTTATTTTCATCATCTGAATAAAGATAGCCTAAGCACTTTATTGCTTTACACGAATCCTTGTTCATGTATTTTTTATTCACCTCTGTATATTATTGTTTGCTTGTTTATTAGATTAAACGTTATTATGCTATTCGCCTGGGTCAAGAAAAATAGAACCCTTATTTCATCTAATTAGGGATTTATAAATTATTTGCCACTTCTATAAATTTGTTTTCTTGAAAATTAGTTTCGAATGTTATATACATTCATCCTCAGTTCAAGGTTTAAATGGATTATATCAAACAGAAAAGCTTGAACTGGCTTCTTCTCGCGCTGAACTCTTCGGAAAATTATAGAAGTGACAAATAATTTATCAATCCCTAATTAGATTGATCCTTCTATACCATCATGCAGATGTCAACTCCTTATTTCATCGTTCATAAATAAAATAAACAGCTGGACAAACATGAAGTCAGTACCTAAACTTCCGGTTTCACATCAGTTAAATAGTTCAAAGCCCATCTTCTGTCTGCTTTTCAGCTCTTTACTAACGGACAGAATGGACAAAGTACAAAATTAAGTAGGTTTTTCAAGAAAATTCACATGCAAATCATATCCATATAGTTCAGAGGGTATCATGTTCTTGCAGCTATTTATCCATTAATAGTGTTGTATCATAGGCATATTGACAATGAAAAAATTCATGATTTTTGCTGAAAAGAATGTAATTTTTTTTTCTTAAATAAATTGGTTATTTTTTTTTATTTCAAGACATTATTGATTCATCCTTTATATTCATCAATAATATTTGAATACTATCAATAAATGAAGGAGAATCTTGGTTGGGGAGAGGGGGAGGGGCGTTCAATAAATTGACAAAACAGAAAAAAAACAGCTGGCAAAACAGAGAAAAACAGCTGGCAAAACAGAGAAAAACAGCTGGCAAAACAGACATAACAAAACAGTTGGCGCCTAAGTATACGCCACTCAGTCCTGATGATGGTTTAAAACTTAGGCCGAAACGTTGGCACGCATTATATATAAGTTTTTCTTATTTGTGTGTTCATTTATTGACTGCCCTACCCCAACCCTTTTCCACGGTCAACTATAATCTTACCATTATCAAGCAATATTGATTGAATTAATCTCATCCTGAGCCAACTGAATCGAACAGTATTTATGGCCACTTTTAAGTTCACTTATGAGAAACAGTTAAACAGTACTGGCTAATCATTGTAATACAATGTTTTATTTTATTTTTAGAGAAAAGTATAAAATTTCTTGAACCAGTGGCGGATTTTTTGTACTGCCGCCACAGCCATTGTAATCTGGTCAAATTTTCGATGTGCAGTTTTCAATAGATATATGCCTTTCAGAAACCTCTGAACCCAGAAAAATACATTTCCAATAATGAACCTTTTTTATCGACAGTAAAAAATGGAAATTAACCCCTCCACAATATTTGTATTTTTACGTTTCAATATACGTTAAATC
This sequence comes from Rhaphigaster nebulosa, assembly GCA_948150685.1. Classification (NCBI taxonomy): domain Eukaryota; kingdom Metazoa; phylum Arthropoda; class Insecta; order Hemiptera; family Pentatomidae; genus Rhaphigaster; species Rhaphigaster nebulosa. The sequence goes on from OX411309.1 coordinate 151,985,775, forward strand.
CGAAAATCCTATTAAAAAAAAATCAGCATTTTCGCCGTCCGCGGCCTTTTTCCAGGACTACGATTTTTTTCAGTTTTGGCATTTAAGTCACACATCACACCGGTTGATACTCGGAACATCCCCCATTTTGTTTCCAAATCCCGCCCGGTTAAAGGTTTCATACATCCATACCTCGGCCGTTTATGATGATTTTTTATTCTTCTTATAATGATTCCAAATTTTTTTTAAATAATATTATTAATAATTAATAATACATTTAATAAAATAAATAGATAATAATAAACCATGATGTAATAATAATTTTATTGCTAATCCTTTTGAATCTAAAAATATAATTCACTCAAATTTTGCTGTTCCCCAAAAATTGGCGCCCCAGGCAAGTACCTAGTCTACCTGTACGTAAAACTGCTACTGTCTTGAACAAAAAACTTTCTTCTTATGCTCACGATGAAAACGAAGCGAATCTCGCCAACTACTTCAACAGACCTCACCAAAAGACCCCTATGTAATACAAGACTGTTGGTTTTCACCCAACTAATTGAGAATGTTCATTGTGAACTGATTAGGCTGACCAATTGAACCAAATTATATTTGATGGTTAAGGTCTTCCTTCGTCTTCAGTGTCTTCAATTGATAAGCTCTGAATGGTCTTTAGATAATAAATAGAAACAGAAAATGTCCATATTGCCATAAATAAATGTACATGTATCAAAGGGAGAGTTTAGTGAACTTTGTCAGAAAGATATTGATGATAGAAAGATGTTTGTTCGTTTGTTTTAATTAGACACATTTCATTATTTTATTAATCATTTAATATAAATCATATTGATATTAATAAAAACAGTAATTGTAAAAATAATAAGAACACATTTTTTGTCTGTAAAGAACACAGTCTTTATCTAATTTATTCAGATTGTGCAGCATTCAGTCTATGTCTATTTTAATTTTTTTAAAATAGCTCAGATCACATACTTACATCTTCAATTATTAGCTTACTTCAATAATTATTTTAAATTAATTAATTTTGTATCACTCTATTTTACGAACAATTTATTTAAATTTTCATAAGTCAATGAAAACCAAAAACCAATGAATTATGCTAAAAAAGTTCAAAAGATGCCATTCCAAAATTTTGAGAAAGAAAAAAATAAAACATTATTCATCATTATCAGCTAATGTTGACTTTTAGTAAAAGAAAAAAAAATCAGTGAAACTGAAAATTAAGTACTATAAATCTTATATTATATAAAATGATAGATTTTTAACCATGTGCTATATTATAATTTCTTTTCTTTTTTTTAATTCTATAATTATTCAAAATATTGTATTTTGAATCAATGTTAAATAATAAAATAAATCAATGCAAACAATATAAATAATATGTGATTATTATGTGAAAATTTGGTGAAATAATTAGAAGCATTATTTCATAATTTAATGGTTATTTTTTGCTGCAATCATTTATCATTATTTGTTTCAAGGTGACAATGAAGACAGTGATTGCTCATAAAATAATACCTTATTATACGTCAAATTGAGTTAAAACTGGCACACTTGTAAATTCGTTTAATTGAACCTTAATTATTTTTTTTGTATATTCATTTTTCAACTAGATACAACATAAATAAATATTGTGAAGATATTAATTATGTAACTATTGACATACATGAGCATGTGAGGATTTTAATTTATATTAATCAGCATGTTAAATATATAATTGAGTCTCTATAATCCGACACATATAGGAGCGGGGAATATCGGATTATACAGGTTTGCCAAATTACTGGAGGTTAAATTAAAACCTACAACTATAGGAAGACACTCAATATCTATATATTTATTATGATGTATATATGCATAATATATATGTATCATATTATATTATATTACATATGTGACAGAGAAAAGTAGATTTCACACAATTACAAAAGACCAACATTTACTCTGCACTCCACATTAGGTCGGATATTTGACCCTTGTTCAGCTTTTTCATAATTTCTCCTTTTTTTTGTCACAGTTAATGTTTTGTGTTTTCTTTTTCCACTTCTACCGGGTTCAGACATAATTAAACTCTAAGTAGGAACTTCAAACATTACAAAAACTGAGAGTAATCAATAAAATATATTTCTACTGTGGAAATTATATTTCACGTGTAACAGACAATTAGAGACTGAGACAGCATAACTTTCCATCGGCATGCGATAACATGAAAGTTTCAGGTACCAGCCAGCACAGTGTCGGACTACTGGTGAGTGCCGTACTATAGAGACTCAACTGTATGTTATTATTTCAGTGAAAGAACTAATAATGTATATCATGTATATAAATATATCGAATTCTTGTACTAATATATTTAACGATTTGTTTTCAGTCAATGACGAACTGGTTGTAGTCAGGTCTTGTGCTTGGGGATCAGAAAGCGATGTCGACGGACCTTGTTCTCCATCTGCACTCAACTATGCCAGAAAGATTGAATCTTGTACGACTTGTATCACACATGAATGCAATTCATCACCAAATTTGGCCTCGCTCTCAATGATGATTGCATTGCCTCTTGCTCTGCTCGCATCAAGGTATTTGTAGATTGGTTGAATCTACTCCTTCCGCATTATCTATCAGAAAATTCATCTGTCAGTTAAAGATTATGTACAAATTTAAATGGTTGTGTCTGTAAAAGTTAAAATTTCAAATCTGAATACTAATTTATGGATAAGGATTGTGATCATAACATTGATTTAAATATTATTTTTAGATTAACAATTATTTAAAAGATCATCATAAAATTGTTCAAATATGATCAATTTATATAGAAAATAAAGCAAAAACATGACATGCATGTAAAAATACAGTTCAGTTGAATATTTTTGAATCACTAATACATGAATATAACTGTAAACATTACTTCTGATGGATTTAAACATAATTAAAATTTGAAAGTAAAATTATCATTATAAATAATTCTACTATGCCTCGTCTAGAAAGTATAATTATGTTTTTGACTTACACGTTAATATTTTATCAAGAAAGTAACAGTCATTTTTTTCTATGTTCAACTCTGAAAATTGTATCTATATAATCATACATATAACTGTTGTTCTTTTTGGGAAAAGATAGACTTTTATAAATCAAAGAAAGTTTCAGCGCTAATGGCCAAAAAGGGTAGAGGCGACTAAAAAAATAAGTAATTTAAATAAAAAACTACTTATGTCTTAAACATCATTCATTGAGTTGAAGTGTTTAGGAACTAAACATAATCATTCATACAAGATCATATTCAGATTGTAAGATATGTTAAAAAAAAAAAAATTGAAAAGATGTATTTTATACTGTAATTAACTTTATTGTAAAATAATTTTATCATAATATAATTTGTTTAACACTTTCTGGTAAATAGGTGATAACCTATATTAATTGTATTGTGTAAATTAAGTGTTTTATCAAACAATTGTAATAAATTAAAAAAATATATAGTTTTGTAAATAGACAGGCATTTAGTTGCACTTTTATCAGATTTCCGTCCACTTTTGTAAATAAAAAACTTTTATAAGTAAGTAATGAAATCATTACCTATTTATCCTTCTAAATTTTATTTCTCTGTATTGGAAAGCTACAGTTAATTCCCCATGAAGTGCTCAAAAAATCAAGTTTATCACTGTAAAATTTGTTTATTAGTAATATTTATCTTATTTTTTTAAGTCTTACCATCACTCATTTCATCTATTTATTTCTGGAGTAGATTTTTAATTTAATTAAATAAATGAACATTTCAACAACTAATGTCAAATTGTATTATTGTTTATTAAATTTTATCTCTCAACTATATATTTTAATTTTTACTACGTTTCAATACTGAACATTTCTCATCATCATGCTAAATTCCATATTATACAAATAACAATAAGTAATAATTGAATGTTAACATGAATAATTTATTTTTTTAAATACGCATCAGTTAAGAACCACCCATACTATGTTATAACTAGATATTATTACATTATTAGTCCAAAAAATAAGTCAATTTTAAATCTAATAAAATAATCTACACATCTCAACCTTATTTAGTTTTCTCTGAAATAAATACTTAATTATTATTATTAGTATGCTATTAACACCCAGTTCATTATATAGTTAAATCTGCATCATTCATAAAATGTTTTTATTTATTATTTAATTTTTCTGTTTTAATTACAAATTTAATTGACCTACTATATTATCAGAAAGAACAGGATTGCATAATAATAATATTAAAATAAGTAAGTGTGAAAATAATATGAAAGATTAAATTAGCACAATAGATAGTAGAGAGTGTGTCAAATATATTGTTATAATAGTTTTATTTGTTATAATTTTTATTTCTGATGAAAATAATCTTATATATATGGCTTTGGCAAAGATAATAATAATAAATTTATTTTTAATTCTTTTTTGCTAAATGTGCAACTAATTAAAATATTGAAAAAATTATTGAAAATAAAAAATATTTTTGTTTGTTTTTGGTTATGAATTAAAGAATAGAAAATACAATTAGACAAAAAGAAATTCATTAACAAGAAATTATACATTTAAAACTATGAAAATTGAAAAATCAGAAGATCGATAATTATAAATTATAATTAATATGTGGAATATTCGAAACCAAATAATAAACATTCTTATACAAAAAATATCTTAATTCTAAAAAAGAAATTATTAAATTTAAATGTTATATAAAAAATAATAAAAATGTTATTTGGATACTTCAATGGAAGTCTTCTTAACTCCTTCTGTATGTTTGCTCCTATTCTTCCTTCGTAATTACCACCAATGATTAGTTTCTAGCTAGGAAATGTTGAAATTTAATTCTGTCTTTACTCACTGGTCTTAATTTAAGTTTTTACTTTTTATTTTAAAATTCATACACTGATTCAACTTCACTTTATTATGGACTTGTATACGGTCCAAAATCAAAGGGGGTCTTCACACAAGCACAGTCCAAAATCAAAAGACACTTCTCACTTTTCAAGCCTGTGCACCTTCTCTAAGCTAATTAAAATGACAACATAAAATAGTTTGTAAATATTTATCATTCATTACTTTTAAATGTCTACATTTATATTTCACTCTTCATCAGCCATTCACGCTAAGTGACCAGCCCACCTTCATCTTGATAATATAATCAGGTGGACAACTTCTTGTCCGTAAAAGAGCTGATAAACCTCTTGGTTCTTGCTCCTCCTCCATTGTCCTCCCTCCTTTATGGTGCCAAAAATACTTCGAAGAACGATTCTTTGAAAAACCTGCATCTCTTTCTCTTCTACTTTAGTAAGGGTCCACGTCCCTGCAGCATAAGTAAGCACCAATCTAATAAGTGTTTTCTACAGCATGACTTTTATTTGCCAAGAAATTTGTGAACTGCTAAGGTATCTATGCAGTCCATGATAACACCTATTCACATTCATCATTCTTTTTCCAATTTCTAAGCCCATGTGATTAGAGGAGCTCACTACTGATCCTAAATAGAAGAATTGGTCCACTCTATCAAATGTGTAGGAGAATATTTCAATATATTGCTTAGCATCTGCTACAAGTCCGTTTTCATATTTTTTTTTTGTTTTTTTAATAACCAAACCAATTTCCTGGGCTGCATTTGTGAGAGCAATGAAAGCCTCTTTTAGAATTTTTGTGATCTAGATATGATGTCTAGATCGTCTGCAAAGGCAAGAATCTGTACTAGTATGTTGTATATAGTACCATCAGTTTCTGACCACCTTTTCCAGTCCAAAATTAAAAAATAAGCAAGCCAGGCCATCACCCTGCCTTACCTCTCTTCTTGTTGTGAACTCAGGAGAGAGTTCAAACTGTATTCACATTTAACATTTTCTGAAGTCATCATAATGAGTCGGATTAGTTTAGACGTAATTCCGAATTCCTTCATGGCTTCATAAAGTTCGGCTCTGTTAATGCTGTTATATACACCCTTAAAATCGACAAACAGATAGTGAGTGGTCATCCTATACTCAATGGATTTCTCCAAGATGGTCCTGATGCTGAATATTTGGTGCATTCTAGATCTTCCTACTCTGAATCCTGTCTGGAACTTTCCAACTATCCTCTCTGCGAATCGTGAAGAGTAGCAGATATTAACGATGATAAGGGTATCTGCTCACAATTCTCTCATTAAGCATGCTATATATGCTATTTGTACGATTCGTCAAGTTTCATTTATAGTATGCAGTAGAAAACAAATCAAATAGCAGGCTCAGTATAGCAGACTTGATCGTATGCTATTGGCAGTGCCAATCTACTAAATGGCTGCCATATTATTTTGCCATTTTATCACAGGTTTCAAAGTGTAAGGTATTTGTTTACTTACTTTAATAAAAAAATAAAAAACTTATTATTTTGTGTTACTTCAATGGAGGAGCAGGAGAAGGGAATTAGAAACAAGGTTAGCAAAAGATGGACAAAGAAAGATACACTTATTTTTTTACAATAAGTATTAGAAAACAAATTTAAATAAAACAAAGTTACACCATCTTACAACAGATGCCACCACTATATCTATTTAGCAAAGATATGATAATACTTACACCGGGCTCTTTATAATCATAAATTGAGAATGCTTATCATATAGCATGCTTAATAAGATTATGAGTACCCCTAATATTGTAAATGATTCTTCTATAGCATTATCTTCATCTACTAGACCAGGGGTTGGCAACCTGCGGCTCTTTTAGAAAATTTTGTGACCCTCTGAATATTAAATATTTCTGTATAAAACCATCCAAAATTGTAGATACGAGACATATGATTCCTTTACACATAATATTCAAAGTGACACAGAATAAGATAAAATAGGCACTTCTATGTTTTTCCAATTTTTTTTTTTTTCAATATAGATTTGGCTCTTTGTCACCAAAAGGTTGCCGACCCCTGTACTAGACAGTGAGAGGCGATTTCTGTATTTTCTGCTTCGATTTATTTGGATTCAGCACCATCACACATTACATTAATAAAATCAGACAGCTTACGAGTTCTTGATATAACATCTAAATTCATTTTTTCCTTTTCATCTTTTGCTTTACGTTTTCCATTTCCTGAAGTGTAAAATCGACTTGTATCTCTGTCTCTGTTGCTCATATTGGCTATCTCTGTCTGGATAGAAGGAAAATTAATTTAAAAATAAAATATGCTCCCCTACTTCCTACTAATATTATATAATATAATAATATAAATGTGGAAGTTTAAACAGCATTTTATGATATGATAATTTATTCATGATGATGCATAATAATAAAAATGTGCATATTGAAAAATATTATTCCTGCATCTATAAAGCATTGTACTCTTGGTCACATACCATCAGAGGAAAAACCAACGTCAGTCAGCATTGTATACATATATTTATATATTTTAATATCTAAATAAATGCTATAATAGAAACATAAATAAATTAAAATCTAAGAAATTTAATTTTAATCTACTATCTAAATGCAAGAAATTTAATAAGATTCCAGTCAAAAAATTAAGAATTTCTAAATATAATTTAAAAAAAAAAAAAAAAAAGAACGATATACAGAAAAACAACAAACTTATTTAGCATTGCAAAGTTCTTCATCTCTAACAAACAAACAAACTAAATTTATTAAAAATCTAATTTTAATAATTTAAAAGTACAAACAGAAAACCCTGCAAATTACTACACAATGATTTATAATTTCCAATTGGTTATATATCAAAAATATTTGTTTTGTCCACTCAAATGACTTTCTTAATAGCTTTGGGTTAGAGACCAATGCAAAATATGTTTGCTATATGGATCATTTTCCAAATATGGTGCTATTTAGCTATCAAACTTTTTCGGAAATCAAAGTTTAGTGTTTTGATTTTTTGAATTTTTATTAACTTCAGGAAATGCTCCTTGACAACTTCCTGCAGCAGGCACACATTTTATATCCTAGTTTTCATTATATCGATTTTTTTTTAATGGAATGACTAAAAAAGTCTTCTTTTATGGGGTGACAATACTACTAGTATATGTCTGACTGCGTGAATATATTTTAAAAAACATATTCGGTTCAGCATAGAAATGCAAAACGCCAGGAGAAATTTTAATTTTTAAGAACACTTTTTTTGTTTTTCTTGCTCAAATATGAAGCTCCACTACCGTTGGTTCTGTTCTGCAAAGTAATTAAACATATTAAAAAGCGAACTATATATATGTACATATATTCTTTGTTTTGTTGTTTTTGGCCCTTAGACCATGAACATCTTCGGCCGCACGATGTAGTTCGGACCAATTCGACAGTGTCCTTTCCAATGACTAACCCACGAATCGGACTAGATTAAGGCTGTTTGGGGCCAGCAAGCCAATGAGGATCTATACTTCTTTCCCCGAAGCAGACAGTACAGAAAAAAACAAAAAAATTAATTTAACAAAAAGTACTATTAATAGGGCAAAATAATTTTGTAGGTGTTAGAAGATAATAATAGAATCAATCGCACTAAGTTCCATCAAAATCTGAGGGGTGGTATGGCCGAATGAGTTTGACATGAAATAATCCTTCTTCGACTGTAGATATTATTTTTCTAAAATCTTCAGCTATCCAATGGTGTATTATACATCTATATCACTACTCTTATTTTCGGAAATTTGTTTTCAACCTGGGAAAATATTTTTCCTTTAATTAATAATCAAATTCTTTCATAGTTTCTATTTATCCATTTTTTATTACTACCAACAATGAGAGACGATTAATCATTTCAAATAAAAAAACTTAAAGGTAGAAATTTAAAAAATTTGGCCTTTAGGACCTGTCAGACTAATTCAATGAGGATAAGACCCAGCTGCTACTAAAGACATTTAATTTTACAATAATATAACGAGTTTGATCAAAATTGTTAGAGCCTTTTTCGAGATAATATGAGAAGCTGTGCAAGATAGAAAACAGGAAGGACGTGTGAATGAGGATGACTAAGGGGATTACCGAAGGGAACCAGCCTTCTGAAGTTACCGCGACCCTGAAGGGAACAAACATTCAGGCCCTGCGGAAATCTAGCGAAGGGAAAAAGCCTTTGGACCTTGGGTATAACAAACTGAGGGGAACCAGCGCTTGTAGAATTAGGAAATTAGTGCTATTAGTGCTAGGAAATTAGTTCTACCAGTGCTTGTAGAATTAGGAAATTAGGAGAGGTAAAGTATATCAAAAGAAACATCAGTATGCTTACAAATAATAGACATATATATACTGAAAGAATCTCAGAGGTGAAAATTCTTATCCCCCATGAACAACCCAGAGAAAACAGAGATCTTGACAATTACCAGTCTGGATCCAAGTATCTTAAGCCGAGAGGCGTACTAACAGTGCATTTATTTGAGGTCCCTCTAGAACATCTCTGACTATAAAAATTAATTGATAATATATACATATAATTCATGTTTACAATCTGATAATATTATTACATTTAGTTAAACAATAGAAATAATATGAGAGATTTCTCGCTGCAGCTGCTGAAGTGCGAGGTTTTACTGATTATCAACTTGGGAGCGCTAGTTGTTCAGGTAGTTGCTGTGGTTGTGGACAGAGTGCACGACCAGACTCATTAAGATTTCGTTACAATATTAAGCTCCGGTATGTCGATTTTGGCGAAAAATGTACTTTAGCATCCCAGGCTACCTACTTTGAATATGTAATTTTAATTTCTAATTTCGTACAACTTTTCGTTTTTGAGCAAAACTTATCACACACACGTAAGCACGTACTGACGCACCCACTCACAGACCATTTTGTTATACCTGGTTATTTAGAATCGAGGGCCTTAAAGTGTATTTCCATTGTAAATCGCATTCGAAATTTTCCACGATCGTGATATTTTATTTATATGTTACCGTGAAAGACGGAAATTAGTGGATGTCAACATTCACCGGTGAATGTCGACAAATACCAAATGCACTGGTGAATCACCAAGTTTAGTTGTGTTTGGTGATTTTCAAGTTTGTATTAAGTTAAACAATTTCTTTACTAATAAAGAAATTTAACCCATACAGTTTCATTTTAGTTCTCATGTAATAGGAGAATGTTTCATGAAAGATGTGACTTCTCTTGACATAAAAAAATTACCTAATAAGATTTGTGAAGTTTATGTAAGTTTATTTAAGATTTGTGAAGTTTATATTGACTACGTTTCGAAGCAAATGCTCCATCTTCAGGTCATTGCATTGCACCCATATATTAAAAACAGATATATTATACAATTTGAGAATTATTATGTTCTTAAATGAAAACGAAATATATACATAGTTATAAGTATTACCATAATACATACCATTTATAGATTAAAATTAGGTAGAGGTCATCTGAGACGATGATGCTTAAATGACGTAGAAGGAGATTTGCATACGCTGGGAGTAACAAAAAGGAAGAGAAAGGCATTGTGCAGAGAGCAGTGGTCAGATATCGTAAGGGAAGCCAAGAACACCCCCGAGCTATAGTGCTGTCCAGTAAGTAGATTAAAATTGACACTTTTAACATTCTTTAAATGGTCTAAATCAGTGGTTCTCAACCTGGGGGCGTGATAAAATTAAAGGGGCGGCGCGAGTCGATATATATCTAGTTGATATATATATCGCGGATCTAGACAAAATATATCTACAAAAAATAAAAAAAATATTTATTTTACAGAAAACATTGTGGCATAATAAAAAATAAAATAAACTTTACGCTGATATAATACACTCAAAATTAAATTAAAAACATAATTACACTTATTAGTAACTCACTTGGGTTCACGTTCTAGAATATTCGAGACAAATCTATGCATTAATATTTTGAATATTGAATTGATATATAATGTATTTGAAAATTAGAATCGATATATGCATTATGTGATTGATAGATAGATAGATAGAAAGTTTTATTTACATATGTACACTTTAACAATATTTTCAAGTATTTTAACATGACTTCGGATAACTTATCCTTAAAAACCACAAATTTGATTTTTGAGAATAATTCGTATCTCATAAGTGAATTTATATATTGGAACAACAGTAGGAACAATTAATCAAAAACCTACACACAATATGTGATCACATAATGTGATTGTGTAAACTAAATTAAATAGAAACTAATGTTATGATTAAAGCACGATTTCAGTTAAAATTATTGTATGGAGGAAGGGGAGAGGAGAGAGGGGGGGGGGCGCGATGAAAATTGTGTCGCAAATACTAAAAGATTGAGAAACACTGGCCTAAATTGTGATGATCACATCGTTTTTCGATTATCACAATGCCCTCTAATCGATTATCTAACGTATTGCCTCTTTGTCGACATCTTATAACCTTCCCTCTAGATCTATAAACATTATTATTGCTGGTTCTATTAATTAGTTTAATATTAAAAACATTCTGGTTTTGCAGTATGTTGAGTTTAGTTATTTATGGCAACCAATGCTTATCATGTCTATCATGTTAGCATAATATATCCAATTTATTTATTAAGTCCATATAATGGTTGCTTAATTTTTTTGAGCCCGTTTTGAAATGAACTGTTTTTTTAATGTTTTTAGTAATGTAAATAGCTTCTTTAGTTCTTCTATTTTTAACATATCTATTATCTTTGGATTATTGAAGTCAAATTGATTCATTGTAATACTGTGTTGGACAAATGCTGTTGTATTAATATTCTTATTATTTGGTAATATCTAGAATCCTGACCCAAGAAAGGTGGGAAGGAGGTAATGTTTTTGGCACAATTTGTACATCTGATCCCGAAGATTCCTACAGGAATTCGGGTTATGATTAGCCTTCTGTATCTATTCAATATCTTCTGTATGATGGAGTGGAACGAATGATTGTTCACTTTTTAGACCGTGTTATAATATTAATAATCATAATTATTGGTCAATAAATACAGTATGGATAGAATTTGCGATGTAATATGTGTCACAAAAATATTGTTTAAGTTACAATTTTGTTTATTTTTACTTACCCTAGTTTACTTCTTACGTACAGATTTATATAAAAATAAATAAATAATTTATAATTATAATTATTAATAAAAATAATTAAGGTAAATCTTCCGCAGAGCTCCTAACGACCTTGGCCCGGTCTAGATTTTAAGACCTGGGTCCTATAATACAAGTGATCAAAGTACAAAGTACAATCACTAATACTTCTTGTTTCATAATGGAGACGACTATTAGTGATTTGTTCAAGTGAAAAAGTACAAAATAACACATGGGAGGTCCTCTTAGAGCTGGTTACTTATAAGTAAAGACCGGATTTGTATGCAAATGCATATTTTTCCTGCATACTTTTTTCAACTAAAATGATCGAATATCTTTACGAATCAATACATTTGACGTAAATATATTAAATTTTATTGTGCATATTTTTTGCATATCTGATAGGTTATTGCATATTTTATGCATATTTGGCAAACAAAAATTCAATGATTTTTCTTCCAATTAAAATAGAAAATAAATAATGCATAGATTAAATAACTATTTTCTGATACAGGTTCAATGGCTTGTTTTTTAATTGTTATTGAATGTTTCAATTATAAGATAGATGAACACCATCTATGATCGTAATCATAGTAAAGAGAAAATCTCACGGACAAAAACTTCAAATTTGTGATCACAACTTCATCGAACCTGAACCTGTAGTTTAAAATAATTTACAATACATTATTGGCATTTCAAAGCAAACATAAATTTAAAAGATCAAATATATATAGTTATGTATTCACAGAAAATAATTTTTAGCATCGTAATTTTGATAACTTTTCTATAACCCTTATTATTCATTATTGGTTTTTTGTGTAACTTATTTTAGTTTATTATTAAAATTATGTATTCATCTATGATTACATCCTCAAAACTGAAATTTTTCCCAGTAATAACAAATTTCTTTGTTATCAATGGAGCCACTTTCCAAGATAACAATATTCACTACTGAAAGCGTAAAACACTATAAGCTTATATACATACTTACCTGTAATGCTATAAATATCCGCAATTGAGGTACACAGGGTAGGGTCATCACTCCTATGCCCGGCCTTTATGAGTTGCCTCCAATAGGCTGACGGGCCTCACATACCCGGGGAAGAGGGGTGATAAATTTTATGAATTATTAATTAAATTAAATTAAAGTAATGCCGGTACCGGGATTCGAACTCACAACTAAAGGGTTTGTGAGTAGGTGCACTTTTGCAAGCGCTTTAACCCGCTATATATATATATATATATATATATATATATATATATAATAACTTAATAAACAAAAAATGTGTATATAATATTGATATATATTATATCTATACGCATAATCATTTTTCTAGTATTAGATAAGGTTAAATGATAAAAAATGTACTTAAGGTTTATATTTGTATTATACTTTTTTATTTATAAGGTTTATACATTTCCATATTACTTTAATTCAATATAATTTAAATTGGTTATACAAGGAATATATATAGAATATATATATAATTGTAACTGTTAAAAAGCAAAAAATGTGTTTATAATATTTATATGTATTGTATCAATTGTATTCAAAATATAGAACTAAAAAAAATGAATTAAAATCAATTCTTGGTAAAAATTATCTGAAGCATGCACGATGTAAATAAAGTAATAAAAAAATATTAATCCAAATGATTTATCAAAAATCAAATATTTATATGAATAATATACAACCCTACTTTCTGTCATAGAGATATGAATTAAAAAAAAAACCAACTTATTCATGACTAAAATAAATAAACAAGCTATATTTCATGATAACAGATAAGGCTATCAGAAGACTGATAGCTTCGTATTGATATTTATCAATACAAACTTAGAGATAGTTGGGATGTAGAGGCACACTTAACAGTTACTGCAGCTTATTTAGCAAAAGCTAATGCCACAGGACTTGTTTTTTAAGCATTATTACCAAAACTTCATGGAAAATTTTGAGTGCTAGTTTTATTTTAAAAATTCTAACTGGGATAGACTTTTATAACACATAATAAAATACACATATAACAGCAAACGTTATTATGATGCTGGCTGATTTGTATTCATTCCTATAATAGATACATTAGATAAGTAATTTTAAGCCATGAGTTCCCTTACACTTAATCATAATCATTTTCAAACAATATAATCACTAAGAGTCAACCCATGAATATTAAATGGTTTTATAATTCATGCAATGATGAGTTTTGCAGTGAGATCATATAGTCAGTCCTTGGTGTTTACTTTTGTACTGTTCATAATTATCAACTTTTTAAAAATTTTATACATTCGAGTTAGAATATAATTTTACAAATCTAGATTATTTCAACAGTTCTACAGTTTTTGTTTTAATTCAGGTCAATTAACAGATAAGAATGAGTCTCAAACAATGTTTAGAATGTGGCTTTTTAAACAAAAGACATTGGATGAAATCAACAATTGATTTATTAACAAAAACTAAAATACAAATAAATAAATGTTCAACTGGAATAAGAAGTTCAGCGGATGAATACATTGTAAGAAGCCCGTACAACATTGAAATACCCAAGAAAACATATACTGAACTCATCTGGGAACGACATAGCAAATGGAAAAATCATGAAGCTGTAGTAAGTAGATTACGAATATAATTATTACGTAACTAAGCTAAGTCCATAAAATGAAATATGCCTGAAACAAAGGTTACCAAAGTCAGATATTTATTTATAGAGCTATTCTGTTTAATAACACCATTTTAAGAACCTCTGCAGCATGTCGTAATACAACACAAATTAAAATTGTTTTTGTCAACAATAAACAACCTTCGAATTAATGTTTATATTTTACAAATTCATCTTTTTATGTTAATTGTCTATTTATCAGATGGTTCTCAAAAATAATCGTTTTATTAGAGAGTCCAAAACTTACTTCAATTAAGATTACCCAGGCGATTAAATTTTTAAATCATTTTTTCTTTGTATGTATACCTTATAATTTTATAAGGATTAAAAAAATTAAAGTAAATAAACATATCGACATCGTTTTTTGAAAAAGGCTTAAGCGCCATTTAGCAAATTTTAGAGGTGAAACAAAAAACATTTTTTCACCAAATAACAATATATTTTTTAAAAATCTTATTCTCAAATTATATATATATATATAAAATCTTGAGTTTTATCGAATAAATTTATATTCTTATTAATTGCCCATATTTGTAATGCATCCACCAATAGGACAGTTTTAAAAAGAGTCTGCAATTTTGGACATAAATCCAATATTGAATAAAATAAACATTTGTGTAAATTTCTACAAATCGACACTAAAAAATGATTAAAGAGTATGGTTCTAACAATCTAATCGCCAAATTGTTTTATTACTTTTCATTTTGATAATTTTTCAACTATAATAGGCTATTTTCAGATATAGATCTGCCAATTATAATAACATATTTACTTGGGAGATGTAGGTGCATATTTGATTTTAAATTCCTTACTTAAAATCTTTGTTTGAACTATTTTCGTTATTGGTTACAATGATAGTAATTTCTTAAATTTGCCTTGGTTTATAAATTACTTATTAGTAACATCAGTATGAATTGTAAAACAATCGCTTTTATAAATTAACAGCAACTAGCCAATTTTGATTTTCACTGTAAAACAACAATAATTTAACAAGATTGATAAATAAAAAGAATATAATTTTGAATTAGATTATCATTTTGTAGAATAAGTAATAACCTTTTTAAAAATAAAAACAAAAAGTTCTCACGAATCAAATTTAAACATCAAACTAAATATAATAACCTTGTTTAACATAATCTCTGTTGATTCAAAATAGATCTATTAGCTCTCTCTATTGGTAATATACAGAACTATTTCATACCGCTCTCTATTGACACAATAAGCTACTAAAACACCTTAAAAATCTCATCCCCTAGTTAATTTTGTTTATTATCTCTACAAAATGATTATTTTTGATATTTAATAAACTCCTTTATTTCCTCATAATATTTACCTTGGCAATTTTCATATTTAATTTTGTAACCTACTCCATAAGTATTTATTGATTTCTATTTTCTTTCATATTAAGGTATTTTCTATTTTATTTATGTTTTATCCAGATTCTTATTCCGGTAGATTATGTTTATTGGAAGATTTGATTATATTGTCAGATAAATGTTAAATTTAGTTAAGTACATGGTTATTGTTATTCGGGTTCAACACTTTTGTTTCTAATCTTTCTAATCTAATTCTAGCCAGAATGGTGCATAATTATATTACATCATAATAAAGATTTTACAGATTTTTAATCATTTTATTTGAAATTTAATGTTATTCCTATCTTTGAGGCCACAGTAGGCGAGCGTGGTGTCACCTTAGTATTCTCAAATCAAAAGTGGCTCCATTTTGAATCCGGTCTGGGGGAAGGGATGAATGGGTTGAAATTTATTTGTTGGCATACCCATGGAATAAATCTCAAACTTCTCACTTTGGCTAGAGTAGGTTGGTTACCTGTAGGAAAACCAGTAGAAACTTCCTGCCCTAGTAGAAATAACTAAGGGCATTAAACCATAACAAAAAAAAAAAAAACTATGATTCATTTGTTTATTTTTTATATATATTAAATAATTTTTTTATCTATAGGTTTATATGTGAGTTCAAAAGAATCGTTTATTTGCTAATTAATAAAATATTATTTCATATGAATTTATTTTTATTCATTTCTTTTCAGGTCTGTGGCCTAACTAGCAAAAAATATACATTTACCGACCTAAAAGAATATTCCACAATAATTGGGAAATGTTTAGTAAATGAGGGTTTATGTGGTGGAGATGTTTTAGCATTAATGCTCCCAAACAGTCCAGAATTTGTCAGTATCATTTTAGGTGCATCAGGAAGAGGTTTGACAATATGTTCAATAAACCCGTTATATACACCAGGTGAATAATATGTCTTATCATTTAGGTAAACATTCCTAGAAATAGGTGATAGAAAATAGTTGTAATTAACAGTTGATTTTTTATTTATGTTGATTATTAAAAAAAAAATATGAATAAAAATTGTATTCTTCAAAATATAATACCATCCAAACAACAAATGTTTAGAAAGATAAGAAATTGATCACTTATCACTTTGTGATAGTTTAGAATTGTATTTTAAAATTGTTTTTATTATCTTTTCTAGATGAAATTTCTTATCAGATCCGGAATTCGGGAGCCAAAAGGATCATAACATTCCCTGAAAAAGTGCAAGATGTGATTAAGGCAGTTGATAATCTTAAAATAGCTAAAAGCCTCCCTCCTAATTTCAAAATATTATCTATCAGAGTAGATGAGAAAAGTAGCACAAACGTTCCTAAAGATATAATAAGCTTAAATGATTTAATAAACAGATTGGCAGTAACTAATAGTCCTAAGACTGTGCCCTCCAGTACAGCTGATCAATCTCTGGCATTCATTTCACATTCCAGTGGTACCACTGGTTTACCAAAAGGAGTTTGCCTGACACACAGAAATGTCACAGCTTCAATTCTACAGATGATGGAAAAAAACACAACATTTTTTAAAGAAACTAATGGTAATAATCAAATGTAATCTATATCGATGTTATAAATTAGATGTCAACATTGTAATAATTTTTTATAATTAAATCTGCAGTTTGAAAATTAAATATGAGACAATTATTTTTTAAAGCTTTTTTCATTGGTAATTTTTAAAAACCTTGTAGTACTTCGAGACTGTCACGTCCTTATTAAAGGGGGTGTGGCTTGTTCATTCCAAGGTCAGCTGAATGTTGCCGGACCAGCACACTCTAGCGTCATTTGTGCTAACTAACTGCTTTGCATTCAATTGTAACATTCGTATTCATGGAATTCATGGAACAATATTAAAATTGTTCCTGCTTTAATTAGATATTATTATAAATTACTAGTGCTGTCGACTTCTGCTAATTACTTTCGCCCAAGAACTAAACAAAACATCAACGGATCCTTTTCAGTTGAGGTCGTGGCCTTTCCATAACTTCAATTATTACTGCTTTAATTAGATCACAGCTGTCACAGATAACACACATAAATAAATCCCAAAAATTCCTTTTCAGTTGAGGTCGGGTCCTTACCGTAATTTAAAATATCACTCCTTTAAATTATTACAAAAATTTGTCCAGATCACCGGAAGTCGACAGCACTATTAATTTTAAATAATATCTAATTAAAGCAGGAAATTTTTTAATAATTCCAATGAATACGAATGTTACAATTGAATGAAAAGTAGTTTGTTAGCACAAATGACGCTAGAGTGTGCTAGTCCGGCAGCGTTCGGGTGACCTCGGAATGAACAAGTGATAACGCCACACCCCCTTTGATAAGGACGTGACAGTCTCGAAGTACTACCAACATCTTTTATTGACGATAATTATAATGGAAGCTAGAAAGTAATGGAATATACTAACATTATTTTGCATTAATCTCAACAAGAAAAGTGGCTGATGTAGCCAATAAAGCTGTTAAAATTATGTTTACATGAAGCTAGACCAAAATCCAATAATTCAAGAGAGCTCCACAAGTCGAAGCCTTATAAAAAAGGCCACAACAGATAGTTTGGATGGAAATGATTGTATAAGTAGACATGATGTTAATTTGTATTACTTTATTTTCTGATTCATGCTGACAAGAGCTAATTGTATATAGAATAAGAAGAAAAATGTTTCAGAATCCACCAATAAAACTTATCATGTAATATAATTAAAACCATGAACTGTCTATCTGTACTGTGATTCCTTGAACAAAGCTGCTAAATTTTTTATTTATTATTAAAAGTATTGTTTTAATTCTATAAAACTATTCGATATGGTTGCAGATAATCATCAAGATGTTATATCTCTTTTTCTGCCGATTTTTCATAACTATGCTCTTGAAATGTTATTATGTGGTTTATATAATGGATCTAAAATTGTAACTCTTCCAAAATTTGAAGAAAGGACTTTCTTATCCTCTCTTAAACAGCATAAAGTAAGTACATCAAGCAATGATTATTATATGGGAACCCTGGAATGGCACCCTGGGGTGTGAGGTAGACCGACCACAATTCTTTGACGTGTTGCTTTTGCGCGACACATCAATATTGGAAGCTGCTCTTTGATTCAATTATAATTGATTTTTTAGTGAAAAACAAATAAAGAGATTGAGTGAAGATAAATTGCCCGTGGAGTGCTTCAATCAAATCACAGACTTGATCAGCTTTACATGTAAAAGAGAAAAAGATAGATAAACAATGACGACGTGCATTACCTGCAAGAGAGTATTCTGCAACAACCATCGTTCACATAAATGTTACCTATGTTGTAGAGGAAAATAACATTAATGAATATTTCATGAAATTCTTTTTCCTTGTTATAGTTCCTACTCTCTAGTTTTGAGCAATTATAGTTCCTTTATTATTCTAAAGTCTAAAAAATTTACAAGAATTTTATGAAAACATAAGTTTTTCAAATACTTTGTTCAGATTTTTTTGGTGTTCAATAAATTTATTCGTTCTAATTGTGTGTTTTTTTCATTTTTTCAATCCTATGGTTCTAAAGTATAATTAGAAATTTAAAACACAATTCAAAGTTGGTGTAACATTTTTTTACAAAGTTTAGAAAACTAGGGTGTGACATACCCCCTATGCCAGTAGGGTATGCACTAATACATGGAAGGAAATCACGGTGCCATTCCAGGTTTAATAAAATGCTATACCTATAAATTGTAATAAATTTCATTTTCAATTGTAAAATTTTCATAAAGATTTCAATGAAATTGATTGGTAAACCATTTTTTTTAAGGCAACAATACTTTTCGCAGTTCCTCCTACAATACTTTTTCTGGGATCAAATCCATCGGTGACTGAAGAACATCTGAAATATTTAAGAGTTATTTGTACAGCTGCAGCACCAATTGGTAAAGATGATATCGATCGGTGCTTAAAGAAAGCCCCCAAAAATATTAATATCATACAAGGTAAGAGAAATTAATTATTTAATAGAATGTATTTAAAGCTTTCAATTGCACCATTACTTTTCAATGTTACAATTAACATAACATCTCCGTGATGGTTTCCCATAAATGATTCTCACATTTTCCACTTAAATAACAATGTTGTTGTAATTATTTATTTAATGTGATTTAATAAAAATTACATTAAGACAGTAATGTTTTCTAACAAATTACTGATTTTCAAACCCCACAACAACAGTTGATCCCATAGACCCTCATTGAGGATCACTTATTGCTTAATATTTCAACCTTGTACCTCCCAAAGCTATTTAAAAAAAATATTTTCTTTATTTCCCCTTCGGAAGAGTGGAATCATTAAGGAATACACTGAAGTACCTCCTAGCGCTTTAAGGCAGAAAGCTTCTGATTGCATAATCAAGTTCTTAGCAGTGGCCTGTTAAATGCTTGGCCTGAAGGTTTTCTGCAATATCTTAATAAGCTTCCCTACCTTCAGTAATTATGGTATAAAAGTCATTTTTTTTGGTTTAAGACTCCCAAATTTGAAATAAAAATATTTAATACACAGATTTAATAATGAATTTTTGTTTGTATTCTTAGTCACTGCAAAATTACACTTGAAGCATAAGGTCTTATTGAAAAGTAGGCATTAGTTAAATGCACTTGACTAAATTTCAAAAATAGGATAGTCAATAGAAAGCTAGTTAGATTATCGACAACTTTTATGCTATACATTTTTGTGATGCGATTGATTATGAGGCTGCAATTGAAGCACAAAGTTTACGAATTGGAAAAAATTAGACATTATTTGACCACCCGTTTTGGTTATACATCTTCTTCAGGTTTTAAGGTTTTGGTAATCATTCAAAGCAGAATTTAAACTTTACATTTTATATAATCTTTTTTTTCGATTAAGTGTAGTGCTTTAGTTATTTTAACAAACTAAAAAAACTCCAAAATATCGGCACATTTTGAGAGTATCGCTTTAATCTCACAACAGAAATTGGCAAACTTAGTTTCTTCTCATTAGAGGCAGAATACATAAATTAAAACAATTTCCAGCTTTACCTGAATTTTTTCCAAGGACGTCCCTTGTTCCATCTAATTTTACTGGCCTAATGCGAATTTAGGGCATTATTTATTTAAAACCGCCCACCTTAAACTTGTTCAACATATAATCTATAATATAATATGAAGTATGAAGCTAAAACATGTAAAATAAAAAAAAGGACAGGAAAATTTTGGGAAATACAAGTCCTAGGAAAAAAAAAAATTCAGATTATTTATCAAGTCTATTGACAAATTAAAAAAAAAGAGATTATTTTAATAAATTCTTAGTTATATATTACTTTGACTTCCTGAAAATTACCATTTTGCTAGTATATGTAAACAAAATTAATTTGTCTGTTTCAATTTTCTACAGCATACGGGCAGACTGAAGCCATGTGTTGTCTCACACACACACCTTATGGTCACAAAAATTACACTTCAGTTGGTAAAGTATTGGCCAGTACAGAACTCAAAGTTGTTGATCTTCAAACTGGCAGATCGAAAGGACCTAATGAAGAAGGAGAAATATGTTTTAAGGGGCCACAAGTATATATTTCAATAACATTAATCATTCTTTTCTTTTATTATTATTCATTTCACATAAAAATTACATATTTTATAAGGACCAACAACTGAAAATATTTATAAATTCCTTGAAGTAGAAATAATTCTGAGTTTTTTTATAAATAAATATTTTAATCTGCGTTAACTTTTGTAGGATGAAAAAATTTAGAAATTACATAGTAAATTTTATTAAATGAACATCGCGAACATCTGAAATAAATTATATATATATACATATACATATATATAAATATATATATATATATATATATATATATATATATATATATATATATATATATATATAGTGTATGCATAAGTGTATGTGTGTGTGTGTAAGTAATATACGTGTATGTATATATTTTCACAATATGACGAATACTGTTCTCCTTAGGATCCTTATGCTGATCAGATGTTTCTCATAACGCATGAAAATTTTGAAGAATTGAACTATCATTTTGATGATAAAGTTTGATCGTTTCAACATGCTTTTGAACTGTATATTTACTCCATTTGACAAATGCCGAACACCTTTGACTCATCTGTCAAATTTATCAAAATTAGACAATCAAACATGGCTGTCATCAATTGTCAAAGGAACTTTGTCTCTACCGAAAAACTCTCTATATATAATAACTACTGCTGTTCCAATTTTGGAAGGGCATGGTATTTTTTTTTTTTCATAACTAAGTTCTCTTTAATTTATAAATTATATGTGAGTTCATTTAAGTAGCAAAACTTGCCAGGTGAAATTCAATATTTTTAATACTGTTTCCATTATTGTCTAGAAGGATCTTATTTCTTGATCTTTACAGTCTGACTAAAATAGGTTGGTAACTTAAGGCCCATAAACAATAACTATTTCGTAAAGCCGATATTCGTAAAAGATTAACTTGGTAAGTGATTTTGTGAACAATGGTGTAGGGTTTTGTTTCGGAGGGAGAGGGTGGGGAGGTCTACTTTAAAAAAACCTACCCCAACCGGGTATGTAAGGGAACCCTCTCTAAATATAATATTTTATATGCCTAAGTATATTATTTATGAAATGACATTAAAATAGGTTTATACAATTTTTATTTACAGATAAGAATAAGTAAGTAATAAGTATAAAAGTATTTTGTGATTTCGGTAGGGATCCGCACCCTCTGTCCTCTCTCTCCCCTCCTCTGGCTACGCCACTGTTTGTAAAATTAATTATTTCTGTTTTAGATGTCACTAGGTTATTTGAATAATCCAGAAGCTAACAAAGAAGCTATAGATGCTGATGGTTGGTTTCACACTGGAGATGTTGGTTACTATGACAAAGACGGATTTTTTTATATTGTCGATAGGATCAAAGAAATGATCAAAGTCAAAGGATATCAGGTATTCATTTATACAGTGTCTCATCCAAGATTAAAATTTTAATTCAATCAGTAAAAAACTGAATGAATGCTTATTATTATGTTCAAGGTTGCCCCAGCCGAATTAGAACATATACTTCGAAGTAACCCAGAAATAGATGGAGCAGGTGTTATTGGTATCCCAGATCCAAGAAAAGGTGAAGCTCTAGTAGCATTTATCAAGAAGAAAGAAGGGTCGTCAATAACTGAAAGTGCAATCCATGAATTCTTAGCAAGCAAAGTAGCTCCATTCAAATTAATTGAAAAATATATTTATGTTGAGACAATACCTACGACTCAATCAGGAAAAATTTTAAGAAGGGAGCTGAAAAAAATGTATAAATTTGTCAGCTAAAACTACTTCTGTTTACTGTAATTTCTTGGAGGGATTGGTAATCTAATATTTTAATCTCGAAGTCTTTTAGACTGCAACGAAGTATTTTTGTTTTTGTTTCCCGTAATGGACTTAGTCTGAATCCTGGAGTCAAAATTCAGGAAACAAAAAGAGTAGAAACATTTTATTTTCTAAGAGTTGCTGCCGAAATATATTGGGTTGCTACATACACAGCATACTTTAAATCTTATTAGAAATTTTTTTGAGCCTGTAATAACTATATAGTACATTATCAACAACAATAAAGAAATATATGGATTTTTTTTTCATTTTAATGTTGTTATTTCCTTTCAATGAATAATTTTTTTTTTTCAAACAAATATTTACATAAATCACATAAATACGTGCCATATTAAAACCAATACAGATAAAAAAATAACAATAAGAAAAACGAACGGAAGTAATAACAAAGATGAGAATGGTTTCGTCAGAGGAAACCATTCTCATCTTTGTAAAAACCAGGACAGATAAAAAAACAATAACAATAAGAAAAACGAACGTAAATAATAACAAAGGTGAGAATGGTTTCGTCATTGGAAACCATTCTCATCTTTGTAAAAACTAGTACAGATAAAAAAAATATCTGATGTGGACAATACATGACTTCCTTGTATGCCTATTAAACTATAAATCAGTGACTCAAAAAGTGATACACAATTTGGTTACTAGTTTCCGAAGATTGCAGTATCTCATAAACGACACTCGGCGTCGCGACATCCATCTATTGACACACACACACACAAATGGGGAGGAAAACCTGTATTTTACACTCAATTTTAACACTTAAAAAAATTAATAAAAATGTTTAATTGGATTGGAAACCAAATTGCGTTTGTAACCTTTATTACCGAAACGTATGATTTATGTATTTAATTTAAATATAATTTTTGATGTAAGCTTATTATGAACTTCAAGTAAAGTACCCTAATCGGCTCACCAATTTTAATCAAAATATATTAAATACACTCATATCGATATAAAAGTCCTATTTACCAAATTTGAGATGTTTTACATTATATTTTGATATAATTTTTGATGAAAGTCTAATATGACCTTCAAGTAAAGTACCGCTTCCGGTTTTTCAATTTATACGAAAATCTTGTATGTTATTTAAATCAATATATAAGTTACAAATACTAAATTTGAGAAGTTTTGCATAGTATTTTAATATAATTTTTGATGGAAATCAATTATGACTTTCAAGTAAAGTACCACTTCCGGTGATCAAGCAGTGACCAAAAAGGGAGGTTCACAACTAGATTTTACAACATTCCTAAATACAAAATTTCAACTTTCTACGGCTAACAGTTTTTGAGCTATGCGAGATACGAACATACGTACGTACAGACGCCACGACGAAACTAGTCAAAATGGATTCAGTGATGGTCAAAATGGATATTTCCGTCGACATCATAAAACCGAAAATTTTCGCGATTACAATACTTCCTTTACTTCGAACAAGAAATTAAAAACGAACGGAAGTAATAACAAAGATAAGAATGGTTTCGTCAGTGGAAATGACATTTAGTAATTGCGACCAATTCTTTTTTTTTTCTTGCCAGGATGGCTCATTCTTGTTTCACGTAGTGGTCACAAAGAGGTCAGGTTGATTATGTCTTCCTTGAATAGTTTCAAGGGAACGCCTGTGATTAGTAAGAGATCATTTATAATACGATGTAGTTTTATTAGTCAATTAAAATGAAACAGTTCTGTAATTAAATAGAAATAAAAGATAAGAGTTTATTGTAGTTTTTAATAAGTAGCCACCCACCTCTCATTTCTCAAATCTTGGGTGGTCCAGTCATTTCCAAATGCTTGATGATTCATTCTTTAATGTTTCCATTAAACATTTCCAAAAAGTGATTTTATTTTTAATTTAATTTTTCTAAAATTTATAGGTCAACATGATCATGCCAACTATTGTTTTTAATGAATTAAGTTGAGCCTTAATTAATTAATTAACGGTATTCGATCTTTAAACGCCTATTTTGCCCTATTCCAAGTTTTCAAAATATATCATATTACGTTTTACTTGATTTGTCAAAGGTTGATTTTATATTGTCCAACTTTTTACTTACCCTTACCTATATATGAAATATATAGTAAGGGGAAGTATTGCGATTGTGATTCGAGTTTTCAACTGAAATACACGTTTTAAGGCCTCCTGAGTCCAAATAACCAAGTCTCGCAAAATGGTCTGTCTGTATGTGAACAGCCTAGCTCAAAAAATAAAAGTACGATATTGAAATTATGTATTTAAGATAGGCACATGCATGTGATATTACAGAAACATTTTCGTCAAAATCAACTTTACAGAAACACTTTTTTACAATTTTCTCGAAAACAGCTCTAACGATTTTGATGAAACTTGCCTAAATTATTCTTCATAAAGGCCTTCAACTTTTCATATATGTAGTACATCACCGAAAAAAAAGGAAAAAAAGAGAGAGTGACGACTGAGAGTCATTAGTATTTAGTGCTTACGTCATTTTCGATTTTTTTTCGATATATCGTGAACGAGAATCGATAGAGGTGATGTTTATACCCCATGATCAATTGAAACCTAAATTTCGAATTTTGGCGCTTAATTCTTTTTAAAAAAACAAAACTGATATGATTGCCTATGTAATTGCAACATTTACATTTCACAGTACACCCTTCAGAATACCAATTATTTATCTTATATATATATATATATATATATATATATATATATATATATATATATATATATCCCATTCGTGATCTTATTTCCAATGCCACTTCCCTCTTTACCGAAGATATCTATTGTCACAATAATTGCAGATCTTTAAAATTTTATTAAAATATTGAATCAAAATCAAATTGACAAGATTTTTATATAAATTCTTCACCTACCAAATATTGATTCAACGGGCTAAATGCTGTTTTACATTCACAATATGTGCACAAATAGACATCAAATGCAAAACAAAACAGTTTCAATTCTTTTTAAATTAGATTGATAACTTTTGTTTACTTCCTTGTACGAATTAAAGGAAGTATTGTAATCGCGAAAATTTTCGGTTTTCAGATTTCAACGGAAATATCCATTTTGACCATCCCTGAATCCATTTTGACTAGTTTCGTCGTGGCGTCTGTATGTACGTACGTTCGTATCTCGCATAACTCAAAAACGGTTAGCAGTAGAAAGTTGAAATTTTGTATTTAGGATTGTTGTAAAATCTAGTTGTGAACCTACCTTTTTGGTCACTGCTTAATCACCGGAAGTGGTACTTCACTTGAAGGTCATTACGGATTTTCAACAAAAATTATACTTAAATATAATGCAAAACTTCTCAAATTTAATATACAAGACCTATATATTAATATAAATAGCATAATACATTTTGGTCAAAATTGGAAAACCGGAAGTGGTACTTTACTTGAAGGTCATATTAGACTTTCATCCAAAAATATATTAAAACTAGTATACCCCGGCGAGAACTCTCGCATTATATATCAATGCTTATGCTAATCCCTAATACATTCGAGGTGTAAGCGATATTAGGGAAACAATATAATATTACCAAAAAAGTTTATTTAACATACAGATTTGGTGAAGCTACATAGTTTGTAATGACTATGTTGAAGTTACAGTTCATACTTAATAAGTAATTAGCTTATCCTACTGGAAAACGTCTCTTCAATTTAGCCGTTAGGCAATTAGATTCAGCTATACCATTTCTATATGTAGTATTCATACTTAAGTTACCTTTAGGGTTGGACATGGAAACAAAATATAATTTCCCACTCATTAAAAGTTATTGTAAACAAACTCAAATTGATATAAAGTTGTCATGACAACGGCACGTACGCAAGATGGTATGAGACCCGTGCGGACCTATATCGTGCATTATATCAAAAACGGTAGGTTTTTGAGCTTTAAAACGCTGGACCAATATGATCCACAGGATCATATATGATATTGAAGCCCGCGTCAAAATCTTTAAAATACAACTTGTCCCGTCTCGATCCGTCAACTCTTAGTCGTCAAATCTTTGAAACCTCCCTGTTTTTTCATCACTTTTATTTAAGCCCTAGTAAGAATTTAAGAAACAAAATTGTAATTCGTCACATCTCCATGAAATTCCCTTTCTTTTGATACCTCATTCGTCAAAATCCATCGCTTCTGAGAGCCGGAAAAGGGATCTATGCTACCGTAATAATATATAGTAGTGACGTAACGTAAAACATCTCAAATATGGTAAATTAGACTCTTACATCAATATAAGTAATATAATAGTTTTAGGTTGAAATTGAAGGTCCAAAAGGGGTACTTTACTCGGAGTTCATAATAAACATTAAAAGGTATATCGACATTTATTACAGAGATCATATGGTTCGGTAATAAAGGTTACAAACGCAATTTGATTTCTAATCCAATTAAACATTTTTATTACTTGTTTTAAGTGTTAAAACTGAGTGTAAAATACTGATTTTCCACCCCATTTGTGAGATGAACAAGTCTGCAGCAGGAAAATAAGATAAAAGTTGAGTGGGTTTTTCCGCTTAAAATGTCGAAACTGTCGATTTCCAATGCTTTATCTAGTGATATTGACAGTTTTAATGTTGTCACGGAAGATGAAGAAATCTCTTGGAAACTAGTTACCTATTGAAATAAAACGACATGTAATAACGGAATGAGACCTCCAAAAACAAGAGTATATGTGTGTGTGTCAATAGATGGATGTCGCGACGCCAAGTTTCGCTTTTAAGATACTGCAATCTTCGGAAACTAGTAACCAAATTCAGGATCACTTTTTGAGCCAGCGATTTATAGTTTAATAGGCGTAATAAATAATTAATACATTTTAGTTAACATTGGAAGACTGGAAGTGATACTTTACCAGAAGGCCATATTAGAACCTTGCCAAAAAGTGTTTTTTCACATATGGCCATTATTGGACATTTTATTACAGGGCTTGTAATTGTAACAGTAACTTGTTTAAGGGCTTAAATTGTGGCTTTTGTTAGTGCCTACAAACAATACAACTTTTATGCAAAAAATAAATAAAAAGGAAATCATAAATTTTGCCGGAAATTGAGAACATGTTGATTTTTTTTTTTTTTTTTTTAGGCCAAAATGATCCTGGAGCTATTTTTCAGAGCGCTGTTTATTCCCGAGGAATTTCCATACAACCCGATTTTTAAGAAATATATGTTCGGTTCGATTTGACGCCTAAAAATCGCGTTTAGACATAGGGCTTTTTCTTGCTTAGGCCGCTAGTGGCGTGTGAGCGGTGTGGAAGTGACGAAGGGTAAACGAAGCTTCTCTCGAATTCGCTTCGGAGCTAGAAGGCGTCAGAGAAGCTTCCCCCACTTTGCTATTGGCTTTATTTAAAGAGGTCTAATATTGCGCGCGATTTAGGGTCATGTCATTATATAATCTTTATCATCTGAGAAAATCTTTAATGTCCAGAATTGAGCGCAACAGCATGTTTAATTGATTTATTTTTTGTTGAGGTTTCAAGGTGAATTTTCCACATTAAACAATTTATTCCATTAGGAATAACAATTTATTCATTAGGATGATGAAAAATGCATGTACTTCATTACAAAATACATTACACGCAGTTAATTAAAAAAAAAAATTTTTGTTATATGTTAATAATCACTGATGATAACCAATAATACATTTGCATATGTTGATTAAATGAGTCAATTTTAATATTTGATTTGTATAAGTCTTAATATCACTATATCATTGTACTCCACTTAATTAGGTTGTTATATCATTATCGATATTATAATGTTAATCATTTTATTTACTTGATTAATTAACTAATTGATAGTTTACTATTAAGCTCACTCTCAATTTAGCTAGTACTTACTTCAAAGGGTCGAAAATAATTCATTGTTTACGAAAATCATTCATTGTTAATTCTGAATCATATAGAAAGGCAATCAGTAGTTTTATTAAATTGGAACGATCTCATCAATTCTAAAGAAATGTAATTAAAATGGTGCTGGTAAAAATTGAATATATATATATATATATATATATATATATATATATATATATATATATATACACATATACAGGGTGTCCTTTTTAGATGGCCCGGCTGAATTTCTCTTGAACCGATAATGTTATAAAAAAAATAAAAAATACGTATTTAATATTTTTCAGTCTAGTTTAAAATTTAGACCTGTTTTTGAAAAAAAAAAATAAACGGGGTCTCTCAGATTCAGTACAACTTTAAAATTTCAAATAGGAACCTATGCCTTTCGATACATCATTTTAACAGATTGTTGAAACTGAAATCAATGGTAAAACCAGATTTTAAATTGGTCAATAAATTACAAAGTTATGGTACAAAGTTAAAAAAACAATACATTTTGTTTTTTTGGTATTAATTCTTTTAAATTGCCATTAAATTTTTTTTTTTTTTTTTTTTTTGCACAGGAATTAATTGAGTCACATCGTGTTTGTTATAAATAAGCCACTGTACGTTTTGTGAAAAATTGTAGCTGTTTACATTCATTGTCATTGTTTACCCAAATGGTCTTATGATAGTGAATAAATTCCTGAACATAAACGACTTTTACAACAATTTCTATTTTCTCATATTCAGTATTAACCAACCAGTCAAAATGAACCGAAGAGTGCATTTTTCCGTCAGCAAAAAGCTGATATGTGCAATGTTTTATTGAAAGTGGTGGTATCGCTCGCCGTGCAGTCCTGTTGTACTCCGGGAAATTTCCCGATCGTCCCCAGGTGAACCATAAAACATTTATCCGTATTGCTTACAATATGAGGAGATTCAGATTAATTGCGGGTCCACCAAGAAACCGGCAGCGCAATTTCGAAGTGGAACTGGATATTTTATTGTATGCTTTGGAAAAAGCAACGTTTATGCCAATCATAACTCTGCAAGATCAGTTGAAGAATTGCAGCAAAGAGTGGCAAATGCTTGTCGATCGGTCTCTCCTCAGTCCATCGCACTGAGCACCAGCGAAGAGTGGCTAAGAAGTTCTATTGGGTCTGAGAGACCCCATATATTTTTTATTCAAAAAGAGTTCGAAATTTTAAACTAGGCTGAAAAATATTAAATACGTATTTTTTATTTCTTTTATAACGTTACCGGTTCAAGAGAAATTTAGCCGGGCCATCTAAAAAGGACACCCTGTATATTAAACACACACACACTGGCCCACTTACAATTTTTTTTTAGAACTCAATAATGAGGATAATGAATATCCTAAGGCAAAGATTTGTTGTTATTACATGAACAGAATAATATTCCTTCAATTACTCTCTACAGTTATCTAAAGGTTTGAGTTCATGTCAGTTAAACTGCAATAATTCATGAGAACACATCTCTCAATTTTTCTTATTTTTTCATAGGTTTCTGCATTTTTATTATTTTGTTTTTGTTCTTTTTTTTTTTTTTTTGTTTTAACAGTTTCTAGCCTCAAATCATGGTCATTAATTCGGAAATAGTGGCAAGAATTTTGGCTGTAGTCGAAAATGGTAGAAGCGAAAGGTACGCTGTTAGTGTATCGGGTATTCCTAGAACAAGTACGAAAGTTTCCAGGCGACGTAGGGCAACAAACAGGCTGACGACCATTTTGTGGTGATCCAGACCCTCAGGAACGGCCAGGCTCTTAATGAACTGTCCAGAACACTCAAGACCAGTGAACTGCCCTCCATATATTAATTTTGGAAACGGTGTGAAGAAGACTTTTTTGGCCAGGAATAATTTTTATTTGTGTACACCTTTCTTATAATTTAGGGGCTTTGTCACATAATAAAGTTTTTTTATATTCCTCTCTATTCTATGAAGAAGCTGATGACATACAGGTTTTATGCCTTTATCTCAAAATGCCTCTTTCATTATATTTATATGTTACCATAGCTAGTCAGTCATTCAGTATATATCATTACTTAAGAGCAGAAACAGCTTAAATCCGAAAAACATGAGACTTTTTTTTTTTTTTTTACTTTTTGTTTTATATTTCATGATAGGAATGCTTAAACCAATTTTTTTCTATTTATAGCTTAGCCATAAACTTGGCAGAACATTGTTGTGATTTTTTGGAAACATAGACAAGTTTAGGTTCAAGTATTACTGTATTAGGGTAAGGCTAGTAGTTAGGGTTAGTAGGTAGAGTTAGGTTAGTATATGGGCTCAGGTTAGTATATAGGTTAGTAATAGGTTAGGGTTAGGTTAGTATTAGGGTGAAGTATTCATACCAAACAAGCGGAGCTACTTTCAGAGCAGTATCGGCAAGACATAGAAGTGCGGACGGGAGACATGTTTCCAATCCCAGTTATAGCCAGCGGGAACAATTACATATTTATATTCCCAAAGAGCCTCACAAGGCCATCCTGAGAAGAGTCCAAGAGAATCGGGCCCCTGGCTATGATGGAGTGTCAATTGCCCCTGGACAATTCTCTCTCTCAAAAAGGAATCGCTCACCTTACGAACTTATACAATTCGTGCTTGAGGCTGACCCATTAATCTGTTGTCGCATCTTGCAAAGGCCCACGAGAAAATAATCCTTAATTTTGTCAGAGAGTTTTGTGAGGAACATTCTGTCACACCGTATGAACTGGCAGGATTTCAACGCTATCTCAGCAAAGTTGCAGACTGAAGTGAACTCTAATACTGTACAAAGGCATTTGATACTGTGTCTTACATCATCTTATGCCGCAAACTGATGGATTACGAATGCCCAGAACAGCTCTTCAGCGTCATTGGCTCTTTCCTCAAAACCAGGAGCCTCTCTGTAGAGGTTGGTAATGAGCGCTCTCGAACTATTCCGCTGACATGCGGCGTTCCCCAAGGGGTAGCTCTCTCGCCAGTCCTTTTCTCGATCTAAACAGCAGATGAAGTAGGCAAGAATAACAGAAAAGCAACGGTCGCGGCCCAAGCAGACGACATTGCTAATTACAACAGCAGTCTCAACCCGACACGATCACTACGACAGGCCCAAAACATGTGTCATGAGATTGTTCAACACCTGTATATTCTCAATATCCAGGTAAATCCGGAAAAAAACCGACTGCGTGGTGTTCGCGCACCAACGGGGCAAGAGGTCGGGACTGCCAAAGACCCTCACAGTGGCCAACTCAACCATCTCTCCTTCCAACTGCTTAGTATGTCTGGGTATTAGGCTGGATAGGCACTTCAAACTTCCAACCCACGTCTACCAGAAAGCATGCATGGTAAGGAGAAAGTTCTACCGTTTACATTTTCTTTTTACATCGCCTAACGTTTTTACGCTCTCAGGTTAAAACTGACTGTTGGATTTACGGCCTCCGATTTTTCCGTTCTATTTTTGTTATATGTATATTTTAGGGACCTCAGGTCTCATTTATTTGTGTCCCCCATCGCGACGCAGGCCGCGTGCCATCGAGGACGCGCCAGGAGGAGGCCGCCCAACGGGATTAAGCCTCACTTCACGAGAGCTTATCACTTCTAGAAGCTTCTCTCTCCCCACTAGCCAGATAGCTGCCACGAGAGGCAGACGTACGATGGCATGAGAGACCGATGGAGATGGCATTCGCTGACTATTGTATTGGACGGGGGTGACGAGACGAAGAGGACGCAGCGGCGAGTCGACGTCTCCGATAGGCCCATCTTTCAAGTATAATATGAGACCTGTTCACCTTTCTCTGTTAACCAATAAGTTAAGTTAGTTAATACTAAGTGAATCAAGCCACTAATAAGGACTAACTTAATTGCCCCTTCAGGGAAACAATTTAATGACCTATAAATATATATTAGCATGAGATGGGGTAATTCTTATCTCGAATATTCATAACTCTATTTTTTAATATACAAGAACGGGGTTTCCCGGTTATAAGATATGTACGGCTCCTTCCCCTCCCCTCCCCCCCCCCAATATTGAACACTGACCGTTTACAGCTCTATCATACGGGCAACAATTTTGTACGGTGCTCCACTGTTTAACAATCGTACGAATGGTCCAATACAGCGCTTCTAAGACCATGTTAAGGAAGATGGTCTTGGAACAACGTCGCTGAAGAAGGGAAAGCCACATTCCCTCCACGCCCTTCTCTAGAACTTTCAACAGAATTCATCAAGAGGCATATTAAATTCTTGGACTTCCTGAGGTGGCTTACCAACCCCCTGTTCAAGACATTAACACCAGTACCACCCTCGGTACGGTGTAGTGATCATGGTATCAATTAATAAATTTAGTTTAAGTTTAGTGTTAGTTTAATGTGTCACAGAACATTGGTGAGCCCCATCACCTTCATTATTTAAAAAAGAAAAAATTTCAAAGAATTTATCTTAACTTCATAAATTACTTAGAATGTAACACTATTACAGTAAAACGAAAATTCATGAAAAAGAATATGAGAATCTACTGGTAGCTATTAAATACTCATAAGGGGCTCTGAAAAAAAAAATATTCTATTTAGTAAAAAAAAAAACCTAACTTTTCATAATCTGTCTCCATATCCCTAATTTTCTCTTATCATCTCCATTATTTTATGAATTATTTATTTATTTTGTTGATTATTATAATTTTTAATCTATATGTTTATTAATTTATTTTCTTATTCAGTTACACATCTATTTATTTGATTTTGATTTTATTCTTTTATGACAACTCATTTTACATACAAAATTTCTTTATTAAATTAACTTACTATAAATAATCCCCGCCAATTTTCATTTTATCACCATGCTATAAATTTTAACCTCGTCACCTTTGGTTTATTCTAATTACATTATTATTTAATTAATCCTTTATTAACCTTTAACCAATACGTTTATCAGTAAGTTGAACCAGTCTTTTAAATCAAACTTTTAATCCAGTGTTGTATTTAAATCTTAGTATCCGTCAGCCAAACCAATACGTTGACAATATTGTTTTGTTCATAATATATTCACATTATTGTTATGTCTTAAATATTTTTATATTATATTTTTGTATATTATGTATAAATATATATATATATATATATATATATATATATATATATATATATATATATATATATATATATATATATATATAAGTATATATACTATGAAGAAATTATTTCAATCAGTTTTTTTTTTTAAATATGAATTTTTCATCTATATTCTTATCAGATATGTGAATATTTCTCATAACTCTGACGTAATTAGATGGCGCTTGACTATACGCAACTCTGGTATGCTTTTTCTGTTTATTAAGTATTTTTTCTCCTTCCTCTCGATCCTGTTAATTCTTTCTCTATCCTTATGGTGTTTTTTCTTCTCTACAAATGATAATTATTTATGATATATGTGAATCTATATCATGCATCTACTCTAGCTTTAAGCTTACATGACTTTGTACCTTACAACTTTATTATTTCCTTGTACGAAACAAAGGAAGTATTGTAATCGCGAAAATTTTCGGTTTTCAGATTTCAACGGCAATATCCATTTTGACCATCCCTGAATCCATTTTGACTAGTTTCGTCATGGCGTCTGTACGTACGTACGTTCGTATCTCGCATAGCTCAAAAACGGTTAGCCGTAGAACGTTGAAATTTTGTATTTAGGATTGTTGTAAAATCTAGTTGTGAACCTCCATTTTTGGTCATTGTATGATTACCGGAAGTGGTACTTCACTTAAAGATCATTACGGATTTTCAACAAAAATTATACTTAAATATAATGCAAAACTTCTCAAATTTGATATACAAGACCTATATATTAATATAAATAGCATAA
The DNA here is from genome assembly GCA_948150685.1 of Rhaphigaster nebulosa. Classification (NCBI taxonomy): domain Eukaryota; kingdom Metazoa; phylum Arthropoda; class Insecta; order Hemiptera; family Pentatomidae; genus Rhaphigaster; species Rhaphigaster nebulosa. Next base: position 152,020,820 of record OX411309.1, read on the forward strand.
TACATTTTGATCAAAATTGGAAAACCGGAAGTAGTACTTTACTTGAAGGTCATATTAGATTTTCATCAAAAATTATATTAAAATATAATGTAAAACATCTCAAATTTGGTAAATAGGACTTTTATATCGATATAAATGTATTTACTAGATTTTGGTTAAAATTCGTGAGCCGAAAAGGGTACTTTACTTGAAGGTCATAATAAGCTTACATCAAAAATTATATTTAAATTAAATACATAAATCATATGTTTCGGTAATAAAGGTTACAACCGCAATTTGGTTTCCAATCCAATTTAAAATTTTTATTACTTGTTTTAAGTGTTAAAATTTAGTGTAAAATACTGGTTTTCCTCCATATTTGTGTGTGTGTGTCAATAGATGGATGTAGCGACGCCGAGTGTTGTTTTTGAGATACTGCAATCTTCGGAAACTAGTAACCAAATTCAGGATCACTTTTTGAGCCACGGATTTATAGTTTAATAGGCGTACAAGGAAGTCATGTGGTGTCCACATCAGATATTTTTACATTGTTATTTTTACAAACTTTTTTTTTAAATAAATAGTCAATGCTCCATACTATGAAACCAACAATACCCTACATCATGACTTTAATATCCCATTTGTTTTAGACCTTATTCCATCCAAATTTCACCAGAACATTGCTCACCATCCTAATCCTTTAGCTCAATCCCCATCCAGCTTCACCCATCCCTGCAGTCCTCCTCGAAGGTTGAAACGGCAGTGGCTCCGAGACCTTCTGTAAATATTTATATTGGAGTTCTGGCAATTGCCAGATTCTCCACTCAAGTTCTGTATGCGGCTATAGGACCCTTGCTCAGTCTCCATTGGCTTTCAATGCCACTGACGCGACTGAGCGAGAAGCACTGGGATATTCTAGAGTCATGCTTTTCCATCGATAAGTGGGAGGACAAGCCTGGCTCGAGGATTCCTAGGCCGGTTTAAATAGTGCATAGAAGTGTGCATACGTTTAAGATGTTAAGTTTATTTTATTTTATATAAGTATATTTATTATTTCTTGAATTAAGTTTATTTTTTTATTATTTCATTTTTTTTTTTTTTTGTAAATATGGTATTCTTTGTTCACTATTACCATTGCCTCTGCTGAGACAGAATATAATATTACTCAATAAATAAATAGTTTGATGTAAAAAAAAAACAACCATTTTTCCATGAATTTCATTATATCTTACATAGAAATAATTTGCATTACTTATATTATCATAATTATCTTGATATACTTTTAAACTATCTTAAGTTATAAAAAAAATACAAATTTGGAGATAGAAAAATGTTTGCTGTAGTTTATTAAAATGTCCACTAACTCATATTCGACAGTCCCTTGCGTAAATAGAATAACTTTTAGTAAAAAAGAAATAAGAAGCAATTCGGAGATGTAATTAAATTGACGATGATTAGGAGAAAGGAGGTGGGGAGTTGGTGCGGGCTAGCTTGCCATTCACACAGTCGTCATGGCCCGGCTACTTCTCTTCTTCTTACCCCTACTCGCGTTCATCGTCAAAGGTTAGAAATAATAAATAATATATTCATATTATTGCTATCTCTTATATATTGCTATATTATATTGTATATTATGCATGAATATATATATATATATATATATATATATATATATATATATATATATATATATATATATATATATATATATATATATATATATCTTATAACCTGTACCACTAAACCCATGTAGAATCTTGGGTTCAGCACTTGGTAAGGACCGTACTGTTTCTAAGCCAACGGTTATGCAAGGATGTTGTGAAGGAGATGTTTTGTATTATATTTTATTATAATTTTTGATGAATGTTGATTATGATCTTCAAGTAAAGTACCACTTCCGGTTTGCCAATTTGACCAAGATCTGGTATGGTATTTGTAGCAATATATAAACCAAATTTGAGAAGTTTTACATTATATTTTAATATAATTTTTTATGAAAATCAATTATGACCTTCAAGTAAAGTACCACCTCCGGTTTTCTAAGTGTGACAAAAATCAAGTATATTATTTATATTAATATACAAGTCTTATATACCGAATTTGAGAAGTTTGCATTATATTTTAATATCATTTTTGATGAAAATCAATTATGACCTTCAAATTAGGAACCACTTCCGGTCATCATCTAGTGACCAAAAAGAAAGGTGCGCAATTAGATTTTAAAGTAATCCCAAATACAAAATTTCATTTTTCTACGGATAACCTTTTTTGAGTTTTGCTATCTGAAAAACAAAAATTTTCGCGATTACAATACGTAGATTAATGCGTACAAGGAAGTAAAAAAACACCTCAATAAGATGGAAATTTAATTTTTCAAACGTGTTTTGTTTCTCTTTGAAAGGTTGGGATTTTACAGTTAGTTGGTTTCAAACGATATCAACTTCGATAAAAACAAAAATCACCATTGAATGTTTTAATTTTTAATATAAAAAATGATCCTGTGGAGAAGTAAGGATATGATAAAATAATAATGTAATGGTTCAGAAATATGAGGAGCTTGCTAGCAAAAGTGAACTTCTCTACTTTCGACAGAAACAGATTTCGATGAATTCTGATTAGTATCCCAAAGATGCAATTAATGCTCCAATTCTGTCAAATGTGTTTATCCCCACAGAAAACTGAATGAATATTTTGTTTTCAGCCAAACTGAGCATGCCCGAATAGTTTTAAAAGTAGATTTTACTGTCAGTTTGCAAACTATTCCTTATATGCAGTATTTTTAAACGTGAACGAGTTCGTTTTATTCTATAACATCTTATTATCTATTGTTGTTTCTAGATAGGTTGGATCAGTAATGATTAAAATGACATCGGTGTGGTCATGTAATTTCGATAAAGTTGTTTAGTATTTCGAGAATGAGTCAAAGTATGCATACGAGCGTGTTCTGAAGTTCTGTCGAATAAGTTTAAATTGGTTTGACATGCAGTCTAATCGTTGGGTAAGAGGGGAGGGGGAGGATAACATTTATACATATATTATGACGCTCTACAAATAATACTAACTTTGGCGAGGATAGAGGTCCTTCGAGAGGTCCTTTTAACAAAAATATTCGGTTTTAACATTGATACAGATTCGATAGATCCTGCCTTGTTATTAAATTGGAATCAATTCTTCACAATTATACACATTATACCAAAATTGAATATAATTAAGAGTATCATAATTTAATAGAATAAGTAAAAATAATACTCTACTTACATTAATAATTTAAATAAATCTGTCACAAAAAAAAAAATAAAAAAATTATCCGGCTATTTTATATGATTTCCGAATACATTTGACGCCAATATTATCGTATTTATCAGTTTTAAACCTTACATTATATAAAAAAAATATACTTTTCACTTATCTAATCGTTCTTGTATATTTTTTTGGAATATTTTTGGTGCTGGTATAATTATCATCCAAGTAAGCCATTAAAGTTTAAAAAACCAACTAAAGTGTTGTTGAAAATATCTGAAATTTTCTGGATATTTACGAGGTACTCCGACCTGCTACGAAGGGATTCTCAACGTATTACGAAGGAATAATCAGAGACAATTAGTTGATCCTTCATTGATGATGCAGAATGAAACACTGGGGTGTACAGTCATAGCAGTAGTCATAGACGTACTCATAGGCGTACGCACGAGGGGTGCCACAACTGCAGAAACACCTGCTAATATATCAGGAATGTTCCTCCAATAAAGCAGTAGATAGAAGCAAAGAGTAAAGATTCAACTAGAACTAAAGTATAAAAATTTCAATTAAAACTTTTTTGTAGCCCAAGAGTGTTAAATTTTTGGTTTAATTTCAACATGTTTTAGACAGCATATTATTTTTAAAAAACTTTCCAGGAGAGTAAAGAATACCCCCGTGCTCCCGCCCGACCGAGGAGTGTGGAAGGACCTCCTCCCCTCCACCCTCCCTCCGGTACTATTGTTCGTGCACCCTCTAACAAAGAAAATGCTGCGCACGCCTAAAGGCTTATTATGATTTATGGAATTACATAAAAGGAATTCATAGTGAAAGGCTGGATTTATTTTACATTTTATTAATATTTATTTATATATATCATAAGTTATAAACTTCTTTTCTACCGTTTTATTACTGTGTATGTTTGCATTAAACAACGCAGTAGAAAATACCATAAATAAATTTGCACCCTTGAAAATCTGACAAAAGAACTCTGCAACGAAAACTTCTGTTAAAGTAATAATTAACGTAATTGATGGGAAATTCAAGATTAGCATATTAGAAAACCTAACGCATGTTCAATATATCGATAAAAGTGTACCTACGATAACACCATAATTTACCTCAACAGAAATTGATTTTGACCTAAAGATCCACAATCACTGTTCTCAAAAAAAAAAAAATTAATTAAAATTATGTTTCTATTTAAAATTATAATAATAAATAAAATTAGAAAATAAAATCATAAACGGGAAAAAGATAATTGGTCTTCTGAACGTAGTGCTGTGGAAGAAACAGGTTTCTCTCCCAACAAAGAAAAAGATACGAATCCCTCCTAATGGGGACAAGTTCACACGGGTCAGAGTCATGGAGTGTGACTAAAGCATCTGGAATAAATTACTTATTGGCTTTGGAGATGGATTTTTGGAAAAGAAGCTGCGGCATATCCACATTGCAGGAGGTACCAAATTGGGAAATAAGAAATAGAGAAAGGGCTTAAGTGAACATTATCAACGAAATGAGCAAAAGAAGAAGGCCACATCATGCGAATAGAAGAATCGCGTTGGCCACATCATGCGAATAGAAGGATCGCGTTGGCCCCAATCCTCAAGTACTGCCCAGAGAAGAGACATAGACGGTGAATATCGTGGAAGATGAGGATAGAGGACGCCAGAGAAGACCTGAAGGCCGGAGGTCTGACAGAGATCATCGGAGAGCAGAAGTACAGAGTGACGGAATGTGACATAGTGTCAAGACCCGAAAATAATAAAATAAAATTATGGTATGGGGGGATATATATCAGTAATCTCTTTGTAATAAATGATTCCAAATTATTTACATCAGTATATATTTTTATTCTAAATAATTAGAGTAAAAATTCATTATGGTTTTATCTAGTGACCTTAAATAGTGCTTGTTTAGCCTGCGTTAAGTATTTATGTTACACATCGCTTGAAAAGCTGCACTAACAAACTATTTGTTAAGGATTGTAATCCGTAATGTGATATAGCTGTGTATTGTAGTCCTGGTGATGCTTAAATTGGCGGAGTTAACTCTCAATGTTAACTTTGTATATTTTCAACCAATCCGTTTGTAAGATTTCAACTTCCATGTTCGAAGTAAAGGAAGTATTGTAATCGCGAAAATTTTCGGTTTTCAGGCATCAACGGAAATATCCATTTTGACCATTCCTGAATCCATTTTGACTAGTTTCGTCGTGACGTCTGTACGTCGGTTCGTACGTATCTCGCATAACTCAAAAAAGGTTAGCCGTAGAAAATTAAAATTTTGTATTTAGGTTTTCTGTAAAATCTAGTTGTAAACCTCCATTTTTGGTCACTACATGATAACAGGAAGTGGTACTTTACTTGAAGGTCATAATAAACTTACATCAAAAATGATATTAAAATATATTGTAAAACATCTCAAATTTGTTAAATAGGACTTTTATATCAATATGAATGTATTTACTAGATTTTGATTAAAATTGGTGAGCCGAAAAGAGTACTTTACTTGAAGGTCATAATAAACTTACATCAAAAATTATATTAAAATTAAATACAGAGATCATATGATTCGGTAATAAAAGGTTCAAAAGCGATTTTTTTTCCACTCCAATTAAACATTTTTATTACTTGTTTTAAATGTTAAAATTTAGTGTAACATACTGGTTTTCCTCCGCATTTGTGAGATGAACAAATCTGCAGCAGGAGAATAAGATATAAGTTAAGTGGGTTCTTCCGCTTAAAATGTCGAAACTGTCTGTTTCCAATGCTTTATCTAGTGACATTGACAGTTCTAATGTTTTCACGGAACACGAAGAAACCTCTTGGATGGAAACTAGTTACCTACTGAAAGAAAACGACATATAATAACGGAATGACACCTCCCGAGTGTGTGTGTGTCAATAGATGGATGTCGGGACACCGAGTGTCGTTTTTACTGTAATCTTCGGAAACTAGTAACCAAATTGAGGATCACTTTTTGAGCCACCGATTTATAGTTTAATAGGCGTACAAGGAAGTCATGTGTTACCCACATCAGATATTTATAATAAGTTTTTCTCTCATCATTTATGTTTGTATTGATACATTTATTATACTAATAATCTAAATGTGAATACAGGTGATGCTCTGAGCTGCTGGGTCTGCAACAGCGATTCAGACCCCTCCTGCCAGGACCCCTTCGACGCCAGCCCCAACAGGAGGCTTCTCAATGAGTGTGACCCCTCCAGGTACGGCAGCACCAGGGGCCACTATGTTTGCAGGAAATATGTTAAATTAGGTAATATTAACATACATATACATACCTAGACAATATATTTACAGTGAACGATATTCCTCAATGAATGATTAAAAAAGTAATTTGACAATTTTTGATATTTTCTTCACAGTGGAAGGACTATGGAATCGTGTTGTCTTGAAAACATTACACCTCGCGAAAGTTGACGAATTTTAAGGTAGCCAGCCTCCATGATCATTTGAACATATTGTATAGTAAATACAATCGTATATCGTTATAAAGAAATAAGTAAACTGCATCCAATTATTTAATAATTATTCCCTAAAATTGGATAAGTATAAGTTATATCTTGTTAAGTTATTACCTAAAAGTACTTTCAATATCATTGGACAGGAACAGGTAAGAATGGAAGAATATCTACGTAAACATTGTTAATTCAACAACGACCCGCCCAAACACTACGCTAGATGTCACTTTCGATTTAAACTTCTCTGTACATAAAAAACAATTCTTAAATTTAAATTTGTTTAGCAATCAATATGATTAACTTTTGGTAAAATATTGATTTTATTTATTTACAATTTTACTAGACACTAAAAAATAACATTTTGTTCTTTTTAGTAGGTACACTACAGAATTCGACTTCTGTATTTTGTTTAAAGTCTAATTTTTTTTTAATTTTTAGTTAACTTGATATATATTTTTTTATTTTTTTTCTGTTGGCACTATAGACCATGTAGATGGTGATGTGGTCTTCTTGCAGATATTTTTTGGCAACCTCACGTTGCTACGAACCATGGTTTACATGGTGCAGCGGCAGACTTTCCATAGCTCCATAACCAACCAGTCTCTTTGAGGCCAATTCGGCAGTGTCCTTCCCACCGACTCACTCGAGTTCAAGGACAATGGCAAATCGATCAAGATCCACAGTTTATTGCTGTTCGGGGTCAGCAGGTGCCTTAGGACTTATATTTCTTTCCCCAAAGCAGACCGTCCATAGACCAAACTCCGGACGGCTATTTACTTCCTGGAAAACCACAACGCGATTCACAATTTAGGTACACGGGGTCATCTAGGCCTGGTCTTTGTGAGTTGCCTCCAGTAGGCTGATTGGCCTCACATACCCGTAACTTTATATATATACCAATTTAAAAAAAAAAAAAAATCTGATTTGTTCACTCAGATGCATTTATTATATATAGCTTTGGGTTAAAGTCCAATAAAAAAAAATAGATTTGCTATATATTCGCTAATATTAGCCAAATTAAATTTTGGTTTATGTTCAGCTTTGTAGGAAATTAAATTATCTTTCAAATCAGTACTGGAATGTTCCGAAAGATGCATAGTTTTCGAGTTGTCAAAAAAAAAAATGAACCTAGGCAAACCGAATTTCACAGGATCATGAGCAGCATACTTAATAAAACATGGGCACAAAATTCAATACGCTATATCTCTACTAATACTGGTCTGATTCCGATGATTTTTTTGTTTGTTTGTTTTGTATCGAATTTAATTACCGTTTGTCTCACATTCTGGCGCGAACGAAAAAAAATACCATAAGTGAATACGTATTCTAAAAATGTTTTTCAGTGGTTTCCGATCCTGGAATGAATAATTAATGAAGAATAATTTTTCCGAAAAGGTATGTTTGGGCTCCTTCGTAGAGGTCTGAAAATTTTCTAATGCAATTTCAAGCTTAATTTTTTTTTTTTTTTTCAAAAGCCTTCATTACCAATGATAAATTGAAATTTTGTGGATATTTACCACTTATGGAAAAAAATAAAACACCATTAACCCGTTCAATTATTTTCATTATTATGAAGATAATTTTAACAGGTGTTTCATTACGAAGGCTGGCAAAATTTTAATAATTTTTAGCAATATTGTCTTTCTTATCGTCGTCCCTGTTTTATGAAATTTAAACTGAACTAATGAAAAGGGGGACATATTATTTAAAAATACAAGCAATCCAAAATATGCTTTGTCTCAAAAGTTATGCGTGAGCAATCCGTAAAAAAAAAGAATATGAAAATGTAATATATAACAGAGTATATAATAATAATGAAGAATCCTTCTACTTTTTTTTTTTTTTAAGTCAGTTAAAACATAATGATGTTAATACATATTTTTTTTTATATTGCTTAGAGACAATTAGCCCAGTAGATAATGATAATTATTAATGTATATTTTTTTTATATTGCTTAGAGACAATTAGCCCAGTATATAATGATAATTATTAATGTATATTTTTTTATATTGCTTAGAGATAATTAGTACAATAAATTATCATAATTATCAATACATATTTTTTTTTTTTTTAGAGACAATTAGCTCAGTAAATAACACAGACCAACAAAAACATTTTTTTTTAAACTTTTTTAACTTTAATAATTGATCTTTATAGATTTTTATGTGCTGAATCTAAATCTGGCCTTAGTTTTTTTGTATCACCCATAGTTTTCCGTAGGTTTCAGGCTCATCAAACATCCTAACTTTTTAAACTTCTGTAACATGTTAGCTACAATAGAAACATACTCTGGATCTTTTTCATTTCCCAAGAACTTTGTAACGACTTGCTTGAATGATACCCATGCTTCTTTCTCATTTAAGGTCATTGTGGATTCAAAGTTAACATCAAACATCATTTTACTAATGTCAGGTCCGACAAAGACGCCTTCTTTTAGTTCAGCTTCTGAAAGGCGTGGAAACTTTTGGCAGAGATACTTGAAACATGGTTCATCTTTAGGCAAAGCCTTTAAAAATTGTTTCATGAGGTCTAAAACTGAAAGCTGATCAATTCTTTAAAAATCGCTTAATTTAATAAATTTAACTATAAATGTGAAGAAATTGTGGATGCTACAGCTTTTTCAATGTCATATTTTCATATATCAGCACCCTAAAAACTACAGGATAAGGTATTTTCAGTACAAAAGTTTTTCATCGTTGGCCTGTGTAATGATAATTACTAATATATATATTTTTTTTAATGTTTAGAGACAACCAGTCTTATAAATAATGATAATTATTAATATTTATATATTTTTTTAATGCTTAGAGACAATTAGCCCAATAAATACTGGCACGCGACGCTCGACAAAAAAAAAACAGAGGACTCCTACGCTTTTGACCCCGCCACATTCAGCTCACTTGCTCCCTCTTCATTAGTCTATTCAGTTAATAAGTTTCTTACTCCAATTATTCCACGTAGTAACCCCGTCGTTAACAAGGTCATCTTTAACAACGTTATTCCGTAAAATGAATACTTAAAAAAAAAATCTTTAATAAAAGAAATCGAAAGCCAATAGTGACGTAACTAAGTACCAATGAACCATTTTAGTTAAAGTGGTCATATTAACATCTGGTTCTGGAACGGGTAGGGTTCATTCCTACGATGCGGGCACTCCGTTTCGATCCTACCTTCGTATTCGACTGAAACGAAAAATTCGAACTATTACGAACAAGAATTAATTTTTAATCACTATCACTACTATATATTATTACAGTAGTATAGATCCCTTTTCCGGCTCTCAGGAGCGATGGATTTTAATGAATGAGGTATCAAAAGAAAGGGAATTTCATAGAGAAGTGACGAATTCCACTTACGTTTCTTAAATTCTTACTAGGGCTTAAATAAAAGTGATGAAAAAACTGGGAGGTTTCAAAGCTTTGACGACTGGACGTATTGGTCCAGCGTTTTAAAGCTCTAAAACCGTTTTTGAGATAACGCAGGATATAGGTCCTCAAGAGCCCTATGCCATCTTGCTTACGTGCCGTTGTCTTGACAACTTTATATCTATTTGAGTCTGTTTACAAAAACTTTTAATGAGTGGAAAATTATATATTGTTTTACATGTCCAATCCTAAAGGGCACTGTTAAATATGAATACTACATATAGAAAATGTTATAGCTGGATCTAATTGCCTAACTGCTAAATTGAAGAGATGTTTTCCACTGGGGTAAGCTAATTACTTATTAAATATGAACTATAACTTTAACATAGTCATTACAAACCATGTAGCTTCACCAAATGTGTGTGTTAAATAAACTTTCTTTATAATATTATATTGTTTACAGGAATAAATATGTTTCCCTAATATCGCTTTTACTTCTAATGTATTAGGATCTAACGCTAGAGTTCTCGCTCGAGTTTACTATTCCTCTCTATATATAATACGGTACTATAGATCCCTTTTACGGCTCTCAGGAGCGATGGATTTTGATGAATGAGGTATCGAAAAAAAGGGATTTTCATGGAGAAGAGATGAATTCCAATTTTGTTTCTTAAATTCTTACTAATTCTTACTGGGAGGTTTCAAAATTCTGATGGAGGTGGGCCTGTGGATCGAATCGTGAGGGGTTGCGTTTTAAAGTTTCTGACGCGGGCTTGATGCCCATGATCTTGATAATCATATACGATCCTATGGAAACTATTGATCCAGTGTTTTAAAGCCTTAAAAACTACCGTAAGTCCGTACGGCTTCTATGCCGGTATGTGCCGTTGTCATGACATCTTATCTATGGAAGCAAGTTGTGACTGTATACAAAAGTTTTTCAATAAGATTGAAATCGTTGTTTTTAGGTTTCTAGAGGAGTCATATATTCTTTTCCAAATCTAGGTCTAAAGGCACTGTTAAATATGAATATTACACATAGAAAATGGTAGAGCTGAGACGTGACGTTGCCATGACAACTTCATACCCGTGGAAGCAAGTTGACTGCACACACTTTTAAGTGTAAAAATTTGAAACTTATTTAAGTGAAACTTAATTGTCGTTTTGGCCCAGTCCCTTAAAAACGTCTCCAACAAATGAGAGTGAAGAAGATACATACTAACTGTCTAATGAACTGAAGACATCGCGAAGAAATATAAAATCTGCTCTTTGTTGCAACAGGAAATAGCTTTCAATTTTTTAAGTAATTACCCTATTCGACAATGATGTTTATGGGAATAAGTGTGTTCAAATAGATTTTTGATGATACTGGGCTATCAAAGCAACTGCTACTTTGAATCGGATCAAAAAATAAAAATCTCATCACACACCTCATTTTTCTTGACTTCAAGGAACATTATTCAGCTGTCACCATTCAATTAATTAATTCAATTAATGTCAGAGAGATTATTAGTGTCCAGGTATTGTAAATGTAGTCATCAATTGCCGAATTGAGGATGAAAGGAGGAATCAAAAGTCCTAGAACAAAGCATATCCAAAATGGAATAGGAGTAGCTGGACAGGTTGTGGAGATTCTGAGACAGGATGATCGGACCTACATAGAGGGACAGCCAACGCACCAGTATGATCAGAAAGGTAGGGGCATTAGCCTTAGAATATAGCAGAAAGGTAGCCACAAATAGAGGGTATTTGCCTCCAGAACTTGTGGGAGAAAGAGACACAACTGAGGGGTATTCCCACTCGGACACTTTACATAGGAGCACCACAAACTAATGGTATATGATTCCTTACTTATTGGGGAGAAAGAGACATGGTTGAGGGGTATTCCTATTCGGACACTGTACATATGAGAGAGCTCAGGTTGAGGTAAGTGCTAGGGAAATAAAAATAGAAAAATCATCTATAAGACCAATATTAGACAGAGGTATGCTCTACTAGCAGTAAGGCAGAGGTATACTGCTCTACTAGCAGTAAGGCAGAGGTATACTACTGCTCTACTAGCAGTAAGGCAGAGGTATACTACTGCTCTACTAGCAGTAAGGCAGAGGTATACTACTGCTCTACTAGCAGTAAGGCAGAGGTATACTGCTCTACTAGCAGTAAGGCAGAGGTATACTGCTCTACTAGCAGTAAGGCAGAGGTATACTGCTCTACTAGCAGTAAGGCAGAGGTATACTACTGCTCTACTAGCAGTAAGGCAGAGGTATACTGCTCTACTAGCAGTAAGGCAGAGGTATACTGCTCTACTAGCAGTAAGGCAGAGGTATACTGCTCTACTAGCAGTAAGGCAGAGGTATACTGCTCTACTAGCAGTAAGGCAGAGGTATACTACTGCTCTACTAGCAGTAAGGCAGAGGTATACTGCTCTACTAGCAGTAAGGCAGAGGTATACTACTGCTCTACTAGCAGTAAGGCAGAGGTATACTGCTCTACTAGCAGTAAGGTCAACTCGAGAGAGACTAAGAGGCAAACTTAGTTTAGATGATACGATTCTGAGAGGTTATAGGGTTTATTATTATGAACAGCGAAAGATGTTCTGATAGTTATAATTTGTTGGCTTAGATCAGTGCATCTTTATGCCTTACTTATATTGAGCATAATCAGAATATTATATACATATCAGTGTTGGGCAAAACATAATTTTAATTACAATTACTTACCAATTACTGTAATTAGGAATTACAGAAATAAAATTACAATTAAAAATAATTGTAATTGCTGTTACTTAATGGGTACAACTTTACAAGAGGGGCGCGTTATCACTGGTATCCCAATCTTACCCGAATGTCGCCGGACTAGCATACTCTAGCGCCATTTGGGCTAACTAATTGCTTTGCATTCAATTATAACATTCGTATTCATTGCAATTATTAAAATGATTACTGCCTTAATTACATATTATTTAAAATTGTTAGTGCTGTATGCTTCCGGTGATCTGGGGAAGTTGTACTAATAATATAAAGGAGTGATAATTTAAATTACGTTAAGGACCCGACCTGAACTGAAAAAGGAACTTTCGGGATTTTTTTATCTCTTGAGCGAGTGGTAGTCGTCAGCTGTGATCTAATTAAAGCAATAATAATTGAAATTACGGTAAGGCCCCGACCTCAACTGAAAAGGATCTATTGCTGTTTTATTTATTTCTAGGGCGTAATAAGTGGAAGTCAGACAGCAATAATAATTTTAAGTAATATATAATTAAAGCAGTAATAATTTTAATAATTCCAATGAACACGAATGCTGCAATTGGATGCAAAACAGTTAGTTAGCACAAATGGCGCTAGAGTATGCTAGTCCGGCGAAATTACTTGATCGGGAGGAACAAGTAATTTTATTTCTGCAATTTATATTAATTGTAATTGGCTACTGCAATTATTTAATACCGAAACGGCACTAAAAAACGTTATTCCCATAAATATTTTAAAAGATAAGTTTCAAAATGGCCAGTTTCAATAAATCGAATGAAAAATTAGGACAAAATTAAATATAGAGTAAATATTGTTATGACAAATTTTAGGTAATTGTAATTATTTAACCTCAAGAAGTAATTATAATTGCAGCTCCAATTACTTAGGATCAAGAAGTAATTGTAATTAAACTTGCAATTAATTTCCATCGAGAAGTAATTGTAATTGTACCTGTAATTACTTAACATCAAAAAGTAATTGTAATTGAGATTCTCAACTACAATTACAATAATTGAAAGGAGTAGTTGCAAATATTTAACACTATTATAGTAATTTTAATTTAAGATGTCATTAAATACTAATGTAATTACCAATACTAAAAATCCACTAAAAATGAAGCTATGGGAGTTCACATTATATTATCAATAAATAAACTAAAATAATCTTTTATGAAATCAAATGACAAAATTCTAAACTTTACTCATATTAAATCATTCCTATATAAAAAAAAACCAAATGTAAATGTAATGATACGCCTGAGAAAATTGATACAATTCAGCAATCACCCTCTCCATGCAAATTCTGAAGAAATCGTGCAGTATTGACTTCGGAGCCTCGTTGTATTAACTGGCCCTATCACTACAAACAACTTTTATCATTAAAATATACATGTATTTTTTTTTTCTAGTTGGTGAGGAAAAGAAGAAGGTGATAGACAGGGCATGCGTTTCAGTCTCGGAACAAGACCATGAAGGACCTTGCTCAGCTCAAAGTCTCGGAAATCCTTCACAGCTGGAATCATGCCATACTTGCAATACCAATGAGTGTAACTCTGCCCCGGGGCTAGCTATAATATCCGTCTTCACGCTCTTACCAACTCTTCTCATTGCTATCAAACATTTGCAATCAAACACAGATTTTTGATACTGTCTCAAACCTAATTAATATAGTTATAGAAAGCTAGCAGTTATTTGAGTTATACCTATCATGCTTGGTTGTGAGTTTGTTAGTTTTACCATTTTTTTTTATTACACTATTTTCAGAAATATTTTCTACATACTTATTCATCTATTTAACTTTTTAAATCAGAATAATTTTTGATTTTTCCTATACCATATAACAAAAATACCAAGTTATTAAATTTGAAATATAAAAATAGTAAGAAATATAAAATACATTTAACACTAATAACCATTAGTTTTTATTCAGGGCTAGTTTATTTATTTTTTTATTGTAATTTAGTTAATATGGCAAGCTTTAATGACATGTAAATTATTATATATGTACAAAAACTAAGTAAATATTAGGTAAATTGTCACAGTATGAATAAATGTGCCTTATCAAATATCCGTCCATTATTGTAAATAAGTGAATATTGGTTAAATTGTTATTAAAATTATTAAATAAATGTTTGATAAACCAGAGCCTTAAAATATACAAGCAAATAAAATCCTCAAAATATCCCTTCAATAAAACTTCAAAGATCATGCTATAGTACCGATGGTTGGGTACTTCTTCCAGTTTGTTTAGAAATTCTCACACTAATCCTACAGAAGTTGCAAGTTTCAGAAAATAAATTTTCAGATGCTCAAATCAGAGATTTGGAACAAAAAATAACATACTTCTCAATAGAACATGAAGAATGTCAGAGGAGGTCGATATTCAAGACAAATTTGGATACACCTCTAAGCTATGATTATTTACTATATCATCTAATAAGTAATATAACACTTGAAATATAATTAAAATGAAAATTAATAAACAATGAACTGAATAGATTTTGTTGTACTGCTGCCCAAAGGCATGACAGATTATGACATTCCGCCAGCAGTTCCTATCTTGAAAAATAATTATTCTTTACAGTTAAAAACTAAACAAAATTAATTTTTATTTTTATGTGTGCTTTATTGAGCTTTTTTTCCTATTTGTAAATTTGTTTGAATCTAAAAATATAATTTCACTAAATTAAAATTTGGCTTACATTGGAAGATTATGCATTATATTTTATAGGTAAATTGTGAATATCTCTTTCCATATTGATTTTCACATCATTTTTTAGCGTTTCGTGAAAGGACACAATAGTTAAAACATTCCTTGTTAAATATGTAGTTTAAAAAAAAATGGCAAAATAGAATGTATATGGATTAACAGAAACATGAAAATAATATGAAGACTGTAGGTGTGAGGTAAAATAATATACTATATGAAATTAAAGTTTTCTGGTACATGTGGTAAAATTAATTAATTATAAATGAAATTTAAATCATTAAGAACAATAATTATTATTGTTGTTTTCTAGATGTTCTGATGATAGAGGAAAAATACCCCAGAACATTGAAAGAATTATGTGAAAATCAATAAAAGAAAATTAATATAGGAATAGATATTAAGATATTATTTGCAATATACCTAATATATATATATTTTTTTTTTACATCTTTTCCTTACATGGTAACCCCATCGTACTTAAGATATGAGAAAATGTTTCATTGGTGTCTGCTGTATATCTTACTTCAGTCGTCAGTCAGCTATGTAATTTTATTTTATTGGTTGGAAACTTATAAGGTCACTGCCACACGTTAGATGAATTAGCATATTCCTTCCAGGACTGTAATTTAGATTGTTTAAGTAACGGTTGGTATTCCTGATTACTTTTTAAATAGTCCATTTTCCTAGATCCTTGTGGTTCAATGTCTATTTTTGTTTGTTGGTAAGTTCTTCTAAGGTGATTTGTCTGTTTGTTTAAGTCAGTTAGTTCAGAGTTCCGCCAAGGAACTTATCTGCGTTCCTTTCAATTTTTGAAGTTGCCTGATCTTTTAGATGTAATATTACAAGATTTTATAATCGATTTTGTTATCTTGCTAACTATGCTGTCAGTGGAGGTATGAGGAAACTCATGAAGAATCAGGTTATATATATATATATATATATATATATATATATATATATATATATATATATATATATATATATATATATATATATATATAATGGGGTGGAAATTTTTAGGAAGCTGCAAAATTTGGGTTAAATTATATATATATATATATATATATAATATATATATAACCCAAATTTTGCAGCTTCCTAAAAATTGGCACCCCAGACACGTGTCTGGTCTGCTTGTGCCTAAATCCGTTACTGCTATAATAAAACAGAGAGAACAAGACTAAGAATAAACCAATATACAAATCCTTTGATGAACAAACGGAAATAACACTTACCATTTCTTCAAGTACAGTGACTCCATCACTACATCATCGCAGCATCTGGAGCATCACATTGGGCATGGCACAATGCTACATTTTTAAATTGATATTTACCTGAAACACATACCAAACCAACAAAAAAGGAAGCAATTATTTTTAAATGAGGATCGGCTATGATTTCAGAAGATTAAATTACCATTGAGGTTGTGTTCAAAGTAAAAAATTAATTTAACTTTATGAACCGATTTAACACTCTCTTGACAGAATCAGTAATCAAGTTTCCAATAAATTTACTATTTATGCAGTAATAACAAATATAATAGTTAAATAATAGCAGTTGCTGCAATTAGTTAACAAGAACCTAAAGATTTTGCAACTTTAAAAGGATCGATAAAATGCTTAAAGTAGCGTAAGTAGGAAAGAGCATATATTTGATTCAGAATCAGTGTCCCGCAGATGACTTTGAAAGATCCGGTGCAGTTATATGAAAGCTCATACATTTCAAAAAGTCAGAACTATTACATATCCCATATTTTGCTGCAGTCAATCTAAATGACTTGAAGCAATCTCTATATATCGAACTTTTTTGGGAACCTTGTATTTTTATTCGAAAAAAATATTCTTTATATCAAATAAAATTCCAATTTAAAAAAATATAAAATGTGATTGTAATCAAAAAGAGCCCTTAGTTTACCTACATAAGAATGGGTAATAATTTAATATGAAAAAATAATGTTCCACTGGTTTGCAAAGCAATGAAAATTCAGAGAAGATCTTGTTTCAGAAGAAGCATAGGAATAGTAGGTAGCCTAAATTCTCTGAATATCTTTTCTAATAGAGTGAAATTTTCATTTTAAATTCAGTTCAAGTTTGTCTTTCTTGTTATGAAAATTGCTCCTAAACATGACTTCAGCGAGGAATTAGGCATAAAAAGACATTAGAAGCTATTTTGCGTGAAAAGAAAAATAGATACATTTTTATGCATATTTGCATATTTTTAATGTATGCCCTTATTAAATTATAGATGTACATTTGTAAAAACTCTGAAATTTAATTTGTACAATTTTTCAAAGTGTTATTGATCGTGGTTTTGTTTTTATTTGGTCCTAAAAATTTGCCTTTGTTACATCATTAACCCCACAAATTTGTCTTTGATACTTCTTTAACTTTAAAGAATGGATGTAGTTGTTTTTAGCCTGAAAAGGATAAAAAATTGCAATCACTATTATATATTACTACGGTAGTATAGATCCCTTTTCCAGCTCTCAGGAGCAATGGATTTTGATGAACGAGGTATCAAAAGAAAGGGAATTTCATAGAGGTGACGGATCCTAATTTCTTAAATTCTTACTAGGGCTTAAATAAAAGTGATGAAAAAACTGGGATGTTTCAAAATTCTGAAGATGGTGTCTGTAAATCGAGACATGATGGGTGGCATTTTAAAGATTTTGACGCGGACATCAAGACCATATACGTTCCTATGGAAGGTATTGCTCCAGTGTTTTAAAGCTCAAAAACCTACATTTTTCCAGATAACGCATGGGCCATGTGCCATCTTGCATACATGCTGTTGTCATGGAAACTTCATATCTATGGAAACAAGTTGTAACTGTATACAAAAACGTTTTAATACGGCACTGAATGTTGTTATTAGGTTTCTGTGAATGATAGAGGATATAATATATTATTTACCATGTCTAAACATTGTGAATCTCTCTGGAACATTGGTAGACCTCAAGAGGGCCATACATTGGTAGTCCCCCAAGAGGACCATACATTGGTAGACCTCAAGAGGACCATACATTGGTAGATCTCAAGAGGACCATACATTGGTAGACCTCAAGAGGACCATACATTGGTAGACTTCAAGAGGACCATACATTGGTAGACCTCAAGAGGACCATACATTGGTAGACCTAAAGAGGACCATCCATTGGTAGACCTCAAGAAGACCATACATTGGTAGACCTCAAGAGGACCATACATTGGTAGACCTCAAGAGGACCATACATTGGTAGACCTCAAGAGGACAATGCATTGGTAGACCGCAAGAGGACCATGCATTGGTAGTCCCCCAAGAGGACCATCCATTGGTAGATCTCAAGAGGACCATACATTGGTAGACCTCAAGAGGACCATACATTGGTAGACCTCAAGAGGACCATACATTGGTAGATCTCAAGAGGACCATATATTGGTAGACCTCAAGAGGACCATACATTGGTAGACCTCAAGAGGACCATGCATTGGTAGATCTCAAGAGGACCATACATTGGTAGACCTCAAGAGGACCATACATTGGTAGACCTCAAGAGGACCATACATTGGTAGACCTCAAGAGGACCATGCATTGGTAGACCTCAAGAGGACCATACATTGGTAGACCTCAAGAGGACCATACATTGGTAGACCTCAAGAGGACCATACAGTGGTAGATCTCAAGAGGACCATTCATTGGTAGACCTCAAGAGGACCATGCATTGGTAGCCCTCAAGAGGACCATACATTGGTAGATCTCAAGAGGACCATACATTGGTAGACCTCAAGAGGACCATACATTGGTAGACCTCAAGAGGACCATACATTGGTAGATCTCAAGAGGACCATTCATTGGTAGACCTCAAGAGGACCATACATTGGTAGATCTCAAGAGGACCATTCATTGGTAGACCTCAAGAGGACCATTCATTGGTAGACCTCAAGAGGACCATGCATTGGTAGACCTTAAGAGGACCATGCATTGGTAGACCTCAAGAGGACCATGCATTGGTAAATCTCAAGAGGACCATGCATTGGTAGACCTCAAGAGGACCATGCATTGGTAGACCTCAAGAGGACCATCCATTGGTAGACCTCAAGAGGACCATACATTGGTAGACCTCAAGAGGACCATACATTGGTAGACCTCAAGAGGACCATACATTGGTAGACCTCAAGAGTCCTTTTATTTCCTGACTATACAAGAAGAACAAAGATGAATAAACTTAGAACAAAGTTAAAAAAATATCATTAAGATGTCACTTTTATCGACAGACCTTTTTAATTTAAAAGAAAATAATCCCAACTTTAATAAAGATAACCTCCGTCTATAAAAGAAAAAAGTTGTTCATGAAACTAAATGGAAAGACATTTTATTTCATTCTTTACATAACTTTATTGCTATTAAAACAAGAACATATGTTACATTAGGTAATAAATTATTTTATATCTATAACAATGTTTTCAAAAATTTTAATATATAGTTATATATGTTTATACATATATAATTTGAGAGTGGATTGTACAGTCAGTTTTAGATTTTTTGTGAGATATGAGCTCTATTTAATAGACACAATTTATACATTCATACACACATGTATACATACATATACATATCACTCTTAATGTATATATATTTTTTTAAAAAATTATTTCTTTATTGGTAAACTTATAAATAGGATTAAAAAAAAAAAGTATAACTGAATTCAATTTTTATTTCCTAAATTTACTATAATTTGAATACTTTAAAATAATAATATGACTATATAAAAACTACATCATTAGTTATTTAGACAATGTTTGTTTTATTGTATTAAGAAAACAATAAATATGAAAGGACAAGGAATAGTCCTTGTTTCAACGGGTGTTGGCATTCGGGCTTATTAACTTACCTTTTTCTTTTCTTTTCTTTTTTTTTTTGAGTAAAAACAATAACAACTGCATGATGAGGGTATATGAGACAAAATATTAATTCTGTCATATTTTAAAACAGTATTTTTTAATACTTTATTCATTGAATACCACTTAAAATATTGGCCCCTACATTGAAACAATGAGACTTTGTCCCAACTACATGTGTCCACTATGTTTAACAATCATAAATTTATTTAACAGAATCATAGTGTTCACATGAAATAAAATCTTTATATTAAAAACTTTTTATTATATATATTTTAAGTCAAATTACATTTGACAAACTGCTAATATTTTTTATTTATTTATTAATTTTTTTTTTGCAATTTCGTTTTTATTAAATGATGTTAATAATATTTATAAATATTTTAAAAAACTATTCCCTGAAGAGTACCTCACAACACGATTTACAATACCGAGGAGAGGCATCTTTTTTAGATGACCTCTAGCGGTATTTACAAATGATTAATAGGTTACAAAAGACTACAGCTGAAAAAGTTCAATGCCTACGCAAGTAAACAAATCAAAGGAAGAGGTAATTAATAAAAAGGAATGGTACCTGTCTGTTGGTGTTTATTTTTTTTATACATAATTTAATTAATATATGACCTATTTGTATGATATGAACAATATTGAATTATCTAAAATTGAATTCAAGAACTCACTGCAAGAACTTAATTTATATGATGAATACAACTTTTTTAAATATACAAGGCGTATTTCATCGATCCCTTTCTCAATTTTTCTATGAACTTAACCTAATTAATATTAAGTAAAATATTTCATTTATTCTACAAAATTCACTAAAATGAAAATTATTTTCATTTTATCTTTTCTGAATATGATTGTATGTATTCCGTACAAAAGTGCTTAAGTCCAATATAATAAAAAAAATATTAAAACCTGATATAATTGACATATACTAATTTCTACAGAAACATAAACATTAATTTCAACATAAGACTATAAACGTGGAGCAAGGGCGCAACTTCTTGCAGCAAGGACTCGAGTTCATTAGTTATGAATTACTCATAAAATCTGAGAAAATAATTTAAATTTGTCTCTTATCACCAAACTAATTATATTCCACCATTCCGTGTCGATTTGTACCATTGACAAATCTTTTGATATTATATTAACACTATTGTGATGATTGATGATGCCTACTGTAACTATCTCTCTAAATTATTAGCTTCAACTGCTATAGAAAAATCTTTACTTTAAACAAAGAAAAGATTTATACGTTCTTATTTAAGAATTTTAAGAAATTTTCAATAATAAAACAATAATGTGATTGGCCCAAATATTCTAAGATCTCAAGTTTTAAAATATCTCATAAAAGAGTCATATATCAAGAAACATCATACCATCCTCTTTTTATTTATTTATAATATTTTTAATTTTTTTTCATTTAATGCACCAAACACTTCTCACTACATCACAGATAACACATTATTCATCCTCCACCATGGCAACAACCATATTCCATTTGTTATTCATGTATAGGCCATATGTTAATTACATTCCACCTTTTACAATTTTTTTTTTGTTTTTTTTTATACAAAAGGAATTAAAGTTAATTTTAGTAAACATTGTCCAATATCACATCACAATTAAAGTAAGCTTGAGTCCTTACAAGAAGGTTTCATTTAGTTCTTATATTGACAATTAACGTATCAATAATTTATTTATTTTAGTTCTGTTTTTAAATTATTTTATAAATAAAATGAAAAAAATGATTAGAGAGAATTAACGATGATAGAAGAAGATGCATGTTTCGTTTAGGAAGATGACGTAATCACTATAGCTTTGAAGGCTCGATATCTTGAAGAGATATGATGCTTGCTCGTCAATAGACCCATGAGACAGGGATCCATTGTGGGGTTGAGTGAACACGTTCTATCGCTCGCTCGAGGGAAGCAATCGTCTCATCGATATCATTGTTTACAATTGTTAAATCAAAGTAATGGCCATAGGCTTGCCGCAATAACTCTGACTCCTTTGCCAGTCTCTCTAAGCTTCCATCAAACTGCAATAAATTATTTCTATTAATTTCTTCCTATAAATATATATTGAATAATCAATGGTTGACCATAAAACTTATGAAGGAATGAGATGATCCGGGAGGCGGTCAAAAAGTGGAACACAAATAGTAAAAACTATTTATTAAGGATCCGACGTTTCGACCCACTTTGCAGATCTTCTTCAAGGCTGAATAAACAAGATACAAAAATAAGAATAAAACAATGGTATATACAGTGAATGAATTAATAAATAAAAAAGATTTAGTGAGAGAAAAAAATGAAAACAATGATGAATTTTTAAAATGAAACTGGTAGAGTAATGACAACAACTAAAAATAAATTAGTGAATATTAATACATTAATAAAACTGGCTATATAATAAAAATAGGTAAACCAAAAGTGAAATAACATTAACTAAAAATTAATAACTCTGCTAATAAGTAAAAAAGGAAATACAAATAAATAAACAGACAAACTATAGTACCTTGAAGCTCCAAGAAGAATGACATAGCAAAAAGCAAAGTAATTAAGGAGGTGGTGTAGGAGTAGTAATTAGAATGTAATTAATAGCTATATAGAGAAGGCAGTGGGCGGAGTTTTCATTATAAGTGCCATCTGTTGGGGATGTAATGAACAAAAACTATGTAAACACAGAGGCATACTTATAGAAAGTTTTCAGTATTTTAAAAAATGCTTTTATTAAAAAAAAAAGACTAGATTCATCTTTTTCTTTTATTTTCAATAATGTTATTTCTCTTTTGGTTTACCTATTTTTATTATATAGCCAGTTTTAATAATGTATTAATATTCACTAATTTATTTTTAGTTGTTGTCATTACTCTACCAGTTTCATTTTACAAATTCATTACTGTTTTCACTTTTTTTTTTCTCACCAAATCTTTTTTATTTATTAATTCATTCACTGTATATACCATTGTTTTATTCTTATTTTTGTATCTTGTTTATTCAGCCCTGAAGAAGACCTGCAAAGTGGGTCGAAAGGTTGGATCCTTGATAAATAGTTTTTATTATTTGTGTTCCACTTTTTGACCGCCTCCCTGACCATCTCATTCTTTTATAAATATAAATATATTTCCTAATCACTATCTTAATTTCAAAATTATCATTAATCAACTTAGCTAATAAGGTTGTTTGTCTATAATACACAATACGCACACATTCAATGTATTCAATTATCAAATAAGAACTAATAACTGTAAATTGTATCAGAAATAAATAATTTGCTGATAATGATGTTTGTTTTTTTTGCTTTTAAGTTGTTTTATATTTAATGACCAATTGAATTTAGCCATATTTCGACTGTGTTCCACAAGAAGGGCCAATCAGCTTTTTTGTCCAGGAACCAATCTGTTTTTGTTTACATTCTAACGAGAAGCTAAAAGAGCCAAACTGTAAAGTAAACTGTTAAAATGATATAAATAACATAATAAATCCAAAAACATCAAATTACATGGGAAACTAAGCCATAATAACCTACGAAGAATCTCAGAGAGACAAGTGGCTCTTCTTGCGCAACACAGTCAATATGTTCTTGAAATAATTCAAAAGAGTAAATAATATTAAAGAAAATTACATCAGCCAGATTGTTGAGGTGAGGAGCTGCAATGAAAACAACCAATGGCGCAAACTCGGAAGTCCTCAACATTTTCAGAGCTTGTGGTTCTACATCTAGTATCGCAACTCGACCTTCTCCGTGGATTTTTCTTATTGTTTCTAATTTTGTACCATACATGGCCTCCTCATGACTTCCTGCATAAAAAAGAAATGAAATTAAAGACATTGATTATGAATATTTTTTTGAATTTCAAATTAGTTTTATGGAAGCATAATTTTTCAAATTTTTATTTTCCTTTATTAAACAATTTAAAAAATGAAAATGTTTTGTTTAAAAGGTTAGACTTTGGAAAAACGGATAAACCTTTCTATAGAGCACTAAGAGTGGGGTTTAATTTTGTAGTAAATTTACAATTCATACAATAGACATTTAATTTAAAAATTTTAACAAAAATTTATCAGTTATTAAACACATCATAATCTTTAAAGAGCTATTAACCACTAAGAACAATTAAAAATGTGGACCTATATCGTGCGTTATCTCAAAAAAGGTAGGTTTTTAAGCTTTAAAACAGGGGACCAATAAGCTCTGTAGGAGCATATATGATCTTGATGGCGTCAAAATCTTTAAAACCCAACTTATCCCCTCTCGATCCGCCGACTCTCAGTCGTCAAAGTTTTGAAACCTTCCAGTTTTTTCATCACTTTTATTTAAGCCCTTGTAAGATTTTAAGAAACAAAATCGGAATTCGTCACATCTCCGTAAAATTCCTTTTCTTTTGATACCTCACTCGTCAAAATATATCGCTCCTGAGAGCCGGAAAAGAGATTTATACTACTGTAATAATATATAGTATTGATTATTAATGATTTGTTGTTTCTATTAAAAAAAAAATAAGTCAAACAAACCATATTCTAAATATTCATTAGCTGCAATATCAGCCATCATCTCATCATTTGAGACAAAGTAATAATTTCTTCCATTTTCTTCATCAGTTCTTGGAGGCCTCGTTGTGTCTGTAAAAATAGTATAATTTAATATGGAAAACTTGAAAACTAATTATATATAAAATGATAATCATTGAAAGAAAAACTTCGTATATGCAACCATTGGCCTGACTGGTACCCTGGGTTATACCTTATGGCATATTACATTGTTTGAATTATGTTTTAGAACTAAAGAACATACAAATTAAGTACTTATATTAAAGACATGCCTAGGCAATAGTCAGAAGGAGCCAAAACGCAAAATGTAGACTTATATCAGGCTAAAACCTTTGGAGAGCACCACAACAATGAATCCTACAAGAATAGACTATAACTGAAATAAGCATGCATCTTCCACGTGGCACCAGTATCTCTCACACCGCTTGAGGAACAGTTCAGTGATGATCGAGAGAAAGGCTCTGCTGCGGGTCACCAGTGTGTACCGGACCGTTCTCATGAGACTGTGCAGGTTTTAGCAGGAGCTGTGCCTCTTGACCTCCTGCGAGAAGATGCATTGACGTGTATATAAAAGAGAGAAGGCTCAGCAGTTCTGCCAGTGACTTTTCAGTGAGAATCGGCAAGGATATCAGGAAATGGAAAAACATTATCTTAGAGGGTACAACGGAAGAGAGGGACCAGCGATGGATGACAGTTCCGATGGAGGCTATCTTGAGGAAGTACTTCCCTATCATCCGGTCATGTGTGGAGGCAAAATGGGTCCTCCCAGACTACTGGATTTTGCAATTTCTCACAGAGCATGGGAGCTTTCGGGCTAAGCTTTATGGCTATGGAAAGGATATCGACTCTCTTTACTCTAGCTGCAGTGCCCTGGAGTTTGCTGAGCACATGATGAAGAACCTCACCTAGTGAGTGAGAACAACCTTCAATGACTCCTGAAAGGCCAACGGACAGAGGAGGCACAGAAGAGGATGGAGGCCACCCTGCAGAAGGAGGAGATGAGGTACAAGAATAACTTGTAACACGTGGAACTGGAACAAGAAGCCTACACGGCATCATGCCTTGAAGAAGTTTACTGGCAACATTAGCGTACACAGTAACAAATAACAGAAATAAGTACTCAAGTACTTAGCAATAATGCACTATGGCGTAATCAAAAATAATCTTTAGAGCTCTAGTTATTTTGTTTGATAAAGGGTTTTTATATTAAAAGAGGTTTTGGTTTTTCTTTGAGGAACCCAAATATCATTCTTGTAATAATTATGCAATCATACAATCAAAGAAGACATTTTCACGAATTTGATTCATAAGGCATTGCCATCCAGTTGTCGAACTTTTCCCTTCTCTCCTATCTTACAATTAAGATTATCTCACAAGGTTCACTTTTGGTATCATAAATGCGCTATCATACTTCAGCCAGGTCTACTGATTGTTTCGATTAAATTTCTGTACAAATCTCATTAAACTTTCCTATCTTCATAACCACCTAAAATTCTGATCCTCCATTGAGTCCTTGAATACTGGATCAAAACCATCAGACTTTTTCTTATATTCATTCACATAAAACTCTAATCGCATAATATCTAACTAATCCAACTTAGTTCTGTTTAAATATCAATTATTCCTTCTTCCATCTGAAATCTAAACCCTTTATATAAATGTAAATTTTTATTTCAGATAACTAACGGATGCTTCTGAAGTGAAGAAACTAAATGAGCTAGGAGGCTGTACGATCATTTTGTTGTTCCTAGAGGACACGCAGAATAAAGATAAAGTTTCATTTCCATCAATAAATAACCCTATCTCCTAAATCTTCCTATATACTGTATTAGTATTTTGTATGAAATTGAGGTTTGTAATTCAAAACTAGAATATAAAGAGTTTAAAAATAAGTGGACTAAGTTATTTTATTTACATATTAAAACAAGAACTTAATAAACTAATACTTACGAGGAATTGGGTAAGCATATTTATCAGGATGCCTAGCAATCAAAGTATTTTTAATATGTCGCCTGCCCACACCGTGCGCTCCGAGTAAAACAAGTGTCTTCCTCAGAAATGCTAAAAGATTAATTTTATAAATATTAAAACTTACAAATTTTTATATGAATCATGATAAATTATAAAAAAAAGTTTGATTACTTACAAGGTAACCTAACAACTTCTTCATATGTGACCAAGTCCAGCTGGTCAAACACAGCATTATGTTTGGTTAAATACTTGTCCTTGTATTGTTTCTTTTTACGACCAAAGATTGAGCAATTCACTGAAACAGAATGAGCATTTCCCGAACGTGAATATTTACAATAATATAAAATATATTCAAACCAGAACTACTTGCATGAATAATACAAAGAAAAAAATATATGTATACGCAAAAATAAATGAGGATAAAAATTCACTAAGTCATATCAGTTTGTACAAAACCAATTCACTGATGCACATCTAGTATCTAAGTATCTAAAAGTGACCTAACAATCCAGAAGAAATATAAAATAACTTACAAAATAAGCTAAAGTGTATATTACATAATATAAATTTAAAATATCACAAATTCAAACCTAGTAATGGAAGTAAATTGTTACTGATGCAGATAAAAATTAATAAAAATAATTTTTCTTAAAAAAAATAAAAATACAAAAGACAATGATAAAAAAATATTTGTATTTCATTTTGACAGAAAATTACGTTATTTTTACCGGCATAAGGCACACAAATAGTTTTTAAAGAAGAAGAAATGTAATTACTATAGCTATAATAATTTAATCAAGTATTCAAAATAATATACATATGCAAACATAATTAGTACATTTATCCAATATACTCTAACCATTTAGTATTTTAATACATAAAGAGGCAAATAAAAAAGGCCATCCCTCAAGTGTCTGACTTCACTTCTGAAGCCGCTAAAATTTTTAGAGTGTCAATAACTGAGATCCGAACCCAATTGAACATCTATAAGATGAGTTGTCAAGACAAATTAAGAGAGATGCCCAACTTTAACAGAATCACATCGAGAATTAAGGATTTTTTTGACGGAAAAAGTTGAATATATCCTTCAGGAATTTATATAATAACTCAACAGTAAAATGCCACAAAGGTAAGCAGTAATAAATGGAAAAGAAGGAACTGATCCCTATTCCAATTAAAAATTTGGTTAATATATGTATGTATATATATATATATATATATATATATATATATATATATATATATATATATATATATATATATATATATATACATATATAAATTTTTTTATATATATTATTATGTTATATTATATAATATAATATATAATATATTTTATATAATATATATATATAAAATATATTTTTTTTTCTTTTTTTTTTTTTCTGTTGCCACTGTAGACTGTGGAGATCCTTGGCCGCGCGATGTGATATTCATACCACACCGCGATTCTCAATTTAGGTACATCGGGTGGGGTCATCACTCCTATGCCCGGCCTTTTTGTGAGTTGCCTCCAAGTAGGCTGACGGACCTCACATACCCGGGGGGAGGGGGAGGGAAAGGGGGAGGAATAAATTGCTTGAAGTATTTAATTTAATTAAATAAAATTCATGCCGGTACCGGGATTCGAACTCACAACCTCTGAGTTTGTGAGTAAGTGCGTTAACTCGCTCGGCCACCTCGACCCCCTTATAAAATATATATATATATATATATATATATATATATATATATATATATATATATATACATATATAAATTTTTTTTAAATACTATTGATTTTTTTTCATATCTAGTTTCATTTATATTTCTAATTTGTTTTGAATGGTCTTTGTTATTCAGATATAAGTTATTAATTTTTTGGAAACAAACAAAAAAATTAAAGGATGGTTAGTTTTCTTTGCCTCTCATAGTATAAAATATAAAAAAATTAATAAAAATTTAAATATTATCATACAACGCTGGTAAGGTATAATCAAAGAGTACAGAATAACACAGAGGCCTCGAGGGGGATGGATGTGGGCTAATTACTCCCACTACAGGCAGCGCTATCATTAGATGCAGTTTGTGCTGTTTTTTTCGCTTACCTCCCATTTTTGTCTGTTCATTTTTTTCTGGTGATTTTATTATCGTTTTATTTTAAAAATATATAAGGATAAAAATTCGTAATATTGCCTGATATCGCTGAGGACGACTTGACAATTCCAGCCCTTTCCTCCAAACTTTAAGAAAGTAATTGTCCATAAGGAATTGCACGAAGTTGATGTAAACAGTGGCAATGTCAATCCCCTGGACAAAATTAACTTTTTAGGACTTAAATTTGGGGATAAAATAAAATGCAAGGAAAAAATTAATATATTTCGATGCCAAAAGCTTGCATGATGGATTTAGATGCATGCAGTTTGGGTTTTTATTTAGTTAAGTACATATTATGAGTACTTTTTTGTACTTTGGGAACTGTTTTATTCTCAATTTTATATTTCTTAGTTTTTTTTGGAAGACAGTTGAAAACTTGTCGCAAATAGTTCCGTAGTTTTCAACGTAATACTCAACATAATAAAATATATTGCTAATATCGTGTATTATTTTACTATTTTTTACTTCTTAGTTCTGTAGTGTTTTAGGATAAAGCAGATATCCCATTTTTAGAATATATTTTATGAAAACTTCAAACAATTAAATGCGAAATGTAAATGTAATGCGGAAATGCTATTTCTGATGATACACAGAATTTATCAAAAAATTTGATATCAATAAAAAACCGAGGAGTTCTAGTCCAACTCTGCATTTGATGTTATTAAAGTCTATAGAATGAGCGATAAAATATTCACATTGTCATCGAAATCAAAAATTAAAAATGTTTATTATCCATTTTACAATAAACAGTGTGTTTGCAGAATATAACATTATTTGAATTTCAAAACCATTTAGTAGATGAGGCAAAAAACAATAATAAGCATTGGTTAATTGGAAGTGTTTTTTTCTATAAAAAAAAAACTTGTAGAAGGAAAATATATTTTAAAAAAATTGCGACACAAATGAACTAAAACCATTCGTTTCAAAGGACAATAAATGTTTGATCAAGCATCATAAGTTTATTTGATTTATGATCTAAGCTTCAATCAAAAATTGATTAATGTTATAGCAATAGGTAACATATAACAAATAATAGACATAGTTCTATTTGGTCCTATAGAGAATGAGGGCTAGGTGTGAGTGATGAGAATGGGGAGGGAGGGGGTAGATCTCACTCCTCCACTCATTTTAAACTGGAAAGGCCTCTCTGTGTTATTCTGTACTCTATGGGTACAATAAAGTGATATAAAACATTTAAGGTTTTAAACCAGTTTTATTTTTTTTTTAGGACATAAGATTGTGAAGTTGAAGTAACAATCCCTAAAAACCAAGTTCTAAGTTTACAACACAATATTGCAACCTACATTGTCATATGGCAGCGAAAGCTAGGCCCGTTGGAGAGGAATCTAGAGAGCATGCACATAGGAAACTTTATATATTTAACTGAAATTAATGCTGATATTTAAACAAGAAATAAACTTTTACATTAATATCTTTAATATATTTCATTATAATATCTTTATAATAATATTCTTAATATCATTAACATCCATAAGGATTTTTAAATATCTATTCATAAATATTCTTTATCTATTCATACCATAGAATTCAGATACAAAGGAGAAATTCAGATATATATATATATATATATATATATATATATATATATATATATATATATATATATATATATATATATATATATATTTATTTATTTATCGAAGAACAGAAAAATGAACCTACCTATCAAATTACACATTCCTTAAGAAAGAAATGTTCTTCTAATGTTATGAGACTCTTAAGCTAAATACCAAAAATTCTCTAATTGAAATATAATAAGGAGAATACCCTTAAATATATAACAGAAAGTAGAGCATACACAAATAAATCTCTAATGAAAAATTTTCTAGCCAAAAATTAAATGAAAAAAAAAAAAAAATGAAGTGCTTATGTGATAAAAGTTTCAGATTATTGAGTATAATAAAAAATTATTAAGTTATAAAGCGAGAAATTACACCAGCATCAATTATATTTTTAGGTAAAATTACTATATATTGCAGGAAAATGATGGCGGGAGTGCCAGAGAAAATGAACTACGCAACACTATCTAAGGAATAAGCAATAAATTTAAGGTTATTTGAAAAAAGTAGAATTATTTAAATTTAGACTATGCAGGCAATCAGTTAACTACAATATTATTAGGGAAATAGTAACAGATAAAATTTTTAACATAGATAATGCCATCTACATAAATCATAGCTTCCCAAACTTTTAACTTGTAACTCATGCATCCCCTTTTATGCAGATATTTTCACAACTCCAAAGGTAAGAGATATGCTTATTAAACAAGAAAAAAAAATGAATTGAAAAACAAAATAATGTGATGGTATAAAAATGAACCACGATACAATACCTTGATATAAATATTAATTTACAGTCATTTTGAGTTAAGAAATATTCAGTTTTTGAAAATTATCTTGACCACATATTCTTGTTCAAAACTTGAAAGATTTGGTATAATGCTTCATTAATGTGTTTTTTACTTCCTTATACGCAGTAAAGGAAGTACTGTAATCGCAAAAATTTTTTGATTTCAGATTTCAACGGAAATATCCATTTTGACCATCCCTGAATCCATTTTGACTAGTTTCGTCTATCTCGCATAACTCAAAAACGGTTAGCCGTAGAAAGTTAAAATTTTGTATTTAGGATTGCTGTGAACCTCTCTTTTTGGTCACTGCATGATCACCGGAAGTGTTGCTTTACTTGAAGGTCATAATTGATTTCCATCAAAAATCATATTAAAATACTATGCATAACTTCTCAAATTTAGTATTTATAACTTATATATTGATTTAAATAACATACTAGATTTTGGTCTAAATTGGAAAACCGGAAGCGGTATTTTACTTGAAGGTCATGATAAACTTTCATCCAAAATTATATTAAAATATAATGTAAAACATCTAAAATTTGGTAAATAGGACTTTTATATCAATATAAATAATATACTAGATTTTGGC
The DNA here is from genome assembly GCA_948150685.1 of Rhaphigaster nebulosa. Taxonomy (NCBI): domain Eukaryota; kingdom Metazoa; phylum Arthropoda; class Insecta; order Hemiptera; family Pentatomidae; genus Rhaphigaster; species Rhaphigaster nebulosa. The sequence continues at coordinate 152,052,850 of OX411309.1, forward strand.
TAAAATTGGCGAGTCGAAAGGGGAACTTTACTTGAAGGTCATAATAAACTTAGATAAAAAATTATATTAAAATTAAATACAGAAATCATGTGGTGCGGTAATAAACGATAAAAACATAATTTTTTTTCCACTCTAATTAAACATTTTTTTACTTGTTTTAAGTGTTAAAATTGAGTAAAAATAATTGTTTTCCTCCCAATATGTGAGCTGAACAAGTCTGCAGTAGGAGAATAAGATATAAGTTTAAGGGTTTAAGATATAAGATATAAGGGTTCTTCCGCTTAAGCTAAAAGTCCATATCTCGAAATCATTTTTTTAAATACATTTTTGAATTGCACCTGAATTTTTCTAAAACTAAACGTTTTTAGGACATTAGAAAGCCCTGAAGCCAATAATTAGGATCTTGGATTTAGGGTTTTCTAATGTCATAAAAAGGTATAGTTTTTAGAGCGATTTGGGGACAATACAAAGTTGTATTTATAAAAATTATTCGGATTTAGGGCCTTTTAGTTAAATACGACAGAATTGTAAAAATTAAATCATCTAAGAGATGATGATTGGGGATGTGGTCTAAAATTTAAAACTCATATTAACATATGTGTGTGTGTGTGTGTGTGTGTGTGTGTGTGTGTGTGTGTGTGTGTGTGTGTTTTGAGGACATCGAGGTTCCCTAAATAAATATACAACTATATTTTGGTGACACTTCGAGATTTCATTGTTCTCGTGGTGGTATACAAATTGTTAAAAATTAATTTTTCCAACATTGAACAAACCAAACAAATAGTGAACTACAAATTAATGAACTAGTTTTGGAGATGTATGTATTAAACACAACTACAATTAAAATAGCTAATATTATGAAAGTTTCAATTTGTGAGCAATAAATATTAGTAATAAGAACATTAAAACAACTAAAAATAAACTAAAGGTCAAACCAACAGTTCTTAAACTACGAAAATATTTGCACAGTCTAGCTTTTTAATATATGCGCTAAATAGACTAGATGTAATTATGTACAGCAGGGAACTAGTTTGGACAGAAGAGTAAACTATGTGTGCACAATGTAAAGTTAAGAAGTAATTATTTCATGTTATTGAATAATTAATGATCCCAACAAATTCAAAGAACACAGCACCATTCTTAATTTATTATCTGGCTATATATCATGAAGGCATGATATAAATAAAATATGAGTGAATAAAATAAAAATTCATTATTTAGTAAATTAATAATCAGAGCAGAAATTCATTTTTATGTATTAAATACAGATTGATTTTCCTATTCGATTATTGATAATAAATATCCAGAATTACCAAAAAAATTCTTATCAGTTTGAAAACATAAGTTCTTCATTATCCACCAGAGCAATAAGTAGCCGTTAACAACTTTTCAAGATCTTGGACTATTTTCTAAAAGGTCAAGAGTCTAAAACAGCCTTCCAAGGATTTATTACTTTTCAAATTCTGAGTTGTTATGAAGAGAGAATTAAAAATAAATAATTTGTTCAAAGAAGAAAATTTATAGAAGAGGAACATATTTTGATTAATTTTAAAATTACACTAATGTTTGATAGTCCGCTTTCTCTTCTGCACATTAGATTGTTAATTATAAATATGTGTAAATGTAAGTGCTTTGTAAGAATAATGATTAACCATATTGATCAAGATTTTGTTGTTACATAAGGCTGGAGCATATCCTTATATCATATCCTTAGCACAGGCGCACTCTCATTACTTCCAATTCAAAATGTCCTGCGGTGTATGAAGAAGGACCTCTTTTTGCTCCTGAGACTGATACGTCATTATGGACAGCAAGAAAATCGGCACGAATGGTATGCCTGGTGTGGTCAGCTTCCCTTCATGGTGAATTCCAGTTAGACATTGCATGGTTTAGCCATAGCTGTACTTATTTGGCTGCTCAGGAACCAATCCTGATATCACTACAGGTGAAAAGCAACCTTTTATTAAACTAAATTACATCCTCATTTCAAGATAATTCCTTGAGGGGGTTCATCAGAAAAGGCTCAATAACTGCGTTAGTGAGCGAGAGACTCATTGAAGAAGTTTTGATTTCATTTGTTACAGAAATGTAGACATGTGTTTTGCCTAAGATTTAAGGAGACATTGTCTTCATTTCTGCGTGGCCTGGCCAGCCTTATTTTCTATGTCTTAATGTATATCCTATTTAGATTTTAATAATTTTAAATTTCATCTAAATCTTTGAATTTATTTTCTTTGTCTTAATGTAAATTATATTAACTTATTCATATTTGAAACTTCATTTAAATCACGGAGGGTTTATTCTTTTTGCTTTGTGTGTATGTATACATATATTTCTATTTAGTTATTATTTAGGAAGTTGCATTCTTAAGTTATTAAAATTTTAATATTTTGGTCTATGTGCTGTATATACCATTATATTTTAATACATGCTCAGCCATTATTGTGGTATTTTTCAGAACAGCAATGCACCTAATTTACTTAAATAAAATTTCAGTCTAATTAAAATTTATCACCATGATTCAACTACATTCATTCGTGTTTTAGTTAATTTTAAGCCAGAAAATTTACATTTCAGGATATACAATTAAATTTTAAAGATGGAATATATTACTAAAATAGTGAATTCTAGCAAATGCAGTTCTGTTCCATACTTTTTAATTCAAACTGGTTATGAAAATATATAGCACAGACTTCCCCTATCTTGTATCTAATATACAATTTATTAAAGATCTGTAAAAATACAAAAAAAAAAAAAGTCTGGGTGAAACTATGCATTAATTCATGATTTACTTAGGTAAAATACTCAAATAAGGAGTTCATATATCTTATCTTTTTTTAAATTATATTTACTAAAAAAAGAAATTGTCAATTCCAAATCAAATTAGCTAAACTAGAAATAACTAATTAGTAATTAGTTCTTTTTTGCTTCAAAGTAATTTCTCATTTTATAACTCTTCTTTAAATAATAAGAATAAATATTATTTAAAAAATAAAATAATAATAGTTAACTAATTATGATCATAATAATGTCCATATCTGGTATACTGTTTATGTTCAACAATTTTTGTGTTTGCCTGAATGGTAAATCTTTGATGATACTGCTGCGTGTGAGGGTCTTCTCGTTGGCGCTATGTTGCACAATGGTCTGAATTCTCCCCTTATGGTGAAAAAAATCGAAAAAACAAACTTTTTCTTTATTTAAGCTGACTTCTGTTTTGGGCTTAACGATGCATGTAATTTATTGGTAAAGTTGGTTTGATTTTCGGATGATCCATATGCAAGAATAATGATTAACTATATTGATCAAGATTTTGTTGTTGCATAAGGCTGGAGCATATCCTGAACACCGCAGGCGTGCCCTCATTACTTTCAACAGAGAATGTCCTGCTGTATATGAAGAAGGACCTCTTTTTGCTCCTGAGACTGATACCTCATTATGGACAGCAAGAAAATCGGCACGAATGGTATGCCTGGTGTGGTCAGCTTCCCTTCATGGTGAATTCCAATTAGACATCGCATGGTTTAGCCATAGCTGTACTTATCTGTCATCTGTAATCTGTCATCTGTAATCTGTCATCTTATCTGTAATCTGTCAATGATGGAGATTCTCAACTTAACATTCTGGCTTCTTTAGCAGCCCGCAGATGCAAGTCGATTTCTTTCTGCTAAGCCCATTTTAAATATACCAAAAGTACACGAAGTACTATTTAGTTACATCAAAACGAATATCATATCTTTAAATTTAATAGAATAACAATTTTTTAAAGTGAGACATATTTTTCATCAGATAATTGAAATTGAAATTTGACTAAAATTTTTCTCACACTTACTCATAAAGTTATTATATGCAAGATTGTAGGGGATATGTGTCAGTAATGAAATATGTTTTGTTTGATTGCAACAACAAACAGCTGTGATAAGGGGAGACGGCTAAGTTGTAGAAAAATCTTGGATGTCAAACAGTATGACTCATATTACCTGGTGTGTGGGAGAGATATGCATAGTTCCAAGGTCACAAAATAAAGTACAGGCCTTCTTATGAAAACAATGAGAGTATTTGCATTGAATTTCATTGCTTAAACAAAATGAGTAAAAAAAAGAAAGAAGAAAAGAAACATATACTAGACTGAATGAGGATCAAAAACATTTGGTCCTATTTTTCTTTGGGCTTTGGCCATTCCTGAGAAATCACTATAACACCAATCAAGATAGGTTGCAAATAAACTACTTTATTTTATTGTTAGTGATTCTAAAATATCCTTAAAATGTAAGAATAAACCAATTAGACTCTATTTTCAAATTTATAATTTAGTGGCTCATAAAAAAATTAGAATGAAGCAGAAGTCTAATAGCAAAAATTTTGATGCAACTACATAAAGCACCAGCTACTTTGAATTTTGAAAAAAATAGTGCAACTACAAAAAAATTTATTTTTATTAAATTAATTATAGCCATTTTAGTTGCAATGCTTGCTTCAATAATATAATTTTAGCTGCAGCGATATAAAAATAGTAAAAAGTATTAAATTATATTTATTTTAAGTTTATGAATTTTGCATTCCATTTCATAAAATTTAAAACACCCTAATTTTATATTATTTTTTAAATTTAAATTATAAATAAATTTATAAAAATATATTCTAAACTGATATCAATTCAGAAAGCTATAACAGGAAAAATTAGGGTAGTGCAACTTAGATTTTGAGAGAAACTAACGAATATTTACTCAGAAAAATAAATCTTAAAGAAAGATAAATAAAAACATCAACTTTATGAAAATAATATAAACTTGGAAACCTCAACTCATTTTATGATAAGTGAGTAATGAAAAAACAATTAGGAATTTAGATTTCTCTTCAAATCCAAGGAATATATGCTTTATTAGTTTAAAAAAAAATAATTAAAAAAGGTATTAATTTATATCATACTTATTTTGATTTGCCATTCAGAAACTTTGCAGCATTGTTTTGACCTTCTTCCAAAATGTCAAAAAAATCAGGTGATGAGTATATTTGATAATATAGCATGATAAGCCAAATAAATCCATTTAAAATTGGAGAAGGAAATAAGTTATTAGAAAAAGAATTTGTAGTTAAAACAAATAGATTTTTCAGTTCACAAACTTAAACCCCCAAAACTTTTTCAGATGTTTTTAATCAAGAAAAAGGGTCATCTTTCAACAACTTCTTGAATGGTGAAGAACGAAATCTTGAATTAAAATATGAATTAAAATTTAGATGGAGAAAAATTATTTATTGAAAAAACAGAGAACCGCCATCAAAATAGACAAGGCGATATAAGGTAATATCTAAATTTCTCAAAAGAAGCAGTATATATTATAAACCGTGAAGCCCAAAAATGCTGTGGTCTTAAAATAATTAAAAATATATATGAAAAAAAAAACAATTTAAATCTGAATATACTTTTTTATTTTTCTCAACAGATTTGATAAAAGATAACAGAATAATTCTGAGAGAATATCAAAACAACAGTGAAACCTTTCTGGCAAGGTTATTTATGTGCAAATCAATCTTGATCCAATTAGTGTTACTATATGTTTCTATATTTATCACTGATTGTTATTTAGTATTTAAATTAAAAAAAGAAACGGACTGCAACGTTATTAAAAGATAAATAAATTGCTGAAGAACATATTTATTTTTTCTAACAAATAAAATAATAATAATATAAAAATACAAAAAATAAATATACTAAAATAAACTTTAAAAATTCAAGTTTATTATGAGAGGTCCATCGGTTAGAATCCTTTGAGGGTACTTATGTATTTAACGGTCGACCATTGCTGTGAGGTATTACCTACACTATTATTATTATTACTGCTTTAAATGAATCACAATTGTCAACTTCCGCTCAATACGCTCACTCAAGAGATAACACAGGCCAACAAAAAAATTTTTTTTGAAAACTTTTTTAACTTTAATAGTTGATCTTCATAGATTTTTATGTGCTGAATCTAAATCTGGCCTTAGTTTTTTTGTATCACCCATAGTTTTCGAGCCATATGCTTTGTATTATATAGTATAACCCCCTATCTAAACCCCTATACGGTATACGGGGGAATTAATGAAACACTATGTTGCATCATAAGTATGGTTTGTATTTACAGGATCTACGAGGTTTTTGCGTAGAAGGTTCTTCTCACCAGGTTTTAAAGACTTCCTCACAGGCCAGTTCTTTCTGCACCAATGTTGATCTCTAGCCCTACTGTCCCATTCACACAAGAAACATGGAAATTTGGTAAAACCACCTTGCTGACCAAGGAACATGCATGTTATTTTTAAATCACCACATATCATCCAACCATGAGCAGAACAGCCTATTAGATTTAACACTGTTTCTAGGTTTTCATAGTTTTCTTTATAATCACAATTCTTAAATTAAGGGTGATACAGCTTTTTTAATATCATATTTGGATTCAGCACCCTAAAAACTATAGGAATAAGGTATTTTCAGTACAAAAGTTTTTTCATCATTGGCCTGAGTAATCAATCTCCAATAGATCCTTTTCAGTTGAGGTTGGGGTCGAAATTCACATAAATACGAATTAGTTTATGGTGTCAGGTTGTAACCTCAACATATGGTCGACCGTGAAGTAAGCACACTTTTGAATTTTTAATAAGATTAATGAATGTTTATTCGTTAGAGGGATTCTAACCAGTGACATCAGAGCAATATTATGTGTTTGATTAAAACTTTTTTTTAAGGTCATGTTGATTAAGATAGTAATATCCACTACGTTTAGACAAATCAAACACTACAATTCACATCCCTTTTGTCAGCGGCAAATGATAGAAATGTACAAATAAATTAACTAAAATTAAAAGTGTTTTTTAGATATTTTATATCCAGCCATTCATAGAAATTAGGGCATGCTAGTGAATTTTGACTTGTACTTGTTGATCAATGTTTAGAGTTTCATTTACCTGTCGAACCATCACAGCCCTCAGTATGCGAAGAGCAACCAGGCCCTGAATCACCTTTACATAGATATAAAATTGTCAAAACCCATCGGTAAATAGAAAAAAAAAACCTAATCGATTCCTTCAAAGAAATTTGTCTTTGTTGTCAAACAAAAAATTTAAAAAGATTGGGAATCGAAAATTTCAATTAAACAATAGTTAACTTTTAAAGGAAGTGAAAATACATACAAAATCAACTTATTTAGAAACTGATTGAAAAAAAAAATATAAAACTACGGAACATAAATATTTACATTATTTTTTTTTTTAAATCTAACATTAGACATGTAAGAGAATCTTCTTCTTCCAATTAAATACATATCTAATTCTTACCAGACATCAAATTTGTTTAAAAAAAGAAAATTATTTAAAAAACAACAATGGGTTAATACTGTGAGGGAAACAAAAGAAAATTGGGGGAAGCATAAACCAAATATATAATACTATAAGACCCAAAATATGTTAGAGGTTTAAACACCTTTGAGAGGTACATAAAATACCAGATAATAGACTATATATAAAGATTGGAAGGTATAAAACAAAACATGCACAAATTTTCATGTTAAATTTTTAAGGTTGATGCAATATTGTTTTTTTTTCCTCAATGAGATTTATATTATGGACCAAATTTAATAATATAATACAAAAAAAAAAAGTTTTTGCAGACAAGTTAAAAACAACTTAAACCAGGAATAGAATTTTCTTTTTTTTTTTTAAGAATATAAGTAATGCTATGATTAGTACAATATCTTCATTCTTAGAATTAGTGTTTGTTGCAGACTTGGTTTTTAAATTGAAATAATTTAATCTCTTTAGGATTTATCGGACTTGAATAGGTTATAAGGTTATAATCGGAAAGTTATAAGGACCATTATCACGAAAGTTTTAGTAAATAAAAACAATATACTAATTACTGTGAAAGAGAATTAAAACCTAACAAAAAGGATATTGCATGACAAAGGCTATTTGAATGATGCAGTCATTTATCTAATAATTCACAGAATATCCATGAGGATTACACCACATTCAGCTGGGTTTTTTTTAAGCATCACTTATCTATTTTTGGCGCCCGAACAGAATTCCACCAAATAAAAAAAATAAAATTAAGTTATGGGATAGATATTTAATGATAATGCAGATAGATCATAAAACCATAAATGAATTTATTTTAGTTTTAAAATTCTAGTTATATTTTTATAATCTAGACAAATTTATCAAAGAAAATTGAGGTCTTTTAAACAAACCTAGCAAGGGAGAGTTCAAGGTAAAAGGTAAAACATTTTTTTACAATTGAAGGGCTTGGGCAAGAATGTGACAAGCCACAATTTTAAAGTTAATGAGTATCATATGCAAAATGCTACTTTGTTTCTTTATTAAATTCTTTAATATGCTAGTTTGGGTACATTCCATGAGATAATATGACCATTTCATAGAATGTACCCTATCTGACATAATGAAGAGCTATATAGAAAAATAAAATAGTGCTTCGTACAAGATAATCATTAACCCTTACTTATGCGATTCCTAATAGATTTTCGGACCCAACTCGCTTCAACGGGTATGAACTTGGAGATTGTTAAGAAATTGGCTTTTCCTAGCGGGAACTCCCTCCCGCTCCTCAATCAAGCAAACTTACCTAAATAATTTTCTGATCCGTTCTCTTAGATGGGAAGAAGTTGTCGACTATTATAATATACCATTTTAGCGTTTATTCTAATGTCTCTCTAATCGCTAATATAGTCCGTTCAGATTTTATAACTAGCCAGGATATATTGAACCTGTATCAATGTTAAAACCGACTATTTTTGAAATAAGGACCTTTAAAGGATCTCTATCCTCATCAAAGTCTATCTATATATATATATATATATATATATATATATATATATATATATATCTAGTATTATTTTTAAAATGTTACAATTATGGCATGTCACATTCTTGCCCCAAGGTATTAAATTAAAAAAAATATGGTTATCATGATTAAAGATAACAGATTGATGGAGATAATCCATATGATGTATATTTAAAAAAAATATTATTTTTTAAATAATATTCACATTAATAAAATACATTTCTATGTTCTCTTTCTATAATTTGTTTGTTGTATGATTGTGAATATAAATAAAGTTATTATATGGACCACATATTTGTCCCTTGTGCATAGAAATGACTACTATGACTGAATTTAGATTTTCTTTATAGCTTCATTTTACTTTTGTATAATATTCTAATATACCAGGAAACTCAATTATACATATAAAAATTTTAAAAGTTTTCAGTCAAGTATTTCATACCTTGTTCATGTTTACTCTTTTCTAGAGCAACACAGGCAGTTCTCCATTCTTGAAGTTCAGGAGACGGGATAAGACCTGCAGACCCGCCAGCATTGTCTCTCCTCGCCTGCCACCAGTTATGATCATCCTTACTTATTATCTGCAAAACAGTTCATATCTTGTAAGTTACATCAAGCCAAAAAACGATATCCCCAAAAAAGAACAACAAAGCTAATACAATGTAATGATATTTCATGTTTTCTAGATAAATACCTTAGATGTTGTTTAGATTACCTATATTAAATGGAAAAACGTAATGGATTTATATTAAATAGAAGCTGTAAGTCACTGTTTATTATTATAATATTCAATTATTCCATTCAGATTTGGATATTTAATAAATATAATGATTGAAATATGAAATATTGTTTTGTTAATTTTTTTAGAATTTCTTCACGTACAAAGTTTCTCTGAGGCATATTTATCCTTAAAATTTCCCTCCATTTCTTTCTGTGAATCGTAACCTCTCCCCTAAATCGCTGTCCAGCCATGCTTTTTTCTACTTTATTTTTCTATTGTATTCGAGGACTTCATCTCTTTCTTCTACCTTCAGCCACCAATCCCATTATCCATTTCAGTATTCGACTTGAATCCATTCGTTTTAAGTGACCATACCACCTTAATGTTAGAACTTATAACATCCTTCCGGAATGATACTAAATCCTGTCGGTAGGATAGAGGATTTTCTGTCCTTTTGGCAAGACAGCCGATTCTACCACCAAAAGCTTCAGAAAATTCTGAGTTGGCACAAAAAGAAAAAATTTCGACTTTCACAATTTTTACGATAATTTCAAAATTCAGAGTGACTTCTGGCAGGACATTGCCCTGTGCATTCTATCATTAATCATTTCTAAGTTGTTTTTTTTTTGGCTTCCCATTATACCTTTCACCCGTCAGAGTACCACGCTTTCTCATCATGTCTCTGACCCATCGGAGTCGCAACATCCTTGTTTTATAATTTTATTAGCAATATTATTGCTATTGAAGTCAATGATTCTATTGTTAAATTAATGAATATTTTGAATTGATACAATCATAACCTTTCATAATTGTGAAAAAATCATTTCAAAAACGAATTTTTTTTGCATTTTTTCAGAAAAAATATTACGTCTATAACCTTGGCAATATTTTTAATAGAAATTCGATAAAAAATAAATAAAAATGATGCATCAAGCCACCAAGATTCCAGTTGATAAGGTGTCTGAAAAATAATAGTGAGGTTCAGCATACAAGATTCTAAGATGGTGTAAATCCTTCAATTTTGAAGATATCGAAATGCGATTGCGGGGCCTATCATAACTTTTTTAATGACTATAAATGAGCATAATAAAAAATAGGTGCTATCTGCAAATCCCAAGTTTTCGCCACACGTCAAAGTTAAAAGCAATAGTAGTTGATAAAATTCTGGAACTAAACCTACAACTGGCATTTTTTGATTAGGTCATCCGTTTGTCCGTGAGAAGCATTTGAGCCAATTTATATTTGACACCCAGTATTATATGCATTTAAGAAACAGTTAAAATTGATCCTTTTTCTTCTTCACTCATTTCATAATTCTCTTAGTTTAATTTTTATTTTCAAGGCCTATTATTTTTTTTTTTTTATATAGTCATTATTTTGCTCTAAATATAAATGTTCTTTTAAAAATTATTTATTGATAAAAATTTATCAATAGATTTCCAAAATAAATGCCAATGTCTGTTTAAGTTTGTTGTTGTTTTGTTTATCCTTAGAAGCCTCTTTCATAAGAGCCATTCATTTCTACTGTGGCTCTAACAGAAATTATTTATTTAACCTGATTGAAAACTTGCTATGAATATTTTAGAGTTATGAGGAAAATGAAATTATTTATAACCTTGAAAATACGAGATTACATGATAGAATGATCTCGAGCAATCAATTAGCTTTGTCATAGATAGGTCAATGCTCCATTTGAGGGCATCCCTTACATAAGAGAGCAGTGAGAGCAGTGTACGTCCAGAAGCAGTAATTAATTTATAGTTTTTAGTTTTGTGAATTTTCAATAATTTATCCGAAGAACAAGATTATCACAGAGAAGCAATTATTCAGGAAATTGGCACATCACAGAATTCTGCAAGTTAAATTATTTGTAAGCCATTGATTTTTTAAATTAAAAAAAAATACTAACGTTCTAAATTTGTGTAAGAAAACATCCGTCCAAATTATCAATAAATAATTATATTTTCAAGATGATATTTTTTAGTGAAGTAAAATGACACTTATGTACTGAAATACAGAAAAATTTCATTTATTAGAATATTTAAAACATAAGGACTATTTAGTAGTAAGTATCTCTGGCATTAGGTTATTGTACTAGAATGATGTTTATTCAGTAATGTGAGGATAAATCAATAATTACTTTAATAAAGAATGCGCAGAGTTTCAGTGTTAAAAACCGAAAAAAATATGGTTGATCACGACATCCATCATTTTTCAATTTAACATAATTGAGCCTGATTCGATAGGCTTGTTACAGAGATATCAAACCATAAATTTTTATAATTATTTGTTTTATATTTCTTTAATAATATATTATTTAATACATATTAAAATTATTACCTGAAGAATATCACCAGTTTTAAAAGAAATACCAGCTTGAGCACAGGGGATAAGGTCATCTTCTAAAGGATCATAGTCGAATTGAGCACGTACAAAAATCTGCAATTGTAAAAAAAAAAAAAAAGACCTAATTACTAAACTGAACGTGAATTGTAATACATATATATATATATATTTTTTTAAACCAGTAGTGAAATAAAACTGATTGTGGTAATATTAATTAAACAAAATAAAATAAATTAAATTAGAAAAAAAAATGAAAATAAATTATTAATAAAGATAACAATTATATAAAAAAAATATGAGAAAAAATGACTTTATAGAAAAAAAGTACATGATAAATAAAATAAAAAATATAAGACTTAATAACAGATATACACATCATCAGGACTGATTAAAAACTGATATTGAATGCTTCAAAACTTTATCATATAATTTTTTAATAGACACGACCATTCAAATGTCTCCAGTTTTATACTCCAGTACAATTTTATTTATAAATATATTTCGTAAAAATATAACAAATTTCATAATATATAAAACACACATCGACTTTATGTATCACTTATATATAGACTTCAATAAACACTTGCACAATATTTATGTATATATTTATATACAACTTTACTACATACTATAATTTGGAAACATTGTATTATCAAAAAGTAATCTTATTTAATTACTAACAACAGATATGAGAATAAATCATCATATATGTATTTTACAATTAGCATTTGTTTGGTTTATCCAAATTATGTTTAAAAATATTTTTTTTAAATCAAAAATTCATATATTAATCTATAGTAATCAAACCACATGCATTCTAGACATGCAATAAAAAGTGACTATAGAACATTCACCAGAAGAAAATAAGAAACAAACAACACTATCTTATGTAAAAAAAAAAAAAAAAACAGAAATAATAATAAATCAAAATTGGCTTAGTACTTACTATAACTGGAGGCGGTTTTATCCTGAACAACTGGATAAAATATAGGCAAAGTTATTGGTAATTGCATGAACTACATGGATAAAAAATTTGTGTTTTTTTTTTTTGCTATGATCACTTTTTTGTAAGTGTTATTTTATAATTTTAAAAAAATTGAGAAAGGAATCAATATGGTGATCATTTATATATATTTATTTAAATATGTAGAAAATAAATGTGAATTTCAATTTAAATACCATATTTGAAACTCAAATAAAGGTACTAAACCATCTTATGATTTGATAGAAAATATCAAATTGTTTTAAATAGGTACTTTAAAGCATTTTGTGACAGAAGAGTTACAAAAAATAAAGAGATTTTGATTATATTAAGCCAGCCTATATTCATGATCAGAGAATCATTTACTTATAAATTAATTTCAATATTGTAATTTGAATAGGAGAATATAATTTTTAAGCCAGAGGAGCTAAAGTCATTTCAAAATATGTAATCAAAAAATTATTTTAGTTATTTATCAAAGCCAAATCTCCTAAACTAAAATATTAAACCTTTGATAAGCGGAAGTATTTCTGAGTGATTCCTCAGTTCATCTCCAATTAATCCTCCAGCACACAAAAAATCTGAGAGATCAAGCTTCATATACACTTCCCTTCAGATGCATTGACAGCGCTAATTTTTTTTTTATCACTCAAAGAATATGAGCATGTTTATAATTTTGAAAGCACTAATGAAAATGTTATTTTTTGAACTAAAAAATATGAAAAAAGGGTGTTCAAACCAAAGTCACATGATCCATGTGGGGGTGCTGTAGTCATTGCCTAGGGAGTCCATTGGACCTAGCTGGGAAAAACTTCTAAAAAACTACCACCAGCCATCACCCGTGGAATGCTTCCCTACAAGGAAATGAAGTCCTTATGAGGTATCGCGATTGCTAAGGAATTGCTAGTACCATCCCACAGCCATCACCCGTGGGACACTCCTTTACATGGCAATGAGATCCTTACAAGATATTGCGGTTGCTTAGGAACTTCAACTAACCATCCCCACAGTCATCACCTGTAGGATGCTCCCCTATATGGCAAAGAGATCCTTACGAGGTACTATGATTGATAACATGGCCGCTTTCTTAGAAGGAAGAAAAACCCCCTAAGGTTTTTGAAAATAAAATTTTCTGTAGAATTGGCCCAAGGAAGGATGATTCCACTGAGGAATTAAGGAAGATACGCAATACAGAATTGCAGAGTATGCACACTGTAAATATAATTTAAGTAACAGCATCGTCACCGTTGAAATAAACATGGAAAGTTTCTGGGCTTAATAATCAATGAACCACAGGGATTAATAATGAATGAGCTCTGAACTGACCAGTAAACGTCTGAGGGGTTGAACGAAATTTAAGCGGGAGAATTATGGAGCAACATTCACTGTCAAGGTGAATACACGTGACAGCAGTCATTGCTGTGACAGGTATTGCCTATCATGTCAAACCTGATAGGGCGGCAGGACTACTGTGACAGGTGCTAACTATCATCTCAAACCTGATAGGGTGGCAGGACTGCGATGACAGGTACTAACTATCATGTCAAACCTGATAGGGTGGTAGGACTACCGTGGCAGGTACTAACTATCACGCCAAACCTGGTAGGCTGGCAGGACTGCCATGACAGGTACTAACTATCACGTCAAACCTAATAGGGTGGCAGGACTACCGTGACAGGTACTATCATGTCAAACCTGATAGGGTGGCAGGGCTGCCGTGACAGGTACTATAATGTCGATTACAAAGGTTCATTATTAAAAATAATAAACCAAACCTTTTATGAAGATTTTTTTTTTTAATGGACTTGGTATACTGATTCAAATACACAAATTTTTCCTCTATCTTTATCAGTGGCCAAGTTATAAAAGTGTATAAAATATCTGATCGGGCGCCATTTTGAAACGAAAAGGCAGTAGCAATGTTGAATTCAGAGGATCATCCAGGGATGACCTGTGAATCTGGTATCAAATCTCAAGAAAATCAAGTAGTCTCAGAGAAAAGCCGTAAACAGAGTACGGCAGATAATGAGGCGGACAGTTTTCTCCAATTCGATGTACGTATGGATTTTACATATCTTGAAACGTAAAACCTCAAATATTGAGGAGGGGTTAAATTTTTTTTCTAGGTCAATTACAAATGTTCATCATTGAAAATAATAAACCAAAATGGAAACTGAGACTGAACATGATGCAATTTATCTAATAGAGTGAATTATTACAGAAACATTTTAATCACTGAATATTTAAAAACTGGAAAATGTTGAGAAGAAGAATTAAATAGTTCGCTTGCTTAGAATAATTGGAGCGAACAATATATAACGGAAACACAGTACAAAATACAAAAATAAATTTGCAAAAAAAAATTATTTTTATAAAGATGAATTTTCGGGCAATGATTGTTATAAAAATATTAAATACAAATAAAATATTGTCAAGAAATGTTATAGCTAATAAAATTAAATATGATTTGTAAAAATCCAATTTAATCATAATAAGATAATATTTACTGCTTCCCCATTGTTATTTAAGATTATGAAAGTTCAAAATCAATGTGCAATGGGCTTGAAGTTATTGGAAAAAAAGCTTGAAATTTATTAGAATATCACAGATTATTAAGTGTGATTGTGCTATGCCTTAGATGAGTGTACTGGAGGATTAATTAAATGCTTTCATTCCTCTGTCACATAATATTATTACCAACAAACATCAATCTTTAATTTCAAAGAACTATACTTTCTTACGAATTTATTATTTGGAGAGCAATCTTCATACATTCTTTTATTTAACAGAACTAAAACAGAGCTTTCAATAATTAGAAAGATATAGATAAAAAATTACAACTTCTGCAATTTTACTTGGCCCGTTGCATAATATAGGACAAATTCAAATTACAAGTTTTAAATTTAAATAGTTCTTAGCTGAAATTTTTTTTGTTGAAAATCAAATGGAGAGTACACTATTTTTATTGACAGTGAAAAGGAACTTAATGATTTCATTTTTCAGTATTATATACAATATACCAACAATGTAATGTTAAAAAAAAAGTGAGAAGAAAAAAAAACACGATTTTACCCTTCATCTTAATTCATTAACTTGTAATTTTGCCTTTTTAATTTTTTTTATTTTTAGCAAATTATGAAGAATTTGGTATGGTTTTTTTTATCAATTATAAAATTAATTGATTTCAAGAAATTTTTACTAACTTATTGGTAGATAGAACAAATTATCTGACAAATTTAATGCTAAAATAAAAAAAAAAAAGTTTTGACAAATGCTTTTTTTAATTTTTAACTCTTTGACAATGAGCAAATTAACTGAAAATATAAAACAGTAACACAAGAAATGACAAATGTAAATTATTGAAAAATAAAAGTTTATGGCATCATATTATTTCTTGCAAGGAAATCAACCAAAGGAAGTTAATAACTTAAATTAATAAGTATGGGGTCAAAGATGAATAATAAAAATTTAATTGAAATATGATTAAATATGTAGTATAAGAAAATTAATTAAGGCATTAAGCACTTCTCTCTGATAATTTAGGTGAATATTTAAAGCAAAAGTAATCTTACAGTACATTTTTGGGGGGATGACAGGATCAAGAGCGAAATACCCAATTTTATGGAATCAAATGTTTATCAATGAAAGCTTGTGCATAAGGCGACAAAAGTTTCACATATTTTAAAGAAATTTTACAAGTAAACCTTTTTATTTGAATCAAACGAAGAAAACTAGTGAAACTATATCCAACTCACTGAGAATTATATGAGGCATTGAGATGCAAAAGGGAATAAATCTATGTTTTATCATTTTTATGTTATTAATGTTTTCCACAATATTAAGCATCCTCTTAATGATAGGTACATACGCAGCATGTGCCTAAGCAGACAAAGATATTAAAATCAGTTTAATTTTATATTTAAAGTTTGGGTTTAAATTTTCCAACTTTTAACTAGCTGAAAATTTTAAAAATTTACATTTATCGCCTCTTGCATCTCTAGGCCTCGTATAATTTATAAATGGCTTGCCCTTTAATTTTAATTTGATGAGAGTAAGAATTTATCTGATTGATATCCAGGTTATCAACTTTAAAGTAAGTATAATGCTTCCTATAGATTATATATAGTGTTTCCTGACTTTATTTCTCAAATCTCAAAAGATTTTGGCTATTCAGTGGATGTTTTACATCTCATCTGCATCGGTAACAGCCAGCCTAATATGAAACAAGAATCTCAGACAAGAAAGAGTCAATCTTTTTTGGGGAACAGGATATTGAATATAATATTATATAATACTTCTTCATATCCTAAAATCACCAATTCTCTAATAACAGCTTTAAAATTACTGACCCAATGAGTGTGATCTAAATATTTGAAAAACAAATAAATTTTGTGCTGCACACAATTTTACTAATTATTCAATTATCATATTCCAAAATTTATAATGGTGAGAGTATGGTTGACCGAGGAAAATTATGAAGGAGAATCTTGGTTGGGAGTGCGGTCAATAAACGAACACACAAATAAGAAAAAACTTATTACAATGTGTGCCGACATTTCGGCCTAAGTTTTAGGCCATCATCAGGGCTAAGAAAAGAAAAGATAACAAAAGATGTAACAACAATGGCAGTACCAGTAATAATAAAAAAGTTAACAAACAGTAAGATAAAGAAAATATAAAATATAAAGAAAAATAGGATCATAATATGATAATATTAATGTAAAAATAAAAAATATAGAAAATTATATTAATAAAGTATAAATAACGTTAATAAGGCACAAAGAAAAATATACTAATCATAATGTGAATAATAAAAAAAGAAAGAGAAATATATAATAGATAATGATAAGAAGATATTCAAAAATGATTGTGAAAATATAAAAAGAAAGATAATGAATGAAATGAAGGATATAGCAAAATACATGAAAAATACTAATTATAAAAAATACTAGAATGAAGATTTAGTAATATGAAAAGTATCACTAGATAATCTTAATTAAATAATCTAGATCAAGATTATTATCTTGAGATACTTTTCATATTCCTAATCTTCATTCTAGTATTTATTATAATTAGGATTTTTTATGTATTTTTCTATATCCTTCATTTCATTCATTATCTTTCTTTTAATATTTTCACAATAATCTTAGATACCTTCTTGTCAATATCTATTACAAATTTTTCTTTTTTTCTTGTTATTCACATTATGATTAGTATATTTTTCTTTGTACCTTATTACCCTTATTTATACTTTATTAACATAATTTTCTATATTTCTTATTTTTATATTAATATTAGCATATTGTGATTCTATTTTCCTTCATCTTACTGTTTGTTAACTTTTTTATCATTACTGCTATTGCCACTGTTTTTACATCTTTTGTTATCTTCTTTTTTCTTAGCCCTGATGATGGCCTAAAACTTAGGCCAAAACGTCAGCACACATTATAATAAGTTTTTCTTCTTTGTGTGTTTATTTATTTACTGCACCCACAACCAAGATTCTCTTTCCAAAATTTATATTGCCCTAAAAATTAATCTCTTTAACTCACTACTATTTTCCCTCTTTAATAGGCTATATGCTGTTTTAACTTGTACAATATATGGCCATTCCACCATAAATTAGTTTCCTATTGTTCGATATATTAAAAGAATGTATGACAATAGCTTCTCCAATCATTGTTCTGTTTCTTATCAATGCATACACTAACAAGGAAGCAACGCCCCATTTTTTTGGGAAGTGAATTAGTGTCGCATTACTAATTAAATTTCAAGTGTTAATACAAATCAGTCTTGGAAAAAAGCATTGGTAAAAGAAAGAACTGGTGATTTGTGTGAAAATAGAACTTAAAAATAAATCAAGCCAAATGTGTCATAATATTTCATGGATTGCCATAGCTGTGGAATCGTGTAGTAGAAAATTTATTAATCACTACATGCTGACTACTCATAGAAAATTTAGGCAGTAGTGCCCTTTGATTTTATCGTGTTTCAACTAACTTTATCTTGTTAATCTACAAAGTAACTAAAAAGCTTTGTCTAATAAAGTATTAAATATTATTAATTTGTAAATAATGAAATTATTTCTTTGTACAAGCACACATTGTTTAATGGTCCAAATGTTTTACGAGTAAGTAAAACAGAAATTATAATGCATGCTCATAAATAGATTTACTTCACTCATTTAAAATCTAAAATTCTAAAACTATTATTTGATGTAAATATGATACATCAAGTGAGGGAAATAATTAAATACAAAAACTAATCAAATTAAATTTCTAAAAAGAAACAACTAATTACACCCAAAAATAAATAAATGGGACGGAATGTGGAATTGGTGCTTTATATAACTACTTCAACGCCTACCGTAAACTGGAGTAACTTGTAGAATGATGGGGTAATTTTAAGTCAATCTGGATTTCAAATTTGAAATTTTTAAGTGGGCTCAATGTTATCGCTTTTTTACACAGACAAAATAAAAGAAAAGAAGAAACAATGAGCCCCCTTGAAAAGTTTAAATTTTAATTTCCGATTAACTTAAAGTTAGCCCAGTTTATGGTAAATCAGTTTTTGTGAAGGCGAACAACATTCATACATATTGTTGCTATATACATGTAGAAAGGCAGAGTACCATAAATGCCATGGTTAAAAATTGAGTTTTGTATTTTGATATCTTGATGAAAGAATTCTTTTATCCCATGTAACAAACCACCTTATATAGAATGCTATATAAAAAATTATTTAAGGGAGTAATTTTGTGGAAGAATAATTATTTTTGATCGATTTTCATAAATTAGTCAATGGAGCTTATGATACTCTGCTGGTCATTTATTAGTTATTAATAAAAACTGGTCTATATTCTTAAAGTCTTTATCATTTTCCTTACATCTAAAATCTATGGCAGGTATTTATGTATAAGTAAATTAAAAACGAGTTCTTTTAAATGTAACTAGCTTGGCTAATTGTAGTGACAAATATGGTAGACACCATGCAAGATTACAGTTTAATAATGTATTATTCACTTTCAGAACAGCTACAAGAGATAAAATATAAACAACTGTAACCTTAAGAGTTCATCTTAATGATCCTAGAGATTGATGTTTCATTTCTTGAAAATAAAGTTGCAAGATTTCAGATTATTTTGCCCAATTACATCTATCCTTGCTCACGTGTTGGTGATATGTCTGCTATTATTGTAAGGATTAAAAATAACAAGTTTATACATTGTTTATTTCAGTTTTCACTGGCTCACAATCATATCTTGTTTTATTATTTTCACTGTGGTCTAGAAAATATTTGTGATATGAAATGAAAACATTCAAATTTTATTCTGGAAAATTCTATTAAATTGCTCTCCCTTCCCCTCCTTCAAATGTCAATTGCTTTATGCCAGGTGAAAGATTCATTTAAAAAAAACTTTCTGAGTAAAAATGATTAGTGGCAAAAATTCTCAATTGAGCATTAAAACTTAAAAAATAATAAAGTAATATAGTATCAAAAATATGTAAAAGCTAAATTAGAATGAAATAGTATTTAAAATATTTTTTATTTTCAAGTAAGACTTGAAGAAAATTTATCTATATTCATATAAATATCTAACTAATGCCGTGGAAATACAGACCGATTTAGTCCTTGGCCTTTTCCTGATAACTCAATCATGAGTGGTCGCTTGCCAGTTGTAGGCATTCAGCAGGTCTCAGGCATCCCGGACGACAGCATCCTCTCATCTCAGCTGTGTTCTGCCTTTTCCTCTTGTTAGGTAGAAACCTTCCATCTGCATTTTTCTTGCAATTTTCTTTGTATCACTTCTTCCAGCATTCTGACGTGTCCAGACCAATGCAGTCTTCCAAGCTTGATGTACCTCATCACATCAAAATCCCCATACAGATCGTAGATCTTCCTCCTCCAATTCTCATCGACCTTAACTGGTCCAAATATGTGATGAAAGAACTTTCGTTCAAAGACGAGAATATCCTTCTCTTTCATGCTTGTGAGGGTCTAGTTCTCTGATCCATAAGTAAGGATAGGTCTGATGAGGGTGTTGTGGAGGAGACATTTTATTGGGTGGTAGATGGCCAAACTTCTCAGGTGTTTGCAGAAGCCAAAATCATACCTGTTTGCCTTCAGGATTCACTGACTGGTTTTGAGGGATATTCTATTTCAACAACTTACAACAGATCCAAGATAGATTGTAATCCACATTCTGGAATATAAATTGGCCCATGCCTACCGGTTCCTGAACAGCTGAGGCCGTGGTGCGGCAACGGTTCGAATCCGGCCTGGTCGTGTTGAAATTTATTTTGTGGTAGAACCACAGAATGAATCTCGATCTTTCCACTCTGATTAAAATAGGTTTATAACCTATAGGAATAACCAGTCCTTAACAGGAATAGAAAAGATAAACACCAATAAAAAAAATTAATAAAAAAAGAAGGTTCCTGAACTGCTATCTCTGTTCCAGGTTTTGCACGCAAGTACTTTATGGTTTTCTTCTGATTGATACTCATTTCCATAGATTGCTTTGGTCAACTTTAAAAATGCATTCTTGAGAGACCCGAAGGATTATGCAATCAGGCCTAGATCATTTGCTAAACCAAGTCTTTGAACCAGCCAGTTAAAAATGGTGTCATTGGTCTGAATGTCAGAATCACGAATCACCTTTTCCAGAGCCAAGTTAAAGAGTAGCCAGGCAAGCTCATCAACCTGCCTAATCCTTCTTGTGGAAACAAACTCTGGAGACAAGTCTAACTGTACTAGTACAGTGCTGCTTATAATTTAAGTCTTTTAAGGCTGTCGTAGGCATTGTGAAAGTCAATAAACAGGTGAAGGGTCTTCATCCTGCACTATAGGGATTTCTCCAGTATCATTCGGAATCTGAACATCTGATAACTGTGGACCTTCCTCCTCTGAAACCTGCCTGATATTTGCCAATTTCTCTCGTAGCAATTGGGAGGAGCTTTTAGTAGATCATGTTAAAAACAACTTAGCAGGCCCACTGAAGAAGTGAGATCCCACGTTGAAGCAGTCCAGGATGCTCCCCTTCTAGTGCAGTGGATTAATGATGCCTTTCTTTTACTGATCGGGCATCCTCTCTTCAACCCTTCAATTAGGAAGACATTGTAGGCTCTCTGAAACTCCTCACCACCTCAAACTCCTCAGCCAGAATCCCATCTTCCCCCACCAGTTTTGTTGTTGTTCAGCCTGCTAATGGACTCAATGACATGCTGGTGGGTCTGGGGATTCCAAATCATGTTCAGCCTCGGGATTTCCAATCATACTCGTCTGTATTTCCTGCATCTTCATTTAAAATGATATTGAAGTGACGTGATCACCGAATCAGAATCTTCTCCAATCTTGAGATCTTGAAACCATCTTCTTTTCTACATGATCTAGCCCTTAGCTTGAAGAATTTTCTGATCTCATTTACTTTCTTATAGAATGCCCTGGCTTCATGCTGTCTGCTGTGCTGCCCTCTTTCCTACTCTTCCAACAATGCAGTCTCCTTTCCTTCCTTCTTCTATTCCTATAATCCTCTGAGGCCCGTCCTATGTGACGCTTCTGGGTCATGTTTTTATAGGCCTTGTTTTTGGTATGAATGACAACTGCACATTCTGCGTCAAACCAAGGAGACCGAACTGCTCGTTCTTCCAAACCTGCTATTTCCTTTGCCATTCATACTACTACTAGTAAGATTGCAGTTCTGCTATATAACAGGCATCAGAAATTGTGCACAATACTAGTGGTAGGGCCCATTACAAGGATAGTTTTAAAAAATACAAAACATAATATTCATTTATTTATTCCACTACTTTTCAGGAAACATAGAAAAACAGGTAGCACAAACATACAATGACAATAAAAATAGTAATAACCCGTATCTTTTAAGGTGTACAAAATAATCTAATAAATGAAGTTATAAACATTTTTTTTTTCTTTCTTTCTTATATGAATGATTTCTTGAGATATAACAAATTTTATTTTTCTAGTTATATATATATATATATATATATATATATATATATATATATATATATATATATATATATATATATATATATATTCTATAATCAGCTATAAACCTATTTTATCTTTTTTTGTTACCTTGCTGGTTATATTTTTCTTATATGCTTTTTCAATTACATCTTCTTTCCTTGCTAATAGTTTTTAAATATTCATTATATAAAATTTAAAATTACTTCCCTACAGATTATGACCCAGATTAAATGGGGTAAACTTAAGCAATAATAATTTATCGAAACATTACATATCAGATGATATACAGCAATAGTATACTGCCCTCCAAAGCTAACTAGTCCTAACTGAATTCTGATAATTTTAATAGTGCTGGTTAGACACTTTTATCCAGCAACACTAGCCAAAATCGCAGTTAGGACAAGCATTTAAATAAGAATTATGGTTGATAAGAAGTAGATAGGTTGTTTTAAGTTTTTACAACAGATGGAAAATGTCACAATCTTCAAATAAATGAGAAAAATAAATGAAAAAAATTACAGATAAGACAATTTACCTTAAGAGAGCAGTATAGCTGGTAAACATTTTCAGAATGAAAATAGAAATCTTTGAAGTTAATATTTATGCTTGGGATTCGATATTATGAGGACATCAACGTTCATTCACCAGCAGCGTTTGCTGGGGAGGGGTGCATATCTTCTAGAAAAGTTGTGTTATACGGGTATTGGTCAATTTAAAGATACAAATATATTGATTTTTGAGAAAAAAAGAGAAAAAAAATAACACAAAAGTATTAAATATACTTTAAAAAGATATCAATATTGAAATTTTTCCCACATATCTAGTGCAGTTTAAAACTTTCAAAACCCAAATATTAATCCCATGAATAATCCAAAGTGTGCAAGTAAAACATTATTAATTGAATTTTTTATTTCATTATCTTCAGCAAATTTGTTCCAAATGATATGATACATTTACCTAAAGATTTCCATCTATTTATCCAATGTTCTTGATTCCAAATCCAAATGGAAATACTTCGAAAATTATTCCATCCAGAGTCCAATAACCTTAGTTCTCTCCCAGGCACACCAAGTGAGCTCAATAACCATTTCTCATCCTTCAGCCGATATTATCGATATCATCCGATGATATCCGATTATCGATCGGATGATATCCGATATCATCCGAACAGCTTCAACTCAGAAAACCTCTTTTTCTCCTACATGTCGTACCTTTTTTTTTATTGGTGTTTAACGTCCTTTCCTACTCCTATCTAGGCAAACAGAAGAGTTTATTCCTAAAGGTTACCAACCTATTCTAACCAGAATGGGAAGCTCGAGATTCATTCCGTGGGTCTGCAAAATAAATTTCAACCCGTCCAGGCAGAATTCGAATCGGTTCCGCAGCAGACTCAAGACTGCTAAGGTGACCCCTTCACACTCAAGGCCACTATGCCCTCACCACATGTTGTACCATGAATTACTAGTCACCATCCTTAAATCTCAAAACAATGACTATGGACCAGACAATATTCCATTAAAATTAATAGAATTGTGTCTCCCAGTACTTATGCCCAGTCTCTATCATATCTGCAATGTTTCTTTGCAAAACTCCATATTCTATTCTTTTTGAAAAACTAATTTAGTCTGACCATTAAATGAAATTTAAAATCCTTCCTCACTTCATGATTACCTTCCTATCTCTCTCCAATCTTTCAAACTTTCAAAATTGCTGGAGCGCCTCGTACCAAATCAACTCTCAAACTTCCTAGAAGTTTATTAACCCTCTCCAAGGCTTTTGACGAGGCTGATCAACGCAATCCTCTCTCCTGAAAATAACTCTACCTCCAAAACTCTATTGTACATAAAAAACAAACTACCTCAATTCTTCTAGATTTCTCTAAACAGTGTCCAATTGATCATACCTTCTTACCAAACTAAAAAATCGTTGTTTATCCAACAGTGCAATGTACTGGTTCAAATCATTCCTTTCAGATTGGTCACAGGAAGAAGTCGTCCCAGGTCAGCCTCCATCCAAGACACTGCTCTTCTGTGGTGTACCTCAGAGTTTGTCTCTGCCCTCCACCCTGTTTGCTCTTTATATAAATGACCTTCCCCTCCTCATCCATCACTCCTAATATCGCTATGCAGACGAGTTCTAAATACACCTGTCCTTCCTTCCAGCAAATTGCCAGCTACAAAAAAACTGTATTGGTTAAGCCACTGGACAGTGGCTAACAAGCTGAAGTTGAATGTGGAGAGAACAAAGGCAATTGTAATATAATAAGTTCCAATCACCTTCTTAAAAGTGGTCCATTTATTCTAACCCCGATCATAAATAATAACCCATAAAATCTATCCAACTATATAAAACCTAAGAATCACCTTTGGCCATGTTTCTTTTCTGGAAAGCCATGTCTCCGATATCTCTCGTACCTTTTCCACCTCAAAACAACTAAATCAACTTTATCATCTACTTCCATTTGAAACACGTAGACTCCTATTTACCTCCTTTATATTCTTCCACTTTAACAACTATATCACTGGGGATCATGAGGCAAAACTAAAACTTAGATAAATTACTTTGCACAATTCATCTTTTGGATCCCTAGGGACACCTCTGTCTCCCGATTTTATAAAGAGTTGAAGTGGCTTTGTCCTTCCTACTGTAATATTTCCAGACATTCTTCATCTAGCAAGTTATCCAATTCCACCGTCCATCATATACCTCCGATCTCCTTCAATTCTAATCTTCTGTCCATATCCATTCTTAACTGTATTCTCTGATTTATATGCAATGGCCCACCTTTCGCTAAAACTTTCCTTATCAGGTCCTCATCCCTATGGAATCCCATTCCATTTATCATCCGTAGCTCCAATACCCTTCCCTCTTTCAAATCCTGCCTATTTAATCACTTTCTGACCATCCAGTTCCAAATGAACTGTAAATAGAGTTTCCTTAATTTAAATCAAAATTTATAAATATCTACTAATAAATTATTTGTACTTTTTTAATAATTGTCAACTACTTTTTTTTTTTATTAATATTGCAAGTTTGTTTGTTTTTATTTAAAAATGTTAAACTTCAGGTCATCAATGCCTATTTCTAATGGTAGCAGTTACAACATTATGATTTATTATTAATTTTTAAGTTTTTTGTTCATATTTCATCTACTCTTAAGGCTCTAAAGCCCACCTATCATAGCTTGTAATGTTATTCTAAAAGTACTTGTCCCGGAATAAATAAAGAGTTTACTATTATTGTTAATCTACATATAGTTTTTTAAGTATCACTTAAAGTAAAATAATAATTAAATAAATACTTACCAACACAGTAGTAACAAAATACACTTTTATCAAGCAATATGAAAGAATGAAAAAAGACATCTCATATTTGGGAAGTCTCGGCATAAATTATTTGAGTTTAGGGGCTTGGTTTTCGCAATAAATCTTCATGGAAGTTGGATGATTGGCTTACAGAACTCAAATCAAAGATCATTAATATGCCAAAAAGTAACAGATTGGTGGATATTGTTAGCTAGGTTTCATAATTATGATGACAATTTTATTTATTGAAACAAAGAAAACATCTTTCAACGGATCAGGATTAAGTAATAACCAGTTCTAGTTAGTCACATTTCACTTTAAAATTGCTTTTGACTCAGTTTGGTAAAATGAAACAAGTTTCTTAAGAATAAAGGACAGATGAATGTGACAAGTTTATAAATAAAAACAAATATTTTCCAATTAACCATAATACATAGCAAAGCCCATTTTCTATCCATAATACACAACAGAATAAAAAAATTGTATTACACAATAACTAGGAAATCTTAAAATTGTTCAGCCCATATGTTTACTGCTATAAATAAATACGCTCTAAAATTTAGAGAGGAAAGATTGAAATAATTACGTTTCAGATTTTAAAGTACAACATAAATTAAACACTTTTCCACTCTTAGAATAGGTTGATTATCTGTAAGGTATCCTGCTTTTCTTGCTCATGTAGTAACGGAAGAAATATAAAGATATTAAATCCAATGAAGACGAAAATAAATAATAATATAAAAGTTAAATTCCTAGACGACAGCCAAAATGTGATGTCATGCATTTAGGAATTTTTCCTATTCAATATGGATCTAAAGAGCCAAAGTTCTCACTATTGCTACTGACTGCTTGAGATATCCCTTGCCCATATGAAATAAGAGTGTAGGTAGAACCTGTAGAGTAGTTAACCACCATCTCAAGACACCAATGAGGGATCGTACAAACCTGTTTTGACAAGACATCTTTGAATTCATAATAGCATTCCTAAAAGAAATTGTAAGTTACAGTGTGTTGTCAGAGGTTACAATAGACCTGTGAGGGCACTCCTTGTCAAGGTCAAATCAGAGCTTAAGGAGAAAAGATTTAATAGTGTGAAATCACTGCAAAAGCAAAAGCGACAGACGTTCTTAACAAGATGACAGAAGCGGACTCCTGGCACTGCTTTGAACAATGGAAAATGCGTATGGAAGATAGTAAGGATCGGCAAGGAGAATACATTGAAGGCGATAAACTTTCAAATGTAATTGGCGATCACTAAAATGTTTTGTAGCACTAATCCGATTATTTAATTACCAAACCTCGCATGCCTCTAACAGATGCATAGATACAACATTTAGTTATATCATGCCGTACATACAGTTTTTCATGTTGGTGTGTGATTCCTAACTTTGCAATTTCCACAAATTAGAAGTGCGCAATGATTGTAAACTATAATTATAAGTCCTGACTATAAATCAAACTTAAAGTTTTTGAAATTGGAAAATAATGTATAGAGCTTTTTATGGAAATTTAATATAATTTATACTCTTTCTTCTTTATTTTTTATAATACTTTTTTCAATACCAATCATCCAGTTCATTGTATATATGCTGTTTTCAACCATTTTCAACTATGCAGGCAGTAAGGTAAGAAAAAGTTGATTCTTTCACAAATATTCAGTAATGGAAATTCATTATGTCATTTCTTATTCTCAGGTTGAGGCTTAAGGTGATCTAGATTTATCCTCAAAGCTATAAATACTTAAAAAAACGAGGTACCCACTTTACAGAGGAGAAGTGTTTTCATGTTCTACAGCCATGTTTATCCCCTAACCCAATGAAACACTAGGATATGTCCCAGGAGAGTCTTCCGTTATCAGAGTCAATCCACAGTTGATGTGTAATGGAATAAATAAATGATTTGCCACAGCCGAAACTGGGAGTAAGAAGTCCAGCACCTTATCCATCGAGCTATCCCACTTTCTACATATCACATGCACATTACAAGAACTTTCTGCATGGCTGCCTCTGATATGGTCTGATTTAATTCAAACCTGAATAGTGATGATCAATTATTTTAAGGTTGAAATGAAGGGAAAAAACAATTAAATACTTTCATTAAATTACATGAATATAATTGGGTGAGTTCTTACATATATACTTCAAAGAAAAGACACCGACTTATATATGAATTCCATACAAATAATTTTTTTTTTGTTACGAAATTTTAAACCACTAAGCCATTTTTAAGAAACTTTCCATTACCAACCAATTTCCATAAATCAGCAAACTTAAGGATCATTCTCAGAATTTATACAACTTTACAGTCCACAGGTTTCACTTTAATTTTAACTTATTCTACGCCACTTTTGAGATGATTTTAAATTCTACCAATAAAAGATAAGTAATTATAACAAATTGGCACTAGATAACTAAATTCTAACATTCAAGCTAAGCAGTAAAAAAAATAAAATTAATTAATTAAAATTAAGATATTTTAATTAAATCCAAAGGCTAGAGGTATTTACAAATGCAATTAACATAATTAAAATATTACAAACAAAATAAATATGATATTATTTATTTTTCTCTGAAAATAAATTTTGCTTGCACAATGATCTCACAAGCTTGATTTTAATTTAGTTCATAAATATTTTTTTACTTTTCCTATTTCTGGAACTCTCATAATATAACTACACATCAATATTTTCATAAGACCCAGGATTTTTTTTCAGTTTTGAGCCTAGGCATGAAAAATCATTTCAACTCGGAGAGTTCAACAAGAATGTAATAATTCAATGTTACCGCAATGGGTTCTTAATAATTTAAGACCAAAATAAGTTGTGGTACTTTGTAAAAATTATTTATGAACTGTGTAAAATGGCATTTATTTTGAAAATGATCCTTCAAACTTAAAAAAAAAAATCAAAATTAAAATTATTTCAAAGCTATACCAACCCAGTCATTCATTAAACAAAAATGATATTACCAATAGGAGAAAAAAATGTTTTTTGTTAACCTATAATTGAAGGGTTCGGCTGAATAACAGTCTACGTTGTATTTTTGTGAAGCCGTGTTTTGACTGAATAACATTCTATATAGGTTCCATTACACATTCTTAACTTAAACTAATAATGATTTCACTGCCATAAGAGTTTGAATGAATAATGGTCCATGTTATTTTTATTAAAAAAAGGTGTTAGCCTAATCAGAGGCCTATTTTTATTGAACTGTAAATTAAATAAAATATCTACATTGACCGTTATTCAGCCGAACACTTCAATTAATTAATTAATTTCAATCAAAACACGTTTTAATATTATTATCTTGATTAATACAAAATAATAATGAACTCCTTAGATGCCATGATAGAGTTGCTTTGCTAATTTAAACATGCATCCTACCTCATCCTCTACACTGCTAATTCGACGTATAATCACCTATTAAAACTTAAATTTATATTAACTTTATCCACTTTTTCCTTAATCTTAGGAGAATATTGCCTATTTATTTAATTCATTTATTAAGTCAATTAAATTATTAAATTTATTGAAGTGTCATTTTTTGAAATGCATAAGGGTTCTAAGATTTTGTTTTCAATTTTCATTTTTTTTCTCTGTATAAAATAAACGGGTCTTTTATATCAAATTTTGGTTACATATTTGTATTAATATATACTCAAATATTAAAGTCCTTGGAGATTCCGTCTCCTAAAGACTTTTCGGTATTAAGGAGAGGGAACTACCATTGCATCATTCGCATATGGGGACTTTTAGTATCTACTTCGCTTTAAAAGAGTACAACTCTAGTTTATATTTATTTTTAAAATTCATTAATTTTCAATAAAATGGATGTATATTTCGATAATGACAAATTAATTAATTAAATGCAAATGCAGCCTGCAATGTGGAATAAAAGTGACCTGTATTGCTCCAATAAAATTAAAAACGACAATGCATGGAATTATTTACCCTTTGGTTTTGTGCTGAGGAAATAGGAGTCCGCTGACATGGAGTAATAATTGAAAAATTTGCTATGATCATGTTTTAGTTCGTAACGTTAATTGTTAAATGAACCTTTGAGCACACAACTCTCATTAAAGGGGTATACCGAAAGCTTTCTTTTTGCTTATTTCTTTTTCTTCATCAAAAACCAAACAGTTAGACTTCACCATCATTTATTTTATTGAAAATATAAAAATGCCCCCTCTTAAACAAGGCAGAATGAAAATTGGGTTATGTTTATTAACTCCAGAGTATCCAATAATTGGAAGGAGACATCGCAGGAGACTGCAGGTGACGCAAACTATATCATAGAGATCTCCTCTGTCTGAGTCCAGCCTTAGGCCATATTTGAACCATTGCTGGTACTGACTAGAATGCTGTCCAAACAAACTCAACCACTACGCCTCTCAAAGGAAATTGCATCTCTTCAGTTTTAAAAAAGAAAACACAAAAGCAACATGCACCAAGAATTATTAAAAGATAAATTTATACAAAATAGTACAAGATGGCACATAAAAATCAAAACTGGATACTACTTCACTTTAGCTACTCAATTGGCACAAGATCTTTGAACCTGATCATTATGGGTAAAAATCAAGATGCATACAATTGATAGTAACAACTAATTAACAGCATCAGCTTTCAACCCTCTTCGTAATACCTATTTAATCTGGGCTATCCCAACGATAGTAATATGCGTGCTGTAATGAAAATAAAACAGTAATTTATTTTACACCAATCCAGTAAATGGTTTGGAAATCGGTCGCCTCTGTCTACTTTTGGACATACTTGATTGCTTTCGGCATCTTCAGGCTCAAAGATCTTGTGCCATCCGCCGTATTCGAAGAGCTAAAGTGAAGTAGTTCCTCTCCTTTAAATCATAACAATTACCAAAAGCAGAACAGAACAATAAAAATATCTTCACTTTTTTTGGCAAATGCAAAATATCTAATATTTGAAGCTGATAATGGAAATAATCATAAGAAGTTGTCTGAAAATGTCTCAGATTTTTTTATTTTTTTTTATTTTTAGAGACATTAAAATAAAAAGGTATATGCCAAGCAAAAAGAAATATAATAATTTCAGTATGAAAACAATGATTTATTTTTTCCTAAGATATACCAAAGAAAGAACAGATTTTAATTTTTTTAAATTACTTACCTCACATTCTTTTAAAATGAACTAATTATTTTACTAATAAAATAAAAAGCAAACAAGCCATATGAAAAAAATAATATGACTGTCTCATCTTGTGATACATTTGAATTTGATAAAAAAATAACAACAGTGATTGCTAGAATTTAAAGATAATGAATAATTCTTCAAGTGGTGGGTAATTCTGGACTCCTAGCTCCAGAGATGGGGATAATCATGATCATGATTATAACTAAAAAAAAAAGAGCATGGCTACTTGATTACACGGTTGTAATCGTAATCCCGGTCAACATCATCATGGCCATAATTATTACGATCGTTTAATCAAGTAATCACACTCTTTTTTTTTTAATTATAATCTTAGTTGTAATCATAATCTTGATTATAATTATGCCTGTCTCTGCCTAGCTCTCAGATCAAGATTTCTGCCTGCCTACAGCTGAAAATTTATTTTCTAATCTGTCAGCCTTTGATTAATTCTGGGGTGAGGAGACTCTCCTAGGCCATAGTAGACTATAAAGTGGATAATTCACCCTTTGATGATCATTCAGCATATTTTTAAAATTCATTATGATTTTTTTTTCCACAGATTATATCATTTTTTTACAATCACAGCAGATATAGTTGTTTATGCTAATACAAAATACCTTTCAGAAATTAATTTTATTGCAACTGTATTTGATAATATTAATTTTATTTCATGCATAACTCAAACGGTGCAAACAATGTCACATGGAGTGCAATGATGAAAAACAAAAAATAAATGAAACTTAAAATGGCTTTATTAAGAACATAAAACATACAGGTTAATATGATCATGCATACAAAAATTAATAATATAAAAAATGAAAATTTAGAATAACATAAAACTTGGTATACAAAGCTAGCCAAAATAACACAAAAACAATGACAAATCTTAAATAAAGCATGTCTAAACATGAGTGAATCGACAAAAAGCAGCATTCATATTATTAACTAGTTGTCCGAGCAAGTCTGGATTTTGTAAATTTAATTATTTTCTGTCATTATACACACCAAAAAACACATTAGTCACTCTTTTTATCTAGCAAACTAAAGAAATAACAAACAGGAAACTTATGTTGTCTTCTCTAAAATAATTTATTTTTATTTTCCAAACAGCTATTCAAAGAGATTATTTGATAATACTTATCAAAATGTATTTAATTAACAATATAATATCAATATAGAAAATTACTTTCTAATGAAAATTACTGTCTTGTTTAATTTATTTTACTTTATCAATTACAATTATTTTTATTATTTTTTTTTTAACTTTAACAAGAAATAAGAAATTACATTCTAATAATGATTAATGTCTTGTTATTTGATTCTCATTTTAGATCATAATCTATTATTTATTTTAATATTGATCGGGGTTAAACATTATTCAGCTAACTATTAATGCGCTATTATAAGAGATTATAACCATGAATTAAGTTTAAGAGTAATATAAAATTAAGCCAATATTAAATTTTGATTCACTAAACAAACAAAAAAAGCAGAGTAACGATTAAGCTGAATTTTATAAAAGCATGCTCAGACAAACCAGTTAACTTGGTTCTATAACTAATAAAACAAACAAAATAGAGTTTTAATTAATTAAAAATGCAAATTAAACTAAGGTTAAAGAATGATAAAAACTTGAAAGTCTTACCAGGAGCTGCGGAGTAGGATGTTATGTCAATACACACAGTTCATCGGAGATTGTTATTTCAGCCCAAGATTAAAAAAGTTTAAATATGATAACGACACAGACTTGGTAGTTTAGAGCGATAAGGATCTGTTTCTTTAATTTTGTTCTTTTTTCAATTGACAAAATTGAATAACCTTCTTCCGCAACACATGGCACTTCACAACACTTTCACTTATCCGAAAAAGAAACATACTACTAATAAAAATAATAATAATATTTTCATTATATTAAACCCAATTTTGCAATATTTAATTTTTCGCAACAGATCACTTACGGTTTACAATTTTCAACCTCAGCGGCACAAGAAAAAAATATAAATTAAAAAGAATCAAATTATAAACAATTATATATTTAAAAATAAACAAACTCTTATGCTAAATACTATAAGTATTATTACAAATCCAACAAATATTTTTCATTAATAAAATATTGAAATTTTCCTAATATCAAATACAGACATTTATGCACTATTTTCTAACCAATTGGAAGCATTTATTCATATCTATATTCTTATCCATCCCCATGAGTTAAATAGTTCATGACCCATTCCCAAACAACTACTCACCAAAAATGGTATATATTGAGAAGAGAAAAAACATCAATACGTATAAAAAAACTAAATTAATAGACAAAATAAGGACTTACAGGGAATCAAAGTATACAGTGGAGATACACTTAACACACATACACTTAGCGTCAGATTAATATTGTCTTATAAATAATATAACATATAGGAGAAATACTTAACTATCTACAGTAGGGTGTAAATATGTAATATTATGGGGTTCAATGCAGTACTGGAAAAAACTGGAAACATTTGGACCATTACTATGGTGCTTAATAGACCATACATTTTAGTTTTTTAATATATAATTAAATATTCAATTATTAATTTTCCTTAATTAATTAGAACTAGCCATATTAGATTTTGGCTTTTAGAATTCTCATACTACAGTTCTTAATTTTAAATGTGCATATTAACAGATAAACATTTAATAAAAGTGTATTTATTTAATTAAAGCAAAAAAATGATAAAGGAAAACAACACAAATAAATTATAGAAATACATTGTCTCATCTACAAAATTGAAAAAAAAAAAAATAAAATAAAATAAAACTAAGGTTGAAAGAAATTAATCGACTAGGGTTAGAAGCAATTCTGAAAATGCGAACTTGATTCGAACCCTAGCCGATGGACTGACTCGTCCTTGCTTCCCTAAGGCAGGGATAGAGAGAACATGGTCTTACTTGTACCTCGCATGGCGGTGGTGCGCTTCTGTATGACGGCACGATCTTGAATGTCACGGACCCTCTCGCCTCTCTCTGAGGTACATAACATATATTAACTTCAATAATAATGGCATCTATAAAATATAATATAAACATCTAACAACAATTAATTGTTACTACCTTACCTTTGTTGATACCTGAAACATAATAAAAGGTATCTCACCTCTGGAGAAAAAATGACATAAATGCAAATTTTTTATAAACTTAATACCAAAATAATAACAAACCAAAATTTTTTAAATGACCCTGATAATTATACCAAGAAAAAAAATTGAAAAAAACATTTAGTTTCTCAAAAAGTCCCTTTTATTTTTACAGATTTGAGTTTTAAAAATTATTAGCATTTTCTCAAGATTTCATCAGGTTGTATGTTGTATGGAAAATCAGTTTGATTTTCAGCGAGTGACATTAATGCAATATTAGTTATCAATTGGTAATCAGAAAAGAACTTTACTTTTGTAGTTTAAGTACAAAATTACATTTCGAATCGTATGACCAAATACAAAGCTCCCACGTGCCATTTTTTCTCTGGAGGTAACATTTCATAAAAAAATTAACATAATCATTTAAAATATGAAAAGAAGTAAACAAATAATAATAAAATATCCAACAAAGAAAAATTTGCAAAATAAATGAAGATTTTTTCATCAAAAAGTAAACTGGAATTTAGATCTTACCTTATTAAGGGTTTGATAGATCAATGTGAAAAACAAAACAAATTTAACTTTATTAATAATAAATTAAACATCAATTTCTTTGGACATAACAGTAAAACCTACTTTAATTGAATATTTAAAAATTTTCCTGCACAAAAATCATAACAGTCAACATATTCCAAGTTGTACAAAAAAAAAATTAAAAATTTAATTATTATTAAAAATAATGTTAAGACTGACTATAATAGAGAGATATTATAATAGAGATAATGAATTTCATGAGTAAATGAGTAACTAGAGGCAAATTAATCAGGAATCATGCTTTACCTTCAGAAAGTTTATAATTAGGAATAAAATTACTCATAGTAATAATAATATAACGATAAAAACATTATTTCACAAGGCAAATAATATCTGTCTGGAAGTTAACATTTAAGAGGAGCTGAGTGAAGATTCTAAACTAAAATAATAATATCCATTACAAAAGAGGATATACAATCCCTTCTCTCCCAAACAACTTTTAATTAATTAATATCAAAGTTATGCCACAATGGCTGCCAAGATGACTTGAAATATTGCTAACAAGATAATTACTCTAGTAGATTCTTCAATATTGATATAACTGCTCAGAATGCGAACTTGTTTCAATGACCATAACTGAGGCATTAGTAGTAGTAGTAGTAGACATAATGCTTATGTTGTTTTAAAGGGGTTAAAATGCTTACAACAGCATTTGATAACTTTTATAATTTATTAAAATCGTAAAAAAAAAAGTATTTAAGTAAATTATTGATTAAATGATTTCTTAATATTAACGACTAAACTTTGTTGAAAGAAAAGCCAACCACTAAAAAGTTGAAATTATTTAAAATATTATTTAAATATTAAAAAAAAACATTTATATAATATTGTTGTCGACGTTTCGAAGTACTTCTTCGTCTTCAGGATCTTTAAAATGCACAATGCCCTCCCCACATATGTATAATTTTACTTCGTCAATAATTCATAGTTTCATTATATACTCTGGTAGTTTCATTATATACTCTCATAGTTTCATTATATACATAATATTCTGGGGAGTGACTTTACTTTTATATCCTTGTCACACTGTAACGTCGACAACGATATTATAAAATGTTTTTTTGTAAATATAAAGTTAAGTATCAATCGGAAGTTGTTCTTCACAAATTAATGAAATCAAAATATTTTTTTTTATTTTTCATTTTATTATCATTTGACTAATCAATGAAAAATTATTATTTTTTAATATTGAACATGACATTCAAATTATATAATTATACCAAAATAGCAGGGTCTATTATAGTAATAACAAGTATTAACAGTTGTAACTGTTTTTTCATACTAAAAGCTGGCGGACTATTAATAGTGAGGCAGTTGGAAAGAGGAAATTAACTGGTTGGTCGGGACCACAAACCATCGCCGACACCATCACTAATCGTCATGGAACAATGTAACAGGAAAGCTAATGAAATTCCAGCCATCAAACTACAGAACCTCTATCCTTTCAGGACAATTATCGTTAACAAATCTCACTCAGCCGTAATTAAGCTAGCCCTAAGTCAATATTTTGTGGCAGCCGCGCCGATCCAGGAGGCCCTGGAATAATAAATAACTGAGTATCCGGTTCCAATTAGTAACAGCGGTTCGCTGTTATAGTCCACTATCGCAGAACAGAGCAATTATAAAATAATTACTGCTACGAGTAACAGGCTCATTGGGGAAAATTGAATAGAAGATGAAGGTTTTTTTTTTTTTTATTAACTGTATTTTTTATTAATAAGAAGCCTCAGGGATTGTAAGAGAATAAAAGTGAAAAATTATGTTTTACTTTATTTGTGAAATAAAACGGACCTATCAGCCATGTAAACGTCGATCTAAAAACTATTTTTTGGCAATTGTGAATTATTTTTTTAAACTAGGGTGTCCCACCAATTAACTGAATTAACTAGGGTGTCCCACCAATTAACTGAATAGGCACCAGGATGAAAATGGCAAGCATTATTATTTTTTTTTATTCCTCTTCTGTATGAAAACTTTCAATAAACACATTAATATTTGAAATATAAAAAAAATTGTGAGCAGAATCCATCTAAAATATTTAAATGTGTAAACATTTATGGACGTCGTTTTTTTTTTAAAAAATGACATTGACAGGAAGAAACTTTACAGGAAAAACATGAAACGTTTTTTCAACAAATAACAATTTAAATTTTATTTTTCATTTTATATAGTAGGAGTTTATTAAGGTGGCAAAATTTTTTATAATTACATATATTTTTAAGGCTTCTAGCGCTGGTTAAGGCCAGAGTGACGACTGAGACTCGTCAATATTTGGTGCTTACGTCATCAATAGTAGATTTTTAGATCATTTCCAATTTTTTTTCTCTCGATATTTCGTGAGCGGGAATCGATTAATTGAGGTGGTGTTTACGGCCCATAATAAATTGAAACCTAAATCTCGAATTTTTGGCGGCGCTTAAGCTTTTTTAAAAAAACTACGTCGGTAAAGAAGTTTTAAATTAATTAGTTGACCACTTCTACCTCCAGCCCGACGATATGAGTAAACCATCAAAACTAATTTTTGAAATATGTACATAGTTTTGATCTCAACAATATTTATTTTTTTTTTTTGTGACCGTGGAAAAGTATGAAGGAGAATCTTGGTGGGGGGTGCGGTCAATAAATAAACACACAATAAGAAAAACTTATTACAATTTGTGCCGACGTTTCGGCCTAAGTTTTAGGCCATCATCAGGGCTAAGAAAAAACAAGATAACAATAGATAAAACAACAGTGGCAGTACCAGTAATAATAAGAAAGTTAACAAATAGTAAGATGAAAAAGTATAAAGTAGATTTATACTCCTAAAAGAAGATTTAGGAATATGAAGATTAAATATGAAATGTTACGCGTTACGTTTGTTACGTTACGTGGAATGCTATACCATTTCATACTTCTAAATCTTCTTTCTAGTGTTATTATAATCAGTTTTTTCATGAATTTTACAATATCTTTCTTTTCATTCATTTTATTTATCTTTCTTTCTATATTTTATACATCTATATTTTCACAATAATTTTAAATAACTTTTTGTTATTATCCATAAACATATTTTTCTTTATTTCTTATCATTTCTTATTATGTTTCACATTATTGTTAACATTTTTTCTTTATAATTTATTAACATACTCTTCCATATTCCTTATTTTTCACATTAATATTGACATATTTTTCTTTATAATTTTACTATTTGTTAACTTTCTTATTATTATTGGTACTGCCATTGTTGTTATATCTATAGTTATCTTGTTTTTTCTTAGCCCTGATGATGGCCTAAAACTTAGGCCGAAATTTCGGCACACATTATAATTATAAGTTTTTTCTTATTATGTGTTCATTAATTGACCGCACCCCCAACCAAGATTCTCCTTCATAATAATTGTTTTTATACAGTATCTATTTGATTTTAATTATTTCCCAAAGAATAAATATAAAGCGTTTATTTAGTAGAATGTATAATAATAATACAATTCGCATTGCCTCAGGCATGGTCATTTGATATATGATACCGTAAATCGGCTTCGTATCTATTCAGGTATATTTCACACGGTGATTATATATTACTAAAATTGGGCATAAATAACATATAATACTTAAAATATGACTGAAGATATTATGTATTCGTATTAATGATTAAATACATATATAAATTTAAAAAAAATTATGTACTGTACTCAATAAATAATATATATAAATCAAACGAACTTGTTTAGAGAAGATAATAACTGATATCTATCAAATATATCATTTAAAACTACAATCACATGGTGTTAATAGGTGCTTTTTTTAGCAGCAATTTAAGCTTAGATATGGAATTTTAAGTAGAAAAAATGAATTTTTGTTCATCAATTAAATTAACAATATATCGCGGTGTTTGGAATGTACGGTTTTGCTTACACGAAAATTCACTCGAAACTCCAAATAAAGTGCGAATAAACAATACTGGCGGCATCTAGTGGGCAGATCTTAAGAAAGGATAAGTGAGTTAAGGATGTGGGTAACTTTCAGTACAAGTTTTAGAGAATTATCTTTTCCAAAGTAGTTGATATCCGCATGATGGTATAGAAGGATCAATCTAATTAGGTATTGATAAATTATTTGCCACTTCTATAAATTTGTTTTTATTGAAAACTAGCTTCGAATGTTATAAATTCATCTTCAGTTCTAAAAACACACAAAAAATTCATAAATAAGCAATTCAAAATATAGTTTGGCATTATTCTACATATTAAATTAAATGTAATATAAATCAGTATTATAGAACATTTATGAATCATGAATTTAATTAAGACAAGAAATCAAATACATGTTGGTACTCACCAAGGTTTAAATGGATTACATATATCAATCACAAGAGTTTGCACTGGTTTCTTCTTGCACTGAACTAACAATGACAGAAAGGTGGGATGTTTATAGGTAAACGGTTTAAGGGTCGGGGTTTTTCCAGTAATGCCGGTGAGTAATGTATAAAAGAAAAATCAATTACTCACCGGCATTACTGGAAAACCCCACCCTTAAACCGTTTGCCTATAAACATCCTATCTACCTTTCTTTCATGGATAGTTCAATGCGAGAAGAAACCAATACAAACTCTTGTGTTTGATATAATCCATTTAAATCTTGGTGAGTACCAACATGTATTTGATTTCTTGTCTTAATTAAATTCATAATTCATAAATGTTTTATAATACTGATTTATATTACATCTAATTTAATATTTATAATAATACCAAACTGTATTTTGAATTGCTTATTTTTGAATTTATGTATGTTTTTAGCACTGAAGATGAATGTATAATATTCGAAACTAGTTTTCAACAAAAAAAATTTATAGAAGTGGCAAATAATTTATCAATCCCTAATTAGATTGATCCTTCTATACCATCATGCGGATGCCAACAAATAATTTACCAATCTTTAATCATCTTAAATACATTCATACCTAAATTCAATAAAGAGATAATTAATCTTTGAATGGCAATGATGGATAAGTCAAGAGCAGTAAAATAGTTTACTTGCTAATAGGATTTAGCTCAGGTTAAAACATCCGCAAGGAGATGAAAAGGTAAAAATTAAAATTAAGGAGTTTAAAACAAAATTTTTAACAATGATTCATTATAATCTGGGAGATATTAAGCCAGTGAAATTTAAGACAATAAAATTAAGCCAAAATAAATACGTTATAAAATTTTCCAGTCAACCTGGACCCAACTTGATTTTTAAGAATGATGATTTGAAATACCTTTGAGATTTTCAGGAGTGTGAAATAAACCAAGAATAGAGACGAAGCTTGGTTAAAGAGAAGAACCGGACTAGATATATTAATATATTATAATAAAAATAAATAAATAAATATAATAAATTAATAAGTTAGGTATTGTACTCACGAGTATCTTCTGCAAGGCGGAGACAGACTGGTTGGCCACCGGGATCCCGTTGATCTCCCGGATCTCGTCGCCGACGTGGAGGGTCGCCTGCCGGTGGATCATACCCCCGTGCATGATCCTCGCCACGATACACTTACCGTCCTCGTTCATCTTCAGGGTTATACCCTACGGAAAAAAAACATGTTAGTATGCTTGTCAAGAAGAAGTATGGCAGAGAATTGGTTCCGGAATGTTGGAGGGCAGGGTTTTAGCTGGCAACGAAGATTTTGATTCAGTTGGCAACGAAGTTCAAAGGAATACCTTCAAGAGTTTTACAAAGAATCTAGAAGATTTAGTGAAGCACTCCTATAATATTTTTCTCCCTAAACCTAATAACAGGTGCTAATTTAGGCCTAAGTGCCTCTCATAAAAAAAAAAAAAACAGGTGCACTCCTCTCCCCCTCAGAAACTTCCTGGAACCACCACTGCACTGGATTATGGAGATCTCAAAAGACACGTACACACACCATCTGTCCAATGTTTTTAATTTAAGACCAATCTAAACTTTTAATTTAAACTATTAGTTTTTTAAATTATATCTGTCATACTCCAACATAAAAAAAACAACTTAATATAGCTGGGACAGAATGCCATTTGAAAAAAAAATTGTCAAACTAATACAAATAATGCTTCTTATTTAAGATTTTCTTTCTATCACTGAGGAGTCACCAGCGCCTAGTAATATATATAATAATTAGAGGTAACTGTGGATGAAATGCGATTCTAAGGATTCTAACTTCTTATAAATTACTGAAAGAAAGGAGTAACAAATGTTGTAG
The DNA here is from genome assembly GCA_948150685.1 of Rhaphigaster nebulosa. Taxonomy (NCBI): domain Eukaryota; kingdom Metazoa; phylum Arthropoda; class Insecta; order Hemiptera; family Pentatomidae; genus Rhaphigaster; species Rhaphigaster nebulosa. Next base: position 152,094,115 of record OX411309.1, read on the forward strand.
GATAGAAGAAGAATTAATTTGGAAAGGACAAAACAGGAGATAAAAATAAACGTAGAGGAGAGCCGGCAAATGAAGGAAGAAAACAAAAAACAAACTATAACTGGATAGAAGAAGTGACATAAGACAGCATTCAGCGACGAAGAAAAGGAAAACCCCTCGACGACACTGGCAGCCGTGGCGGCTTCTGAGATTGATGAACTCCTGGGACATCAGGGTGAAAGAGGCCATCCGGCAGAAAAATGCCTCGGAAGGATATCTTCTAGCCAGGATAATTTAGGCCTAAGTGCCTCTTAAAAAAAAGCAACTGCCATTTGAGTGAGATGGAAATTTCGACATTTCACGGAACTTTATTAATATACATATTGGTGGAAACGGAATTCTGCTCGCATCTTTTCAAGTTGGCATCTGATCGATGGAGCGAAAAAAAATGGGAAAAATAAACTTAAAATTAAAATTACTATAAATGAAATAAAAAAAAATAGCAAGAAACATGCTTAAAATTAATTTACGTGATTTGTGATGGTTTAGCAAATAGTTTACCTCCAATTTTTTGTGGTTGAACTAACCCTGCCGGAAAATCGATGAAACAAGGTTAGCTCCGTAACCTAATAACAGGTGCTTATTTGTTTTCCTTAAGAATATAAAAATAAACCTATAAAAACGCGGAAAAAAAAGAGAAATGTGCTCTTACCGAATTGATAATATTCAATAACGGGAAAGATCCAAACGAAAAAAACTTAGCTGAATGAATACTAAGAATTTTCTCCGAAAGTTATATTCCTTCTTAATATAGGATCTGAAAGCATAGTCTTGTACCTAATGTGCAGCTCAACAGAAAAGTGTGTTAGCGCAATTACCGACTTAGATATAGAGTAAGTTCTTTTTCGAAGAATACCTTTGAAAAATCTGTAGAACCAATATTTCTTATTCAGAAAAAGCAGAGTAACTCCAAACTAAGCATTGGGAAAATTCAAGTGTCAAGGAAGGAGTAGATCAAGAAGTGACTAACGAAAAAAAGAAGAAAAGAAACTAATCGAAAGGCGATATGCGTGTCTTATTTTTTCCATTATTTCCAAATTATCCCCAATGGCATTGTCGAATTGTGCCTGGTAAAGTTAAGACAGTAAGATTTAACAATAAGACTTCGTGAAGGAATCCAAAATGAATTTTATCACAGGATGGGATGGATAGAATAAAAACAAATGCCTGGGTAGCAACACTTGATTTATTCATTAGTAAATAACAATTTTTATTTAAATGACAATATCAAATTTTAATTCCTGCAATAACCATTTTGTTTCTTCGGTTCTCAATAAACAACTTCTAGAGGATGCTTTGGAAGATTTATGCAAAGGATGTTGAAGATACGAGGGTTTTGATTCAGTTGGCAACGAAGTTCGAAGGAATACCTTCAAGAGTTTTGCAAAGAAACTAAAATATTTAGTGAACCACTCAGATAATATTTTTCTCTATTGTATATAAAAAAAAAGAAATCGAAAGGCGATATCCGTATCTGAATTTTTATTTTTTTTCATTATTTCCAAATTATCCCCAATGGCATTGTCGAATTGTGTCTGGTAAAGTTAAGACAGTAAGATTTAACAATAAGACTTCGTGAAGGAATCCAAAATGAATTTTATCACAGGATGGGATGGATAGAATAGAAACGAAGGTTTGGGTAGCGATACTTGATTTATTTATTAGTATACAACAATTTTTATTTAAATGACAACATCCATTTTGTTTCTTCAGTTCTCAATGAAGAACTTTTGGAGTGTTTGGATGTTTTGGAAGATTTATATCAAGGGCGTTGAAGCCATTGCAAAAATGACAGGATATTTTGAATGAGGCTCCAAAGATAAATAAACTAGCTCAGATATAAGTATTTATTTGGAAAAAATTACTACCGATAACATATAATATAGACAAAACATTTAGTAACATAAATGGAAAAATTGATATAAATAAAATTAATATAAGATACAAATAAGACTAAAAAGATTTATTAAGGAATAGATGAAAAGAATAGAGGTTAGGTAAAGCTTCTTTTGGACAGTGAACTGCTTGGGTCTTTAGCGTCCTCTTTTATTTGTTTTTAATCATTCACTGTTGGTGTTATATTATATTTTGTTGAAAATATTGCTTTTTTATTCGGAATTCAATTATTTTCTCTGCATTTGTGATGCTATCTCCTAACATCATTTGGAGATTTCTTTCTGTTCCTAAATTTTGAAAGTAGCTAAAATAATAGATAAATTACTTAACGGAAAAGATAACTCAATTGCGATTGCTTGTAAAATAAATATTTAAGATGATACACTATTAATACTCGGTTGTGGCGATCCCGAAGGGTCAGAGTATGAGAAGAGAAGGTATTGAAGGAATGTTGTGCTAATCCCATTGATCACAAGCAGAGTGGATGTTGCTACGATGTTGTAGACGCCATATTAACTCTAAAAAATAATCGAAATATTGATAAGCACAAGTATACACTGACTCACAATGAATAGTCCAATTTAAAAAAACAAAACAAAATGGCGGCACTGGCACTGATCAAACACAGACGAGGCCTGATAGTGGACTGTAATGTGCATCAATTAGCAACAGCTGATTAGAAGAAAAAAGTGGATCGACGATCCGTTGCCATGCAACACCGTCGTTTACCGTGATCACATTTAACCGCAAACCATATTATCACTACTATATATTATTACGGTAGTATAGATCCCTTTTCCGGCTCTCAGGAGCGATGGATTTTGATGAATGAGGTATCAAAAGAAAGGAAATTTCACGGAGATGTGACGAATTACAATTTTGGTTCTTGAATTCTTACTAGGGCTTAAATAAAAGTGATGAAAAAACTGGAAGGTTTCAAAACTTTGACGACTGAGAGTCGACGGATCGAGACGGGATAAGTTGGGTTTTAAAAATTTCGACGCGGGCATCAAGATCACATACGCTCCCATGGAACGTATCGGTGTTTTAAAGCTCTAAAACCTACCGTTTTCGAGATAACGCAGGATATAGGCCAGCACGGGCGTTGTCATGGCAACTTTATATCAATTTGAGTCTGTTTACATAAACGTTTAATGAGTGGGAAATTATAAATTGATTCCCATGTCCAATCCTAAAAGTTCAATGTTAAATATGAATATTAGACATAGAAAATGGTATAGCTGAATCTAATTGCCTAACTGCTAAATTGAAGAGATGTTTTTCCAGTGGGGTAAGCTAATTACTTATTAAGTATTAACTGTAACTCCAGCATAGTCATTACAAACTATATAGCTTCACCAAATTTGTGTGTTAAATAAACTTTTTTGGTAATATTATATTGTTTACTCGAATAAATATGATTCTCTAATATCGCTTATACTTCTAATGCATTAAGGATAGATATCTAATGCGAGAGTTCTCGCTCGGGTATACTAGTAATACTAAATCAAACTAATAAATTTATTTCAAAATTCAAAAGAAAAACTAAATAAAATAAACCAAATGTAATATAATTATATATATATATATATATATATATATATATATATATATATATATATATCGAACTTAATTTAGGAACCTTGAATTTTTATTAGAAAAAAAATATTCTGTATATCGAACAAAAAATTCCAATTTAAAAAAATATAAAATGTAATTGTCATCATAAAGAGCCCTTAGTTGACGCACATAAGAATGGGTAATAATTAAATAAGAAAAAAAATGTTGCACTGGTTTGCAAAGCAATGGAAATTCACAGAAGAAGCACAGGAGTACACCTAAATTCTCTGAATCTCTTTCCTAATATATAATGAATTTTTCAATTTAAATTAAGTTTAACTTTGTCTTTCTTATTGTGAACATTGCTCCTAAACATGACTTCGGTGGAGAAATATACACAAATAGATATTAGAAGCTGTCATGCGCGAAAATAAAAATAAATTAATTTTTGTGTATGTTTGTATATTTTTAATATATGTCCTTATTAAATTATAAATGTACATTTGTAAAAAATCTGCAATCACAGATGTAATTTTTACAATTTTTCAAATAAGTTATTAATCGTTCAGTTTTGTTTTTCTTTAAACCTAAAAAATTGCCTTTGGTACTTCTTTAACTGTATAGCTCAGAGAATAGCTCAATAGGATGAAGTTTAGCCTCAAAAGGATGAAGTTTAGCCTCAAAAGGATGAAGTTTAGCCTCAAAAGGATGAAGTTTAGCCTCAAAAGGATGAAAAATTGCAATGTTTCTGTCTATCGAATTTTTGTCAAGGAACCTTCATGTTCGACTGTTCATTATTAAATCTTGTGTTAACAAAGGAGTTTGCTTTTCTTCTTCTTCTTTTTTCTCTAACTTCTGCGGCAAACCTAATGCCATAGCTACAAGGCGCACTGGATTCACATTGGATGGACATGTGGTTAGGATAAGCGAGAAAGCCTCGAGTCGTCAACCAGTTGTTGAGAGCCAACTGTTACAGTTCCCCACTATGTCCCCTATGAGCCAATAATATGCTTTAATCAACGAATGAGAATCTTTAAGTTGTGTAGGTAAAAAATCTTCTGCTCTGATAGCTTGGCTTTCAGACTTCGGCAACAGGACAACTTCAGGGGAGTTGAACCAAGATATTAAATATTAATTACTATTGTTGATAGTTTTATATAATATTTGTCATACTGAAATAGTTTAGGATGGTTCTAGGATTCTCAATGGACCATTAGCGGATCCAGAAGAGGAGTGCAGGGAGCGCCTCCCTTCCCCCTACAACACTCTGGAAGGAGGACATTTTTTTTTACATATACGACATGAGCTTTTATATATTTTATAATTGGATTTTGATTGATTAATGTGGATTTTAAAACACGAACAAAGCATTTAATGTTTAAAAGTTTCTTGGAGGGAGGAGGGGGAAAGGGAAGATTGAAGGGGAGGGCCTCAGAAACTTCCTGGAACCACCACTGCACTGGATTATGGAGATCTCAAAAGACACGTACACACACCATCTGTCCAATGTTTTTAATTTAAGACCAATCTAAACTTTTAATTTAAACTATAAGTTTTTAAATTATATCTGTTTTTCAAGCGCAAATATTCATACTCCAACATAAAAAAAACAACTTAATATAGCTGGGACAGAATGCCATTTGAAAAAAAATTGTCAAACAAATACAAATAATGCTTCTTATTTAAGATTTTCTTTCTATCACTGAGGAGTCACCAGCGCCAGGGATTATATATAATAATTAGAGGTAACTATGGATGAAATGCGATTCTAAGGATTCTAACTTCTTATAAATTACTGAAAGAAAGGAGTAACAAATGTTGTAGGATAGAAGAAGAATTAATTTGGAAAGGACAAAACAGGAGATAAAAATAAACGTAGAGGAGAGCCGGCAAATGAAGGAAGAAAACAAAAAACAAACTATAACTGGATAGAAGAAGTGGCATAAGACAGCATTCAGCGGCGAAGAAAAGGAAAACTCCTCGACGACACTGGCAGCTGTGGCGGCTTCTGAGATTGATGAACTCTTGGGACATCAGGGCCAAAGAGGCCATCCGGCAGAAAAATGCCTCGGAAGGATATCTTCCAGCCAGGATAATTTAGGCCTAAGTGCCTCTTAAAAAAAAGGAATAGCCATTTGAGTGGGATGGAAATTTCGACGTTTCACGGAACTTTATTAATATACATGTTGTTGGAAACTGAATTATACTCGCATCTTTTCAGTGGGACTATGAAATAAAAGTTAAAATTACTATAAATGAAATAAAATAAAAAAAGTTAATAAGAAACATGTTTAAAATTAATTTACGTGATTTGTGATGGTTTAACAAATGGTTTACCTTTTATTATTTTGTGGTTGAACTAAACCTGTCGGAAAATCGATGAAACAAGGTTATCTCCTAAACCAAATAACAGGTGCTTATTCGTTTTCCTTAAGTCTATAAAAATAAACCTATAAAAGCGCGGAAAAAAAAGAGAAATGTGCTCTTGCCGAATTGATAATATACAATAATGGGAAAGATCCAAACGAAGAAAAACATGGTCGAATGAAAGCTAAACATTTTTCTCGAAAGTTATATTCCTTCTTAATATAGGATCTGAAAGCATAGTCTTGTACCGAATGCGTAGCTCAACAGAAAAGTGTGTTAGCGCAATTACCGCCTTAGATATAGAGTAAGTTATATTTCGAAGAATACCTTTGAAAAATATGTAGAACCAATATTCCTATAGAAATATTTTTTATATTCATATTTAATATTAATTAACTGTTAATATTATATTAATTACTGTAATATTAATTAAATATTAATATTATATTAATTAATATAAGTCAAATTCAAGTGTAAGGAAGAAAACTCAAGTTCTGACTAACGATGCTTTAATGTCAGTCCTTTGTCACTAGTTTTACTTTGTCACTAATTTTCGCCTGAGGAAAATTAAATTCGAAGATATTCTCAATGCTAAAGATCACTGCGAGAACACCTGTTCTTCCTGCCTTAGTTGGAGCACATGAGGATGTTAAACTTCAATAAATAAATTATTATGGCATTTTTGTTTAATTTTTTTTATGTCTTATTGACCGATCCTCAAGCAGATGTGTAATACTTATAAAATCCATACCGTCAGTGGCGTAACTGGAATTTTTTCGCCTGGAAAATGCAATTCCGAACGGCAGGAAAGTGCACACCCTTCAAATTTATAAACCGTGACGAGAGAGTAAAGGGTGTACGAGAGAAAGAATTTATTTTTTTTTTGTGACATAACAAAACATTGCAAAATGATGTGACATCAAATAATTACCAATATTTAAAAATTAAATTTATTACAGTACTTAGGAATAAGAAAAAAAATAAAAATTATATACTAAAATTTTATACCCGATCATTAGAAGTTGACACTATAAACAATAACCCTCGTAGAGTAGTTTGGAAACAGCTGTGCTAGAGGAGGGACGAAGGAGGAACGTAGTAGTGTTGGAGAGGGGGGAGCGACAGTGCTGCGCCAGTGGACTCATTGCTTCAGTTTACTGTTTTAGAATGTTTTCAAACAAATAAAGGAGCTAACACGGTGTGCTAAAAACATCAGGTCATAAAATATCATTTACTTCCGGATTCCTTTTTGCTGAATTACATTTTGTTTTTTTATGAAATTCCTTTCTTTGAATTACATTCATCCTCCATCCTTTATTAAACTATAGATTTTCTTCCAGTAAAATTGATGCAAACGGAATTTTTTAATCTTCCCTTTGATGCATAACTACAAAATTATGAATATTTCCGAAAATTTGAAAAGTAATCAAATTCCCTACAAAACAAAAAAGCATCAAAATTGGACCATTATTAGCAAAGATCGTACAAACAGCTTATTGAACTCTGTAGCGACGTTCATAGTTTTCTATGAAAACACGTTAACTTTCTTTTAGTTATTTAAATAATTTGAAAACTATATATCTCCCGGCTAATTCCAGATGTTCATTTGAACGATAACTAAATCTTGCATAAAGCTAAACTTAAACAAACAAATAATAAAGATACTTCTCGGGCCAATATCAGAAAAAGATACAGCAAAGAATTTACATTGGACAATTTTGTTCAAATAAAAATAGTCAATGGGTTATCAAGATTTTTATTTTATTTCAAATTAGTTTGACTTTTTGGCTTTTTCGAGCCATTTTCAAATCTGTAAAAAACATAAGTTTCCACTTAATATATACATTTAAATTTTATACTATAGGAGATATATATAGATAGATAGATGGATAGGTAGGTAGATAGATAAAAGAACTTTATTCTGGGACCGGGTCCCTTAAGAATAACATTAATGAACAAATAAAACCGAAACATTATCTGGCCATAAGACTACAAAATACAGATCAGTTAATTTTTAAAATTAACGAGGGCGAGGAAGGAGCGTTCGAATGTTTTGGTTCTGTGGGAGGGTATGGAGGTCAGAAAGGCGAGATCTTGTTTCCAGTGCGTGGACCGAGGATTTGAATTGTAGGAGGCTGTAGATGTTGGAAGGATGGTGGGTGGTGATGGTTTGGTATAGAAAAGATCCGAGGAAATATTGTCTACGGTTGCAGGGGAAGAGCCACTTTAACTCGCCGTAAAGGTGGGACACATGAGCCCGTCTCGAGATGACGAAGACAAATCTTAAAAAAGCAATGTATATATACATATACATAAATATAAATATAAATAAATATAATATAATAAATAAATATAAATATACATAAATATTTATTATATGCCTACTATGTGATCATTTTACCATAAAAATAATAACGAAAAAATAAAAAAAATGGTAATGATGTGTTTCATGTTGACGAGAAAAAACATGGTAGACAGCTAATAAATGAAATAATGGCTAAACATGTATATGAATGTTTATATATATATATATATATATATATATATATATATATATATATATATATATATATATATATATACATATATATATATATATATATATATATATATATATAATCTCCGCGAAATAATTTGAAAAAAATAAAATAAAAATCTTGATGACCTGTCGGCTGTTTTTATTTTAACTAAATTATCTATCATGGCACCGAATGCTGATAATATAACTAAAAGATTTATATTGAACTTTGCTCCTAAAGTGTTATGGAAGGAAATTGGTGTAAGTGGACAGAGCAGATATTTATCACTACCAACAACATACCAATGGCTTACAGATATCAGCATCTGTCTTTGCTGAAACGAACCAAAAATGCCGCTTGTAATTAAATTCTTTCGCCCATAACTGTTGCGACTTTTCCAGCATTTTATTTTCCTTCGCTTTAAATTTATCCAAGAATAACAAAAGGGAAGCTGATGACCTCCATGTTTTTTAGGGCGAAATCTCTCTTCTTTATTAAGTTGTAAAATATTCTGTTAGGGGTGTCAGGTTACATTAATATTCAACAGGGAGGAAGGAAGCGGGCAACTTTTTCAAACAGGCTTGTAATTAATCCTTTCCACATCACAAGATAAATTATTTTCAACAGAGTTAATGATATTTAAGGTCCCCCTACCGAGGAACAAACTTGGATGAAGAATCTTCGCCCGGGTGCTCCCTCTAAGGGCTAACATTTATTACATTACTACCATTTTAGTAATAATTATTATCATAAAACAATTATTCACTCATCGTAATACAGTGTTGTATTAGAGGAATAATTTCTTCCTTACATAGAGATATAAGGATAATAATCTAGAGAGATATAAGGATAATAAGGATATAAGTTAAGGATAATAGGTTTATATAAGTATATAATTTATATAAGGTTTTATATAATTATATTTATATTTAAATATAATTTAATATAAATAATAATAATAATAATAAATAAATAATAATAATAATATAAATATAAATAATTATATTTATTTTATATAATTATATTTATATAATTTTAGGTTTATATAAGGTATATATAAGTTAAGGATAATAAGGATATAAGAGAGATATAAGGATAATAATCTAGAGAGATTCCTTTATTACTATATGTTACATCGTTCCACCAAGGTTTCGGGGTACTCCTACATTCTCAAGGTCTTTTGGTTTTGTCTATGCTCCTATTGTCTAGATTATCCATATTGATTTCGTCTGGTAATAAGTAGAAATAATTAAACAAGAAAAAAAAATGTTTTATATACTTTAAAACCATTGCTAGAAGTGTTTACTACAGCTATTTTAATCTATTACATCAGAGTGACAATAATTGAAATTGAAAATACTATAATTCAAAACCATTCATTGCTTCTTATGGCCAGTGGCAAATTGGAGAATATCCTTTTTTTTCCTTATCTATTTTGATTTGTTATTTTCAACAATAGACATTTGGAATCTACCAAGAAAAACATTTTTGTAAATCCTCTCAAAATGTGAGGTTTTACATTTCAAGATACGTAGAATCCAAATATCAAATTTTAAAAAAAATCCGTCGGTCCGCCGTCCACGGCTTTTCTCCGAGACTACTGGACCGATTTTCTTGAGATTCGGTACCAATGTCACAGGTCACCCCAGGACGATCCTCGGAACTCGACATTACCATCCGTCAGTTTGTTATGGCGGCCGATTAGAGATAAGCCCATAACCCGGCTATTTATAAAGATACAGAGGAAATGTAAGGTGTCTTGGAATCAGCATAACAAGGCATTAAAAATAAAATAAATGAAAAACAAAAGATCTATGTAATTTCCGATTAAAGATCTTATATGTCCATATCTCGGCCATTTATTTAGCAATGAAATCATATTGATTGACCATATGTTATTACCAAGGATGTAATAACTTCCCACCTCCGGATGGTTATCATAACCACTATTATTTGAAGGATAACTGTTCCAAAACCAAAAAAAAAATCACCGAGGGCAGTAAAGTATAAAAGACCCAGTTTTACTACTACGGTCCTATAAAATCTGCCACGAGTGTAATACTGGAGTGTTATCTGAGATTGAAAGGGATTTATGGGAATCGTTGTTCTGGAAGGTTGGTAAAGAATAGTCATTTTGTTTACAGTTAACATCAGATGTGCGTTTTCCTTGCCAAGTTTAAAAATAAAATAAAGAAAAGTTTGAAAACCAGAATAACATGTTCAGTATTTTAATTCATTTTCAAGAGTGTTAAACTAATATTTTACTTGAAATGTAATCTTTTGAACATTCTTTCAATTTAATTTCCAAGTGCGTAGTATTCTTACTCAGCTAGCATAATCTCAAAATATTAAACCACATTGCTAGCCATTTATAAAATGTGCAATCCCAATTTATCAGGAATGCTGCTGGTCATGAGTCCTACCTTAAATGAGGAAAAGCTGAGAGGTGTTATTAAGCTATTTTAATTAAATGTGAAGTATAGAGGTATTCAAAAATGCAATTTATATAAATGAAATATTAGAAACAAAACAAATATACGTTTATTTATTTTTTTCCTAGAAAATAAATTTCGCCTGCACAATGATCCCACAAGCTAGATTTTACTTAAGTTTATATAATTTTTTGGACCCTTTCCATTCCCGAAACTACCATAATAAACTTATATATATATATCAATCTTTTCATAAAAGATTCAAGAATTTTTAGAATAAAAAATGTTTTGATTTTCTTTTATTTTATACTTTTGAACCTAGGCGTCACTTTAAATAAAAAAAATCAACTAGAATGTAATAATGGAATGTTACACCAATGCGTTCATAATGATTTAAGACAAATTATGGTGTTATGCAAAAAATATTTATGAAGTGTGTAAAATTAAATTTATTGTATAACATTTTTGAGATATGATTAATGCATACCACATATAATATATAGGGTTTTATATATACTATGCATTATCTCGTAAAATTAATAGCTATTTATAATAGCAATAAATTAGACTGACATAATCTAATTACTAAGTTAAATTATAACTTATAGTTTATATAAAATTTTACTTCCGGAGCTTAAAAATAAGCATTGCTTTTAACTGGAGTTTAAAATGTTAAATTCCTATTTAAAATTTAATAATGTAATGTAACTATTCATTTTTTTAATATTTATTCATAATCACTATAAATATATCAGTCAAAGAAAATTATAATTTCTAAGGATGAAAAATTCAGGTTTGTACTAAATATATGCTACAATGCAGCGTTGAAATAAAATCAATGCCTTCCAAATCTTTTGCTACTCATTTATTTTCACTTGTCAAAAGCAAATGCCATCAGATGCATGAAGGAGAGCAGTACACAGTGACACCTCTTTCTGTCCTGATGTTACGGTCTCAAGTTCGTCAAGGAGATCCCACATCCAGCTACTTTCCTGCCTTCTACCGGTGTTGTTAGGGAACAGGGATGTATGTCTTGTATGACTGAGTTTCTAGATATGTTCGATTTATTTTTTGAAAATGGAAATCGGTTTTGTGGAAAATTAATCTTTTTTTTTTAATTGTTGATTTTTTTAACATTAAAATCCTTCAATTTCTTCCAAAAATGGGTTTTCACGAATTTTGGGAAGGATAAAAAAAAAAAAAAAATTAATTTACAATAAACGTTCAAACTTTTCTTCCTCTTCACTGATGCATGAGGCCTTCTTCGCACGATATCTACAACACGACGCAGTTCGGATTGTTTTACATGCATTACGTTGAAACTTATCTGGATGCGTTCCATCTGTTCTTCTTTTATCACAGTGTAAAATTGGAAGGATTTCAATTAATCAAGTCGAGAATAAAAAAAAAAAAAAAAATTAAAGCCTAATTTCCTAAGAAACCGTTAAAAATCGAATAATGGTTATTAGGAGATATTTTTGTCACTATTGAAGTGCAGAACTGGTCCCTGAAGTTTTCTTGTTTTAATTTGGTATAGGCTGTATATTGAAGTTTCAAAACTAACACTCTCATTTCCTTATTCAAACACTTTCTATTACAAACTAATCCATTCAAATAAATATAAATAAATGAAGGCTAAAAATATTTCATAAGTTCTTTTATTTACATGCTACGTTTCGGCCTTTAAGACATCCTCAGGCATCTCAGAAAAGAACCTTATTTAGCATACTGTTTAAACATATTTAAAAAAATTGTTATATATAATCAAATATCTACTTAAAAAAATACGTGTCCAATTATACAAAGTAATCTTATTATAAAAAGATTATAAAAATAATCTTCTTCTTCTTCTTGAATCGGCGCAACAACCCATTACTGGGGGGTCCTGGCCTCCTCAAGCAGCTTCCGCCAGCTCAACCGGACAGGTGCAGCTGCTCTCCAATTCCGTCCTTGCATCTTCTTCAACACCATCCAACCATCGCAGCTTAGGGCGGCCTCTCAGGCGTGTTCCGTGTGGGCGCTCATTAAGCAGTTTATTTGGGATCTCATCAGTCCCCATCCTTGCTACATCGCCTGCCCAGCGCAGCCTACCAATCCTCACAATTTTTCCGACATCAGGCTCTACAATCAATGAGTATACTTCCCTGTTTGTGCGTCTTCTCCAAGCTAAACCATCCTTTACTGGGCCGTAAATGCGTCTGAGTATCTTTCTCTCAAATGTTTGGAGGTCCCTTTCATCAGACTTTGTAGGTACCCAAGTTTCTGAGGCGTAGGTTAGCATTGGTCGAATTAGCGTCTTATTACTTTCCCTTACCTATATACGAAGTATATAGTAAGGGGAAGTATTGCGATCGTGAAAATTTTCGAATTCGAGTTTTCAACGGAAATACACGTTTTAAGGTCCACTGAATCCAAATGACCAAGCCTCGCAAAATGGTCTGTGTTTCTGTGTGTATGTGAACAGCCTAGCTCAAAAACGAAAAGTCGTATGATACTCAAATTTCGTATTTAAAGTAGGTATATGGCTGTGATGTTACAGCAACTTTTTCGTCAAAATCGACTAACCGGAAATAGCTATTATATCATGGATTTTACACTTGTTTACAATTTTCTCGAAAACGGCTCTAACGATTTTGATGAAACTTGGCTAAATTATTCTTCGTAAAGGCCTTTAACTTTTCATTTATGTAATAAATCACCGAGGAATTGCAGGGAAAAAAGTTTTGATGAAAAGAATATTTTATTTGCGTATAGCTTAAAAAGTATGCATTCTAATGTAAATTATGTGTTGAATTGTATGAAAGATAATTAAATTATCTAAAAAATAATAAAAGAATCATCAAAATCGGTCCAGTATTAGCAAAGATACAGTGTATTTTATGAGGAGTAAAAGACCCTAGATGGATAACCAAGCGCATCCGAAAGGAGACGGATGCTACCGAACCTGCTCCCACCAATCCGCCAATCTGTTGTAAACAATACGCTCTGTAATAAAGTAATTTAAGAATACAAAAGCGAAAATTAACTTAATAATTTCTACTTTCACATTATTTAATGGAAAGAAAATGTTTCCATAGAAACTAAACCAGAAACTTTTAAAATATATTTGCAACTTGACAAAGTTAAAATATATAGGTAGTGTACAGGATTGTACTAAAATTGTTTTAAAAACTACTTGATTGTACTTAAGTGGGAGAAGATGTGTACGCTGATGAGTTTATTAGAAGCAGTATTTATGTGAACTCTTTAAAATTGTATTAAAAATATAATTATTATAGGACGGTAAGAGAAAGTTGTGTGATGAGCGCACCGCACCAGATTTTATAACCTTGCTTTTGTAGATCTTGATAACGAGCTACTTCTTAAGTGCCGACGCAGTCCAAAATAGCACCTATTGGCCGATGCTATTCGCCTCTTTATTTCTGCCGAGACGCCATTGATGGAATTGGCCTGAGATCTGAGGTATACAAACTCATCAACTTGTTCGAAAGAGTAATTGCCAATTTGGAGAAAACTTTCGTTAATACCTCTTTGTTTACCAGCAGTCATATATTTAGTTTTGTTAGTATTAACAACAAGTCCTATCTTCCTAGCAGCATCATCAAGGGCAAGAAAGGCCTCTTCCATAACAGCTTTTGATCTCCCAATAATGTTGATATCATCAGCATATCCCAGGATCTGTACCATATGGTTAAAGATGGTTCCACTGGTCTGAACCTTAGATTCTCTTTTCCAGACCAATATTGAAGAGCAGACAAGCCAGGGAATCTCCCTGTCGAACGCCATTATGAGAGGTGAATCCCTCAGGCAGATCAGATCCCTCAGCTAGATCAGATCCCTCAGGCAGATCTCCCTGAATCTGAACCATACATTCGGTTATTGCTCATTGTAAGTTTTACAAGACGGATGAGCTTAACAGGCACATTGAGATCTTTCATTGCCAGATACAGAGCCTCACGTTGAATGCTGTCATAAACAGATCTAAAATCAACGAATAGACGGTGCGTCTGTAACTGGTATTCCCTTCCGCGCTCAAGGATGGTTCGTAGGGCGAAAATCTGGTCTGTTGTAGATTTACATTTACGAAAGCCTCACTGATAATTCCCCAGAACTCTCTCAACATGCGGTAGTAATCGTTGAGAGAGTATGTTTGAAAAAATCTTTTAGGCGCATGGAAAAAAATAATAAAAACAACAATAAATAAAATTAAGGTTAGGATCAAATTTCGAAGTAATTTAATATATAATTTTTTTGATTACGCTATTACTATTAAGACACTTACAAACATTTAAAAAAAAAGAATAGAGAGTCACCTCTGTATTGTTAGTTAGTTCAGGTGAAACTCAAAAGAAGAAGGTAATACAATGAGCCTTAATTTATTTATATAAACTACATTTCACCTTAAATCAATAAACATATACTAATCAATGAATTTTCACTAATTCAGACATCAACTGGACCGAAGTTATCAGGAACATGTTGTTACATGGATGGAAAAGTCAGAAGGTTATTTCAATAATTCATTTTGCAAAATGTATTTTCTAATTTATTTTTATTACCATATTTCGAAGTAGTAATACTAAAACATTAATATCATATCCAACCAGAGATCATCTGATAACAATTGACAGGACTCTTTAAAGACAAAAATGACCTAATATAAAAAAATGATTCCCATAGGAATAGAGAATCATAAATTGTAGGTGTTTTGTAAAAAATGCGAATTCAACAGACAGGTAATTTTCGGATTTTCACCTTTCATGGTTGGATATTTTATTGGAGGGGGCAAAATCTGAAATTTCCCAACAATTTTTGACAGTAGTTCCCAACTATATTAAATATTAATATTCAAGAGCAGAAGCTCAAAATGAGACATGAATAATTGTTATGATATAAATGGAAAAGTCCAATAAAAAAAGTCAAGAGTCTCAAAATTAACATAAATAAATAAAAAAATAAAAAATAAATTAAAAAAACTGATTTTTAAAAAAGATTTTAATTTTTTTTTTATTAATTTTGTTTATTTTCAGATTCTTGACTTCTTTATTGGATTTTTCCATTTATCCATTTATGCCATATATTAAATATTATAATTTTCTACAATTCTTTTGGATTTGAACTTTTCACTTAGCTGCTGTGAATGTTGACACTTAATCAATTTTTTTTTCCTATTCAAACACAACATTATATATAGACAAAATCCAAATTTATTAACTCAAAAGGTATTGGTACTGGTTTTAGATTTTAATAAATCTTTGAGTAAAATGTTGTACCACAATTTTCGCTGTTTTAAATAGGTTCTCAAATATAAAATTTCTTAACTTTTTGGGTTTTCAAAATATTGAGAGGGGTGACATCCCCCCCCTCTCCCCCCTTGGAAGGTAATAATCGATATCTAAACCATCTTTTTTTAGTGAAATTTATAGCTTCATGCCATTCGAATAACTAAACTTTTGATAATTGTAATTCAAGATATATTATTAATATGGATTTAAAAAAATAATCGATCGAAAACGAAAAAAAATCCGTATTTCCTTATGAGGCATTTCAAACAATTTTTTATTTTTACTTTTAAGAAGAAAAATACGCGAATATATCGTACGGGAACAGAGACCGACGGATCCAGACAAATACATCACTTTTTACTGCGCAACGAACCCTTCTCGGAAAAAGATCCACTGCGACATAAATCATGCGATATGCTAAATACTCTACGCCCTACGCTAGCCTATATTTTCTGCTTGGTCCATTCGCCCTTGATATGTATACATATACATTCAGCATGTTTGGTCGGGAATTTAATTCTTATGATGGTTTCCGAAGAGATAAAGAATAAAAAAAATTAATTCTAAAAATGAAACAAGTACTGAGATATCACTAAACGTTATATTAAATTCAAACTGAGTAATGGTTTGGTTAGTATGTATATGTGCCCATAATTATGAAAGTGGTCTAAGTCAAAATTTAAAAAAAAAAAATGAATTTATCACTTATTTCACACGACATGATTTTAAACTAAATTTATTCAATGTAATTTTTACGATATCGTCAAAAATGAACCTTTAGGTAGTAGTTGTAATTACAACGTTATACGGAATTCATTTAGTGTTAATTATGAAAGTGGTCTAAGTCAACAATTTAAAGAAATTATATAAACATAACAAACTATTATACAAATCTAAAAGAGGAAGACCAAAAATATACGAAAATATTCAATTACTTCCATTATACAACACCACTAGACCAGTAACGGAAGAAAAACATAAAGATTATGTGTTTACTACCATACATCTCTCAATTTTTTCAGGAACATTTTAAAAATCTTAAAAACTCCAAATTATGATAAAAATGGATTACTTGTTAAAAATGATTAATACATGTTTATGAATTATTTCGTTAAAGTTGTTGTTTCAAATAAAAATCACAATTTTTTATTACTTTAAGTCAATTACATTTAGTTAATTTTGAAAATGGTCTAAGTAAATTCAAGCTTTAAAAAAAAAATTTTCCTACACAAAATTTCATATCTATAATAAATTTCCATTAATCAAGACTAATAAAATTATAAATTGAAATGTCGCATAATATAAAAATATTTTTTAATTTATTCAAATGCGATTCATTAAATATATCGAAACAAGAAATATATGACTTAGATCACTTTCATAATTATGGGCACATATATGATTCTGAGCCCAGGTGGAAATATGACCACCTGACGGAACGAGACTTGAACTCATGAAGATCACAGTCATAGGAAAAAAAACTTGTGTAAAAATTTTAAAGAAAATGTATGTATTTTTGTTTAGGCTCTCCATTAGAACAAGTATAATAGAGTTGACATCCGCATGATGGTATAAAATAATCAATCTAATTAGGGGTTGATTAATTATTTGCCACTTCTATAATTTTGTTTTTATTAAAAACTATTTTCGAATTATACATTCATCTTAGTTTTAAAAACATACTAAAATTCAAAAATATTAAATTAAATGTAATATAAATTATATTACATTTAATTTAATATGTATAATAATACCAAACTGTATTTTGAATTGTTCATTTTTATGAATTTTTGTGTGTTTTTAGAACTGAAAATGAATGTATGAACATTCGAAACTAGTTTTCAATAAAAACGAAATTATAGAAGTGGCAAATAATTTATCAATTCCTAATAAGTATAATAGGAGTGTATTAACTGTTCGGCGTGGTACCTTTATCGTTGTGCACATATAGAATAATAACAGGATTTATTATCCATTATAATCTAGTGTAGATTATCTTGAAACGATAATTAAAGATAATGGTAATCTCCTTATAATTTGGATTCAAAAGACGTACGAAGGAATCTAGGGTGTGGTATCACGGAAATGTGCCTAGATCTTTGTTGGTGTTATTCTTCAAATACTGTAGGAGTTAAAATAAAAATGATTAAGTGGCTCAGCATTTCTATGACAGGGATCACACCTTCATGCTACAGTATATAATTACCAAAATTTAGCAAAAATATAAACGGTTAAAAGTTAATTCCATACTTTCATAAGATGGAAACGGAAATATTAAAAATGAAATTGAAAGAAAACCGTAATTAATAGATTGTTACAAAAGTATTTGTGCATTAATTCATTACGGCCATTAAAGTCTCCATTTCAATCCTCATTCAACACTGATGTAAACATTGCAAATATCGTTGTTTACTTTGACTAATCTTTTATTTAATTATTTATACCAACTGTCTCTACCGTTTAATTCCATTTTATAAATTTCAATGATAATGCTGTAAGAAAAAATTTCATTCGTGGTCTTCTGAGGCACTACTGCAAAAAAGGATGCGAAGGCAGCTGCTGAGGAAATTTGTGCGGTGGAAGGTGAAAATGTGGTGCATCGTAATACAGTAGCGTTTTGGTTCAGACGGTTCAATTCTGGGAACAGACTTCAAGGTAATGCTTTGTGTTTGGTCGAATTATGAGGATGTTTTGTACTTTGATCTGGTTCCAGTTGGCAGGGCAAGACGTTAAAGCTTTACTGTGAACAACTCGAAAGAGCATATAGAGTTTTAAAGGAGGAGTCCCCTGCTTTGGACAATCATATTAAAGTGATATTTCAGCAAGACAATGCTCCTGCCCATCGTTCACTCTTAATCAAAGAAAGATTCTCAGAAATGGAGGGTATTAGCATCTTACCCCACTCTCCTTACAGCCCTGACATTACACTGTTTGGCTATGGTCTTTTAGGATCAATGGCACATTTTTTGAAAGGTACCTCAAAAAAAACGAAATTCAACTTCTGGTAGAAAAATGGTTTAAAGTAATTTGCAATGATGACCTTTATTTTGAAAAATAATTGTATTGCGTAGATTTTATACTGAAACTTAAATAGAACTTATTCTATGCACAAAGAATTACTTTTGTAACAACTTAGTACATCAATAAGATTATTTATCGTCAAAGGAATACCAACTTCCTGTAATAATGCTTGTAAATTTCTTTTTTTCCAAAACATTGCTTACATTAAAATCAGGATAAATAGAAAAGAGCTAAATTCTCAATTTTCTTTTATTTAATATTGTTTAATTTCATATCTATATATTACAGTCATTTTATAATTGATTTGGGTTATACCCTAGTACAAAATATTTTTTATTTTTATAATTTATTATAAACAAAATATATTTTATTTATTGGTAAAAAGAAACAGGAGAAGAAAAAAAACAAACACTGTTATGAAAATAAAATAAAATACAGACTATGTAATTAGAAAATTGGGTATGATTAAAGAATAATATGTTTAGTTCGCTTATTTTTGTATCTGCGGCTGGTTGCTTTTGTATCACTACTATATATTATTACGGTAGTATAGATCCCTTTTCCGGCTCTCAGGAGCGATGGATTTTGACGAGTTAGGTATCAAGCGAAAGAGAATTTCACAGAGATGTGACGAATTCCGATTTTGTTTCTTAAAATCTTACAAGGGCTTAAATAAAAGTGACGAAAAAACTGGAAGGTTTCAAAACTTTTTTGACAGAGTCGACGGATCGAGACGGAATAAGTTGGGTTTTAAAGATTTTGACGCGGGCTTCAAGATCATATACGCTCCCACGGAGCGTATTGGTCCAGCGTTTTAAAGCTTAAAAACCTACCGTTTTCGAGATAACGCACGATATAGGTCCGCACGAGCCTCATGCCATCTTGCTTTCGTGCCGTTGTCATGGCAACTTTAAACCTTTTAAAGCCAGTTGAGACTGTATACAAAAACTTTTTAATAAGTTTTAAATTATTCTGTTAAAATGTTGTTTTTATGTTTCTATGAATGATTGAATACTACAAACAGAAAGTGGTATAGTAGAGTCTTATTGCTTAAATGTTAAACTGAGGGGGTACTTTCCAGTAGGGCAAGTTAATTACTTAGTAAGTATTAACTATTACTTGAACATAATCATTATAAACTATTATAAAGCTTCACCAAATGTGTGTGTTAAATAAACTTTCTTGATAATGTTATATTTTTTATCGCTTATTCTTCGATTTCATTAAGGATTCATTAAGATATGTAATGCGAGAGTTCTCGCTCGGGTATACTAGTAATTACCTATTTCAGTTATTAAAGGGTTTAGAGAGTGGGGGCTAAATCTAATTCTGAATGCATCTTTGTTATTTTGGTGTAATAAGGATAATTATTTATAATTCAGAGGCATTTATTTTGAAATATATTTATTTTAAGTTTGCTGAACTGGTGTAATTCGAAATGGGACAAGCATAAGTTATGATTGGTCTTAAAACTGATTTGTATAAAATTAATTTATTTCTGGATGAAAGTTTTGATTTTTTATTAAAATATATAAACACTTTATAAAACATTTTCCAGACGGTTTCTATCTTTGAATTTATCTGTTGATTAAACAGGAGTGCTAAAGTCTCTATGAATTCAGACGAATTCAATTTATAATTTCAAAGTCATAATACAAATAAGATTTATTAAGCTTACAAGTTGGTATATAAACTGTAAAATTATTTCTTATATATTTTTTCTATTTATTTCATAATTTTAACTACCATCTCTTTGACTAAATCTTCGACTATTTCTCCATTTCTTGATGATATGAATATTGTCAGTTTCATCCAACTCAGGTAATAATTGGTGAATAGTGCTTGCGAAATTCGGATCATCTGATCTATAAATTGGCATGGTTGTTTATCTGACTATAAGGGAGGTAATAGGTTACAATGTAAGAAAAGTATTTAGGAATTTCAAATCTCGCGCAGATTGTTTTATTTGTTTGTTGTTTTTTTTCGTATTAATAACAAAAAAAAAAATGAAAAATTACATTTCATCTTATGGTAAAATATGTAAACAGAAACATATTTCAGTTTGGTGAGTGGACGGTATGTCAAACCTGAAAAATAAGGAATGTTACAAATATAGACTAACGGTATAAGATGCCGCACCATATAGGAAGTATGATAACCCTGACCCATTAGAAAGTAATCAAAGAACTATCATATTACCATTTAGGAAGATACTGTCAGTTTGAATTCGACAAGTCTAATCCACTTCCTCCCACGAATCTAGTAACTTATCGACCGGTATGAGAGACCTCGTCCAAGCTCTAAGGTCTAATAAAGGTAAAAAAACATAGATGTTCCTAACTTAAATTACGTTTTGATAATGTTTGGTTTTTAATTATTGTCTTACATCAAATTCTGATCAAATATTTTTGCTCATTGAATAAGATCTGTAGAGAGCTACCAACTGCCAGAATCTAGTAATCTAGTTCGGAAGCTAGTAAACAAATTCAGGATTACTTTTTGAGCCAGCGATTTATAGTTTAATAGGCGTACAAAGAAGTCATGTGTTTTCCACATCAGATATTTTTAATTCAGTTAACATCCATGAATATATTTCAATTATTTTTCATTTTATTTCAATTAATTTTTTAGTATTATAGTATTATTAAAGTAGGGATTTATGATAGTTTAAATGTTTCAATAATAATTTGTTGGTATTATTAGTTAAGAATATTTTTCTCTAAATCCATTATTAAGTTACATAAATTTTGGTCTTATACGTAGTTGTTTTTTGGTTTTACTTTAATATTTTATAGAATTTTTTTTTATATAATAGTTATTCCATTATTTTGGATTGGGATGTTATTAAATTAAATTATTCTGGTTTATCTATATCCATTTACTTTGATTGAATATCTCTTTTATTTATAGGTAGATTTTTATGTATTTCTTCTATAGTTATTTTTTTCTTCATTCTTCATATTGATTAGTCCTTATATTTAACGCCTTATTGTTTAGTATTTTATTAAAAAACATTTAAACATATAATACTGGTATATTAACTATTTTGAGTAATGCTATTTTAATTGGTATTGCTTGATTATTTTATATAGAAGGTTGAAAATATATTTATTATTTAGGAGTTTTCAATGATAGGATATCTTTATGAATGATATATTTGATGGAATGAAAAGTTTTATCAGTTTTTCTAAGAGTACTAAAATTTCTTTTTCGTCTTGATTACCTGCAGCAATTATGACTAAGTTCAGCATCTACTCCCGTTTCTGCTTTAGTTAATTCTTCAATCAATTTTGGAAATTACTGGTAATATTTACTAATTTGTTTTAATGAATAATTATAAGTCTAAATAAATTTTGTTGCGAAAGAGGATTAAGACAGGGAGACACGCTAGCATGCACCCTGTTTAACCTAGCGGTTGAAAATGCAGTAAGAGACGCACGAGTACAGACCACAGGCACTATACATACAAAAAGCGTCCAAATCTTAGCGTACTCTGATGATATATGTATTGTTGGAAGATCATCGGCAGCAATGAGGGACGCGTTTACTTCCCTTGAGATAGCGGCAAGAAAAATTGGACTTCAAATAAATGAAGAAAAAACAAAATATATGACGACAGATAACCGACAGACTGACCCAACCATCAAAATTGGCGCTTGGAACTTCGAAAAGGTAAATAGCTTCAAGTATCTAGGTTCAGTAGTAACAGCGGACAACGATATTAATCAGGAAATAACACAGAGGCTCGTTGCTGCGAATAGGTGCTACTATGGACTCCTGCAGTATATGAAAAGCAGATCGCTGTCTAGATCCACAAAGGTGAACATATACAAGGTACTAATACGCCCTGTACTGACATATGCGTCAGAAACATGGACAATGACTAGGGCCATAGAGCGAAAACTGTTGGTGTTCGAGAGGAAAATTCTCAGGAAGATATATGGCCCCGTTAAGGAAAACAACGAATGGAGAATCAGACACAACAGTGAACTTTCTGACCTCTATAAAGAGCCCGATGTTGTCAAATATATAAGAATAACTAGGCTTAGATGGGCGGGTCATGTCTTACGGATGGATGATAATGTAGTCCCGAAAAAAGCATTCAATGTCGAACCAATTGGTAAGAGGAAAATCGGAAGACCAAAACTGAGATGGCTCGATTGTGTGAGTGGTGATGCCAGAGCTCTGGGCATCCAGAGTTGGTGGAAGGCCGCACGAGATAGGGAGAGATGAAGAAGATTCTTGAGGCAGCCAAGATTCAGTAATGGATTGTCGCGCTAAGGATGATGATGATGATGAATAAATTATAAGTCTATAGCTTAATTTATATAACATTAATTTTTTGTTTGAAAATATTTATATTTAGATCAACTGCTAATGTTGAGTATGATATAAAGTATATTACGGGAGTTTAATTTACCCCAATGACCTTCTGGTTGGCGCTGAGGATGGAATATGATTAAGATCTATTACTTACGCTTCCAATTTTTTTCTGAGTTATAATTAATTTATTTATTTAAAAAAAAATTTATAGAAGATAAAAAATGTTTGGCTAATAGAAAAAAAAATTTCTGTCTTAAATTTGCTAAAAAGTCATTTTTTAACAAAAATTTATATTTATCCTTATTCCACTTGAAATATAAAAATGTAATAAGAAATTATAATAGAACTATCTTTTAAAAAAAAAAAAATAAATAAACCTATTTATTTAAAACAAAAGCGTATTGAACCGTAAAATGCATATTTGTAGAAACAATACATTGTCTACAGCAGAAGTAGCACAATCAGTATTTATGGTTACGTAAAAAAATATATATGAATAAAATACACATCCTTGAATTAAAAAAAAAAAAAATTATTGAAAATTAGTGCATTATGTTGGAAAACTATACAAAATGAAATCCAGTTTGTCGCAAAAATTAATAATCATAAGAGAGCTTATCGAATATGTTCAACTAGAGTTCCAAATTTAGCATTGGATAAAAAAAGACTTGGCACTTGTTGCAATATGAGGCGAAATTTTAAATTAATTACATAGAATAGCCTTTACATTATTTTGACTTGAGAACAGCAAACAATAATAAACATTAAAGATTCCAAAAACGATGTATACTCCTGAAAAAATGGTTGACAAGTTCTTCCGGAAGACCAGGTAATATTATAAGATACTATATAATCAAGAGATTCACTTAATAATATTATGTCAGTAAACATTAGCGTTAGAGGAACTCTATAATCAGAACCAGGAAAGACAAACAAACCCCGAGGGCTGGGATAATGTTGTTAAACATTTTCCTCCTTAAAGCCAATAATCCGATACCAGCGAGCCCAATGCTTTACCCTCCGCTTCATTTTAGAGCATATTTAACTATCTCATTATAAAATCCAATTACAATAGCAATTAAAATGAAATGGATTTAATTATGTTTCAAATCCTAAAATGTATAAAATGTCCTGTTCAACATTCTAATTAGAATTCGTTTCCTGCAACTGTTATCGTGCAATGGCAATAATAAAATAACATTTCAAAATAATAATTTCACTGAGAATATAAATTGGTAATTAAATCAGACAATTAAGAGCACTATTGATTGGTATTTTCATACGAAACAGGTATAGCAAGGTTATCGTTGAGTAAACCTACAGAATGGCTAGGCAATTATCTCAGTGGTCGTTCAGGTATTGTCTAGGAAGCGATATGTGTACGCTCTGTCGTCACAGCATAGTAAAGGGTAGGGGGGGCAGCTAATGGAGCGTAGTCGTCTCGTTGTAGGTGCGTTTCAACCGTTGTGCAGTGCAGTTCTCAAACCCGTATGATTGGTTCGATGGATGATACAAATATTCAACTCGTAGGTGAGGTTGAAAAACACCGGAAACTGCATGATCACGTGACTAAAAGGGGCATGGCCCGATGGTTGAGGTTAGGTCGAGGTGAGGCCACGTGGTGGTTAAGGTAGCGTCGAGGTAAAAGTTGAAATTCAAATTTCCCGCCATATGTCACGTGACCAAATTCAGGTTTCTGATTGACTGCTCCTAGAAGTGGGCCAGCTCCCCTAAAATCTCTCTACTTTCACCAAAACTGGTGTCGGAAGCGTTGCGCTGTAATTTAACTGTCTATTTGAAAACATAGGAAATAAATGGGTCAGCATAGCCATACTTCAAACAAATTTATTTTAGCCGAAACAATCACTTTTAAGGCGTTCCTGAGCTCCATAATGAAAAATTGTGTTCAGATAACGTAAAACGGTAAGGAGACAACTGGAATAAAACTGGAACGAAGTATAGAAGAGGCTCATAATTAGATTGATGTAGGGCTGATAGAGAGCAAGGGAACATGTGAGAGGCAACAGATGAACTCACGTGATCTAGACGCAGTAAGACCCGCGAATTATGAGCCCATGCCACGTTGAACAAATAATTAATAACAATAAAAATATAAAATATTAAATGATACGATAAATGAAAATAACGTAAATAAGAATAAATGACATAATATCGATTCAGGTTCAGGTACGACCAATACAATCGTAATTTCTATAAAATAGACAAACCTAACCTATACCACTACAACCGTAATTTTAGGGGGTCTAATTTTAAGGGTCTTGAGTTCAGTACTTGGTAAGGACCGTACTGTTTCTAAGACAACGGTTGTGCAAGGAGGTGATTCGGCCGAGATCACGCTCAACCGCCAGATTTTTCCCCCAATTAAGGGTACCCACTATAAAGAGGCTGTGGTCTCCTGATCCCACAGATTCGATCCACGGCTGATAACAGAATAAATAATTATCTCGAATACGAGACCGGGAGCATGGCAACACTGTGCCTTACCACTGAGCTACTCCGCTCTCCTATAAAATAGACATGTAACACTAAATTTTTTCATAAGTCATTAGTAATTTACAATAAAGAGACTACTCACCATGGGTTCGTCGGTATTCTTCTGAAACTGAACGAGGCGGACGCGGGTGACGTGCTCAAGGTCCAGGTCCCCGTTGGGGGCCTCCAGGTCGTCGTCATCGCCGTTGAGGTAGGGCAATGGCGGGGGGGTCACCCTTATCGCCTCTTCCCCGTAGATTTCGTGAGCCACCACATCGTGGGCCTGCAGCATGCCCTGCAACACAAGGAGATAACATTAGTCGGGCTTGAAAGCACTGAGGTCAATCGAGGCTTAGGAAAGGGAAGGTTTCAGACGTAGGGAATAGATAAAAGAAATGCTGACTGAATTGAACTATAAGCCAACAATGGACGGGAACGGAAGAATACAGAAGATTAGATTACGATAAAGGAAAATGGATTGCACAGTTTGAGGGCTTTCAAAGGATTGAATGGTCCATCATTTTGTAAGAGAAATCCTAAACAATTAAATATATCTTGCTGAATAAGATATAAAAATATATATACCAGAAGATGCTTCATTACACATAAGTCAAGGAGCCACAAACTGCACCATATTCCTTGAAAGCTGATTCAGCATACATAAACCTATAGGTATATCCCTGCCCCCTATCCCACACTTAAATCTAGACTCTGTACTCTCAACACTCCTGTACTTTAAGTATTGTAGTCACACGCGATGGACATTAGTCAAATTCAGTATTATTATTTTTATTAAGTTTATAAAAAAAACTTAATGTGTCCTAATGTTTGTAATTTGTAATTTTGAACAAAAATAAAGATTTTTTTTTTTTTTTTTTTTTTTACAATTAATACAAAAAAGTTACCATAATTATATACTGTCTTAATGTGTGCTGCCGTTTTTGTCTCAGCTGTAGGCCTTCATCGGCGATAGGCCTTAAAAAATGCCAGTATAATTGAAAATAGAAAAATAAATGTAGTAGGAATATATGAAACAAAAAGTAAAAAGTATATGTATATATAAAAATACGAAACAGTATGTGATATGAAAATATATATAAATAAATATATATATAAATAATAAATAAATATATAAATAAATTATCAAATATAAAATAATGAAAAAAAAGATACTGTATTTTTTATATGCATAAAAATAAATACCATAATAGTAACAGAATAATTTATGAAGAAAGGTAGTAAGAAATACAGCCTTATATATTTATTAAATTTTAACTAATCATAAAATTCATACTTTTTGAGTTAAGAGCAAATTAAATTTTTCTTCTCCTCAGAGCTTTTTTCACTGAATTTTCATGATCATGTACTATATATGTGAAGAGTTAAAGGACCTTAAAGAAAAGACTTTAGATGAGTTTCAAGTTACAAGAAAATTGTATAAAACTATAAAATCGAATATCTAAAGTGGCATCTCCAGTCGATATTAAAGAAAAAGTTGCTGTAACGTACCAGGCAAATACCTACCTACAAAGCTTGATTTTCAAAAAATATGGAATGTTTTGTTTTAGTTTTTTTTCTATTAGCATATATTTGAAAAATAAATAAAAATAAGTTAGGTAAGAGGAGTGAAAAGTCAAGTGGGTCAGAGATAAAAAGTGAGGGAAGGTGTGTTTTTGTCGGGAAGGTCCTCTTGTCGATATCTGGCCTCCCTACCTTAAATACCATTAATTACTTGCCTTATATATTTAATTTCAGTTTCGTAAAACATTTTTGAGCTAGACTGTTCACACACACACGTAGAAACAGACACGCGCGCTCGCTCAGAGACCATATTGCGAGACCGTAATTTATATTCAGGAGACCTTGAAACGCGAATTTCAGTTGAAAACTCGATTTTTTTTTTGGCATCTTTATTCTGGGGCCCTAAGAATAACAGAAATTTACAACTCAGGCAGCATTTGGCTGGGTTAACAATGATAAATCAATAATATTACTAACTAAGCTAAAGCCAAATAATAAATTATTATATAAAATACATACTACACACACACGATATAATCGATTTATATATACACATAAAAAAAACCTGGTACCACTACAACCCATGAAGGGTCTTGGGTTCAGTACTTGTTAAGGACCGTACTGTCTCTAGGCCAACGGTTGTGCAAGGAGGTAATTTGGCCGAGATCACGCTCAACCGCCAGGTTTTTCCCCCAATTTAGGGTACCCATTTTATAGAGGCTGGGTGGTTCCCCAGGAGGGTCTCCCGATCCCACAGGGTCGATCCACGGCTGATAACAGAATAAATAATTATCTGCCACAGCCGGTCTCGAACCCGGGACCGGGAGCATTGTAACTTAGTGCCTTACCACTGAGCTACTCCGCTCCCATATATACACATAAAGCGAATATAAATACTTCCACAGGAGATGGAGCAATAAATGGTGTTTAAACGAGGTTAGGGAGGAAGTTCAACGAATAGAGATGAGTAAGTAATTCCAAAACAAGGCTGATAAAGGATTTTTCAAAGGTAGTAGTTCTTTGAGAAGGGATATACAAATCGGTAGGTTGATACCTTGTATTTTGGAGATTAATGGAAGAACGCAGGGTGATGAGATCAAGACTATAGGAAGGTTTTCTGGATCTTAAGGATTGGAATAAGAAGATACCGAGAAGGTATTTTCGTCGGAAATAAGGATGAAACCACCCTTGCTTAATATTGCACAGTATTACTTTACTATAACACAGTAATATTTTACGTTACTATATATTTCATAGTAACAGGTAACTTAGGTAACTGAAAGTAAATATCTGATGTGGACAACACACGACTTCCTTGTACGCCTATTAAACTACAAATCGGTGGCTCAAAACGTGATCCTGAATTTGGTTACTAGTTTCTTAAGATTGCAGTATGTCAAAAAGAACACTCGGTGACGCGTCATCCATCTATTGACATATACACACACACACACACACACACACACACAAACTCTTGTTTCAGAAGGTCTCATTCCATTATTATATGCAGTTTTCTTTCAGTAGGTAAAGCATTGGAAATCGACAGTTTCGACATTTTAAGCGGAAAAAACCCACTTAACTTATATCTTATTCTCCTGCTGCAATCTTATTCATCTCACAAATGGAGTGGAAAACCAGTATTTTACAATCAATTTTAACACAACAATTTAACAAGTAATAAAATTATTTAATTAGAGTGGAAAAAAATTGCGTTTATAATCTTTATCACCGAAAAATATCTCTGTAATGAATTTCAATATACCTTTTGATATAAGTTTCTTATGACCTTCAAGTAAAGTACCCCTTTCGGATCTTCAATTTCAGCCAAAATCTATTAAATTACTTATATTGATATAGGAGTCTAATTTACCAAATTTGAGATGTTTTACATTATATTTTAATATACTTTTTGATGAAAGTCTAATATGACCTTCAAGTAAAGAACAATTTCCGGTCTGCCAATGTTTACCAAAATTTATTATGTTGTTTATATTAATATTTGAGTCTTAAATATAATGTTTGATGAAAATCATTAATGACCTTCAAGTAAAGCACCACTTTTGGTAATCATGCAGTGACCAAAAAGGGAGGTTCACAACTAGATTATATAATAATCCTAAATACGAAATTTTAACTTATTACGGCTAACCGTTTTTGAGTTATGCGAGATACGAACGAACGTACATACAGACGTCACGAAGAAACTAGTCAAAATGGATTCAGGGATGGTCAAAATGGATATTTCCGTCGAAATCTGAAAACCGAAAATTTTCGCGATTACAATACTTACTTTATTTCGTACAAGGAAGTAAAAATGTGTGATAGTTCAGAGAAAATTACACGAAATAAATCTCAAGTACTATAGATAAAATAACCCAACAAATAATGGAAACGAATAAAGCGATGCATATATTATTTTAGTGGAGGGGATAGAAAAAAAAGGATTGAAAAAAGGAAGAAGTTAATAGCGATAAAGAAGGATGGGAATAAGGCTTGGAGTTAGAAGGCAGGGTGAGAAAAATTTCTGTCGTTATGAGGGAGTGAGGGAGGCCAGATATCGACGGAGGGCCTTCCCGACAAAAACACACCTTCCCTCACTTTTTATCCCTGACCCACTTGACTTTTCGCTCTTCTTACCTAACTGATTTTTATTTATTTTTCAAATATATCCTAATAGAAAAAAAAATCCCATATTTTTTAAAATCAACCTTTGTAGGTAATTAATCGCTTGATAATCGTATAATTAACAAAGTCGATGAGTGTAAGCCATAGAAATTACTTTATTAAACATAGATGTACAGAAGACGTATGCGATGGTAGGAGATGGATGCGACGAAACCTCCTTCCACCAATCCAGAATTGTCATACTAACGTCGTTTAAAAAACTAATTTATTATACTTTTGTGAGAGAAGACTTGATGAAGGAGTGCATTCTGCTGAGTTTATTTCGAGCAGTGATTACGTGAACTCTTTAAAATTATGTTAAAAATATAATTATTATACGATGGTAAGGGAAAGTTGTATGATGCGCGCACCGTACCAGATTTTTTTTTTTTGTTTTACAATAAATTACAGGAAACTACTTTTATACGACTGGTTTTACAAAAGCACAACATATTGGAACAACTTATGCAATTCCAGCATTACTTATAAATATTTTTGGAAGTATTTAGGATATAGACAAAAAGGTCAAAATGAATACAGACCAGCTAAACAAAACCAGATGAAACTGCTACCCGAGTATGCATGTTTGCAATTCCCGTGTATAGTTCAATCTCAATACAAATTCTGACATTCCAATGCTCCTTCCTAGCGTTGAGGGAAATGGTTACCTTTTTTTTTTCTTTTTGTTTTACCTCATTCATACTTTATTCAGTTTATAATTATAATTAACAATTATTTCCAAAGTTTATTAGAAATATTTAACAAAAAAAAAAGAAAAAATTATGCTGGTAAAAAATCGATTAGGCATTCATTTGCATATCTCATCAGACAGTATACTGGCTTATGAATGAGAAAAATTCCGAGCAATCCTTGGATGTTACAATTTTTTTTAATATCAACAACTGAACTTATTAAAAATAATTTAAAAATTATAATAGGAAGAATAAAAAGTATTAGCGGACCCAGAGGTTCAATGCCGACACTATCATTAATCGTTGCCATCATCCTCTCCAACAATAAACCCTTTCGAAGCCTAAGCCCACAAGATCATAATGAACATTTGTAATCGACAGAGAGAAAAAAAAAAAAAAAATTCACTCCTCAAAATTTGAGATTTTACGTTTCATGAAACCGAATTCAAGAAATCCGAATAAAAAAATTTGTCCAGCGCCCGCGACTTTTCACCGAGACTGCCGGATCGATTACAGATTATTATCATATTATTTTGATAGATTGGGCACATATATCAAAGGGAGTCACCCCAGGGTCCTCTGAACTTGATATTACCATCCGGCATTTAATATTAAAATGCCTGCCGATCTTACGTTTCATATACCCATATCGGTTATTTAACTATAGTATTATTAGTTATGTTAGTATATTAGTTAACTATATTAATTATGTTATTATATAGTTATTAGTTATTAATATTATATATTAACTATATTAGTTATATAACATTATTTAACTATATTTCTTAAAGGGAATTTTGTCTACTTTACGATAATGCAATCGCAAGTAAATTGCCTCGAAAATTTTTTGAGTGATCGCTTACTATTCAACAAAAAACGTGACACTTAAAAAAAAACACGAAACATCAATTTCTTGCTTATCTGTGTAGAATCGGACCATGGGTCAATATGAACTTTTTTTGTTGCTCTTGAAGTCGATTGCCACCTCTTTAAATATTTCCCGTGCCTCTCGGAACACACTGTATATATTTCAGCCGAAAAATGTCATTTTTCTTTATTTTATACCTAAAATCAGAAATAACATCTAAATTATTGATATCGTGTTATGGGATTGGTATCATTCGATTAAGAAACAAAAAAAACTATAAGACAGTATACCTAACTCGACTTAATTCGTGCTCAAGTTATTTTTCAAATATCCCGCCCCCATTTCAATCGTCCCAGAAAGGTTGTTTGCCTGGAAATTTGGGTGGATTCTGAATATGTCGATTCTTAGTACCATGTCCAAAGTTTCATAAATGTACAAATTTTGTTGTTCATTTGGGCTTATTTTTCCTTTACTATTAAAAAAAAAAAATCATAATTATTCCAAAATAATTTAGTCAATCTAGCCAAAAAAATATGGCCTTTAGATGAAAGGAAACGGATTCTAAATGGAAAGTAACGAAATTAAATGAAAAAGTTGACGGAAACTTTAGGGATCCGCTTTTCTTTTTTTTTTTTTGTTGTTAAGAGAAAAAGTCCTATTACAAGTTTCAAACGGTCTTAAGAAAGACTTTTATCTCAGATAATGGATTGAGGCCTTAGCTAACACTCTAACACTAACAGCTCGTCGAGTTTCTCCGTTTAATCAACATTTCCTGATTATTTTCTTTCATTTAAAAAGAAAAGAAAGTTTCATATATATATATATATATATATATATATATATATATATATATATATATATATATATATATTTTTTTTTTAATAACACATTATTTAAAAAAAATAAAACTTGAGAGTATTAGTTACCAGAAGTTCCTTGAAAATGTTAGGCTGCCTGCTTGGACTAATTAGTCAAGCTGAAATTTTAATATAAATCATTAAAATTAATCTAAGATTATAATAAAGCAATGATTTCTTATAGCGATATGAGAGGCAGATGCTCCCAGTTGCGTTAATATAGTAGATGTTCCCTGCCAAGGATTAAAGTAACAATGAACAATAACAGGTTTAAAGCACATATAGGCGGTTTAAAAATGAAAAAAGAAAAAGGATTTTAAATGTTTGCATTATTTACATTCTCTTATAAAAAAAAAAAATATTAGAACTTTATATTGGCGAAGAGAAATATATATTTCAAAAGTCATATTTTTAAAAAGTTTAATATCATTTGAAATATTCGAAATTTAAGTTTCAATTGATTATGGGACATAAACACCACCTCTATCGATTCCCGCTCATGATTTATTGACAAAAAAAAAATTGGAAATGGTCTAAAAATCAAATATTGATGACGTAAGCACCAAATACTAACGACTCTCAGTCCTTACTCTGGTCTACACCGGTGCTAGAATCATTTAAAATATATTGCAATTATTAAGATTTCGCCAGGCAAATAAACTTCAACTGAATAAAACATCAGGTACTAGACGAACTTCAAGACCTAAAAAACACATCGAAATTCAGGGAAATACTCAATTTTGTAAAGGAAACTAGGATGTGGAGGGATATATAGTTATGTTAATATCCTAAAGTTCCCAATTATGATTTTAGAGACTTTTATTCACAATAAATTTTATCATTAGATATATTTGTATGTATATATTTGTATTATATAGTATAACATAGGTATAAAACTCTATACCATAATATTTGTAAAAAAAAAAAAAAAAAAAGAAATGTATTGTATATTTGTATAAAACCTGATTGTATAAAATCTTATGATATAATATTTGTAAAAAATTCTGTTGTATAATATTTTAGGCGTCGCTAATAACAAATCTAAATGTTGATGCGACGTTAAATAAAGATCATTTAAAAAAAAAAAAAAAAACTTCAACTGAATACAGTAAAAAATAAAATTAAAAAAATATATATTGTTATTTAGGTAAAAATAGTGTCCTGTAATTTTTCAAAAAACGACGTCGATATGTTTCAAGGCCCTCGATTTTCAAGAATGTTAAAGAGTTTAAAGATTGAGAGTTCATTTTATAAAAAAAGAAACTTAGGTTGCAATCAACAGTATTCCAAACGATAAGATTCAATATTCTTCTTATCTACCTCAAATCATCCAAATTCTCGAAAAATCATCAGAACTGTTTCAAAAATCATCATTTAGAGCTTCTGCCCGTGAGCGAATGTGTATGTAATTTTTTTTTTTCATTCCGAAAATTGTTTTTATTTAATGTTTTTTTATCACTTACATTAACAATGTATCATATACTCTTATTAAGAGAGAGAAATGATTTATTGAAAATCAGTGCTGCCCAAATATATTGGGTTGCTACAATACACAGCGTACTGATCAATCCATAGTGGATAATATATATATATATATATATATATATATATATATATATATATATATATATATATATATATATATATACATACACATTTTACATTTATTTCTTTTTATCATTCATACACATAATTCATAGCATTTTCGTCTTTATTCGATTACGCACCATTTTCTTTTTCTATCTTTTATTTATTTTTATCCATCATCTCCATAATTCTCCCTTCCAGTTAACAATCAACCCTTTCTTAATCCAGTATACAAACTCAAGATAATTGGAAAATTTATGAAACTAATCAAACATCAATATCTGAACGCACACATATAGATCAAACAGTACAGGAAAAAAAAATATATACAAACAAAATATCAGTAGCATTATACGGCGGCAAATACCATCCTTGATGTGGATTGTCTGTATAATAAATAAACAAGCCACTGGACCAATTCCTCCCTGTAGTCCTCTTCGGAGGTTGAGAGAGAAGCGTTGGGATTTCCTCGAATCCGTCATTGTCTTGATTATAAGTTCCACTACAGTTTCAGACAAATACAGAAAAGAAAATATAGGTTTTTCAATTTAACGAGCAATATCAAAAACGATCACAACCAAGAATAAAGATTTTCAACATGGCCTCATGGGAATTCGAAAGGGAAAAGACAATCCTAAAATCCATAATAAGAAATGGAAGGTGGTGACATAATCTATAATTGAGTAAAAACGAGGTAGTAAGACCATTAGGTGCTGGACCTGCCTTTGGAAGGCTCACTTATTCCTACTTAAAACGGGTTCATAATAAAATTGAATCAAGGAGGGCGGGTAATAAGGGGTAATACCCAACCACCCATAAATTGTCGAGGAAATGGAAATATTAATGCCAGAGGAAATGTAGGGCAGGCATTTAGTTCCCCCAATCATCCCTTCCCGTTCCCAACCATCCTTGTCTTCTCCCTTCCTTCTGATTGCCTTAAGATAGAGCTCATCACAGAGGGCTTAATTGTCTTACCGTTACATGTTTATACTTTAATAAAAATTAGATTAAATGCTATATTTATAAGCATCAGGCAATCACATTTAAAAAATTTACAAACACACCTATATATTTATATCCATACAAACCACCCCGACGACTTTCGAGGCGGTGGCCTAAGCTCTAAAGATTTGTTAAATTGACCGCTATAAATCGGATGAGCGCAATTTCTATGCAATTAATGGTCCGATATCGATGATTTCTTTTTTGTTTTATAGATAATTTAATTACTTTTTATAAGATCGTATACATAATGTAATAATTATAATAATAATAAACTTTTTATTTATTCCGGGACAAGTCCCTTTAGAATAACAATTACAGGCAGTGATAGCCTTTGATTAGATGGAATAGAAAAGCATGAGTTAGCACAAAACAAAAATAAAAAAGTCAATAAATAAATACAAGTGAAAATTACAACGTCATAAAAGAACTGGATGGACAAGAAGTGATTGAATAAGCGGGATTTGAAGGTGGGGAGGGTTTGGAGCGACCGATGGATGAGTAACGAATAAGAAAAGATCTGTCGAAAGCTACGGTACAATGAGCCGCTGTATATAAATCTGAAGGCCGAGAACGGCTATAGCGAGAATGGACAGAAGATTTGAATTGAAGGGGGTCGATAATGAATGATGGACGACGGGTTTGGATAACTTGGTGGAGAAAGTAAAGGTTGGAAGGGTAAAGCCACTTCAACTCTTCATAGAATCGGGAGACAGAGGCGTCCCTCGGGATAATATAATGTAGCATGAAATTCATACTTTTTGGGTTTTGCGCTAATAAAATATCATCATAACATTTATTCCTACATTTTACAGGTGATGTACTACATGTCTGAAAAGTTAAAGAGCTTTGAGAAGAATTTAGGCAAGCTTCATCAAAATCGTCAGAGCTATTTTCGAGAAAATTGTAAAAAAAAAAAAGTGAAAGTGCCAATTCCGGTTAGTCGATTTTGACAAAAAAGTTGCTGTAAGAACGAAATTAGGTGTAATTGCAGTTTGGTACCAATTTTCGTTATTGAAGTAGGCTGTTCACATACACACAAATCATTTTGCGAGACGAGGTAATTTGGATTCAGAGGACCTTAAAACGTACATTTCCGTTGAAAACTCAAATTCGATAAATTTAACGATCGCAATACTTTCCCTTACTAGATATTTCATACATGGATAAGAGAAAATAAAAAAGGAGACAACCAGATATTGAAGAATTATGATGTTTAAGACTTCAATAAATTGTCGCAAATAGAGCTCATATTAATTTTTTAATTCAAGGTGTATATTAACTTAAAAACATAACAGGCTAGATAAATAAAATTTAGAAATTGTTGCTACGACCAAATTCGTTGATTGTAGTAAATTTATTTCACGGGATATCCAATCAAAATTGCCAGACAATCAACCTACTTTGGGTCAATTTCTCCTTAGTTTTTAGTTATATGTGTAACCAATGTATTTAACATTGTGAAAAATTATGGTATATCAGGCAACAGGGTAATATCACAGTCAATAAAACCACCATTTTCGATCCTATAGAGTTCTCCTAAGGTCGAAAGAAAAGGAGAAAAGACACTTGAGGAAAGAACGAGTAGCAGTCAACATCAACCTGTAGCCTAGTTTCCATTTAAATTGTAGTTTGTATATAGGCAAGAAAACGCCTCATTTTAAGTACTTAATGTTTATTGGTAAAATGTGTAAAAAGATCTGCACATTTTTAAGTAATAGTTAATATTAATGTTAATTTTCATTTTAAAATATAAGGTTCAATATAATTTCATTCACATTTATTTCATTAATAACTTTTATTATCAACTTCCCTGAATCAACACGAATATCTTTGGAGAAGAAAGGGATATATATTTTAATTGATGGCGAATATTTTTTTTATTGAGTATTGTTATTTATGTTTTATACTTAGTAGCACTTTACGTAAATATCATGGCATTAGTCTTACTGTTGAGGTCACAAGGTTGCCATCTCGTTTTCTCTCTTTGTTTAAGTATAGAATACTAATTATTTTCCTTGAGATCTTTAAATGAAACAGCAGGCAGAAGAAACTAACAAGTGGAGTAGGGAAAGATAAAATGTAAGAATTAATAATGTGATTAAGATTAAACTAAATACTTAATGTAATTTCTAATGATGAAGATACAGTTAGCCGTAGGAGGAGATGGTAACGGGAGGAGGAAGAGGGGACGGATGGTATGCCGACGTTTCGAACTAAACTGTAGGCCTTCATGTGTGCTAAGAAAACAAGATACATTCCATTAAAGAAAATTAGAATAAATATAGTAGAAATCAGAATAGAATAGAAAAAAAACCTTTATTCTGGTACAAAGTCCCTTGAGAATAACAAACAAAAATAAAAAAATAATGATAATTACTTGCCATAAGATATATTATTTATGTATGGTATATACACCAAAAGAAAAAATATATACATAAAAAGGAAATAAAATAAATATATTTAATAAGAAAAAAAATAATATTTACATCTGTAACATAAATATATTTCAAAAGATATATACACAAGAAAGAATTACATGAAGGAATGTGAAACAAAATAGTATATATTTATTTTATTTTATTTTTTTTTCGGTTGGCACTATAGACCGCGAAGATCTTTGGCCGCGCGATGTGGTATTCATACAGACCATATGTATATATATGTATATGTATACATGTATATGTATATATATATATATATATATATATAGCAATACATATGGAATATTTAGCAATACATATATACATATATATATATATATATATATATATATATATATATATATATATATATATATATATATATATATATATATATGTATATATGTATTGCTAAATATTCCATATGTATTGCTTGCGAGAGAACCAGACAGCCTGGAGGGAGTCACCCAACCTCACGTTGCTACGAACCATGGTTTCCATGGTGCAGCGGCAGACTATCTATAGCTCCATAACCGGTCCTTTTGGGGCCAATTCGGGAGTGTCCTTCCCACCGACTCACTCGGCTTCAAGGACAGTGACAAACCGGTCAAGATCCACGGATTATGGCTGTTCGAAGTCAGCAGGCGCACGAGGACCTATATTTCTTTCCCCGAAGCAGACCGTCCATGGACCAAGCCTACGGGTGGCTATTTTATGTCCTGGAAAACCACACCGCGATTCTCAATTTATGTACACGGGGTAGGGTCTCATATATATATATATATATATATATATATATATATATATATATATATATATATATATATATTAATAAGTTTGATTATTATATATGAAAATGATAGCTAAATTATAAATATTCATATCACTTACTACTTCATTTTTTCATATAATTCTGTGAATACTATTTTATTTCGGCACACACGGCTATGGGCCGAAGCTATGGGCTTCTTGCTTGACCGCAACCCCAACCATCTTTAACTTTGTTAATTTAATTTCAAGGTTAAATTAATTTATGGTTAGTCTTTATTTGTTTTTAATTATTTTTATTAACTCTGCATACCGCAAAACAAGAATACATTTCTATTCTGCTAATCTTGTTTTTCAACTTCGCGGATCACTACATTTTTGGCCTATACTGTTGTATTGATTGGACTGTACTCCATGAACATTCAGATAATAAATTATTAAAAAAAAAAAAAAATGCGCTATTAATAAACACAAAATATTAGGAAACATTGAAAAAATAATTTGTATTATTTTCACCAGCAATTATGTATATCAAGTATTTAAATTTTAATTTTCTCGGTTACTTTAAATTCAAAATGTATGAGTTATCAATTGATCATTTCTTGTTAAGTTCAATTTCTTGCAATATATTACAAAAGATTATTAAGTTCCGGTCCAGTTAGGGTGCAGCATTAGCAAGAGAAAATTGAGAGAAATGCTTTGAAAAGACTCACAAACTTGAGCTAATAAAATATAAAATTAAATTATAATAGATAATTTAATTATTAGTAATTAAATAGGTATCGGAATTAAAACGTTATGAATGCACTAATATGATAATGTTACTCTAAAATTTGACACATAACTTAAAATGTTACTCTGTTATAATAAAAGAAATTATTTTCAATAAGAGATATATTTTATCTGTATAAATTTAATAACAACTTTCGTTGGAAGGTAGTTGTAAAATTTATTTTATTGATATAAAATAACACAATCTGCCATACTCAACAGCAATAGGTAATTAAAATTAGATTAGGAAAAATCAGTATCTACAATAAATCTGAAAAAAATCGAAATTATTTCTTCCAGATTAAAAAAAAAAAATTCATCTTTACGCAAATTGAAGAGTTCCATTAGTTATTTATATTCAATAACAGTATATTGAACAAAAAATATCTGACGTAGACAACACATGACTTCCTTGTACGCCTATTAAACTATAAATAACTGGCTCAAAAAGTGATCCTGAATTTGGTTAATAGTTTACGAAGATTACAGTATCTCAAAAACAACACTCGGTTACACTCGTAACCTTTATTACCGAAACATATCATTTATGTATATAATTTAAATATAATTTTTGATGTAAGCTTATTATGACCTACAAGTAAAGTACTCTTTTCGGCTCACCAATTTTAACCAAAATGTAGAAAATACATTCACACCAATATAAAAGTCCTATTTACCAAATCTGAGATGTTTTACATTAAATTTTAATATAATTTTTTATGAAAGTCTAATATGACCTTCAAGTAAAGTACCGTTTCCGGTTTTCCAATTTAGACCAAAATCTAGTATGATATTTAAATCAATATATAAGTTATAAGTACTAAATTTGAGAAGTTTTGCAAAGTATTTTAATATAATTTTTGATGGAAATCAATTATGACCTTCAAGTAAAGTACCACTTCCGGTGATTAAACAGTGATCGAAAAGGGAGGTTCACAACTAGATTTTACAGTAATCCTAAGTACAGAATTTTAACTTTCTACGGCTAACTGTTTTTGAGTTATGCGAGATACGAATGTACGTACGTACAGACGACACGACGAAACTAGTCAAAATATATTCAGGGATGGTATAAAATGGGCATTTCCGTTTTACTTCGTACAATATAGCTAAATTGAAATTATAATATAATGAAAATATCAGAGAACTGTAGTAATTTTGAAAATATCAGTAAAATTACGAATAAATTTTAACAGACGCAGACAAGGACTTGAGCCTCGAAGCACAATATCCAGTGAAAAAAAATTCCATATCTGGCGGAAGAGCTTTTGATGTAAGTAGAAGATATTAATCTGGAAGCCGGCTGCAGTAATAAAAAAAAAAAAAAAAAAAAAAAAAAGAAAGTTGCTACAAGTTAGAATGGCGAATAAGACCGCTTCAGAGAGTTTTCCAATCTCGTTCCTCTAAACATTCTCTTCAACTTGGAAGTAGTTAAAAATTGAAAAACTCCTCAAAGCCGTGAGCGAAGTTCCATAATGGAAGCCTTTCCTGAAAACTGCATGGGAAAACCGGCACCGAAATTAACGTTTTATCACTCTTTGAGGAAAAGCCGTTCTGGATGCAGAGCGGCGATGGTTTGCAGCGACAATACACTTCATACATAGTTGAGGGCTCTTCTTGGTCCCTGCATGCTAACTATTGCATTAATACCAGACCTCCGCTCTAGGCAACTGCTCTATGCTCTAGGGTCTATATTAATACCGTCGTATTAGATCAATTATCCTAAGGAATTAATATCGATACAAACGGGTTAGGAAGAGGGCGAAACCCTTGATAAAATTATAAACTGCTACAGCTAATTTTGAATATCTGTTAAAAATATGTAATAGTAACTTTTATTTGATAGAAAGTAGCTCTTCCGAGTCTAAGCTAATTTATAATTAGGGATTGATAAATTATTTGCCACTTCTATAATTTTATTTTTATTGAAAACTAGTTTCGTATAACCTTCCCATTAGGTGTGTCGAGTTTTGTAAAAAAAAAAACCCACCGTTAATAGGTTATTACGGTTATTTTAAATGAAATGAAACTGTTACTGGCATTGCTACAAATAACTGGTCGTTGGCAAGACCTTTAATTCAAGTAAATTACACATTGATCTTCAAGAAATAACCTAAAAAACTATTACACGAGTAAAACAAATAGCTGAAATCCTGAAAATAACTGATTATTAGAAGAACCTTTGATAGTGCTTGGTGTGCCTAACCAAAATTATTCCATAAATAGTTGACATCCACATGATGGTATGTATAGAAGGATCAATCTAATTAGGGATGGATACATTTTTTGCCACTTATATGAATTTTTTTTATTGAAAACTAGTTTCGAATGTTACACATACATCTTCAGTTCTAAAAGCACACAAAAATAAGCAATTCAAAATATAGTTTGATATTATTATACATATTAAATTAGATATAATATAAATCAGTATTATAAAACATTTATGAATTTAATAAAGACAAACATTAAATTAAATCAAATACGTGTTGGTACTCACCAAGGTTTAAATGGATTATATCAAACAGAAAAGTTTGTACTGGTTTCTTCTAGGGTTGAACTAACACTGAAAGAAAGGTAGATAAGGATGTTTATAGGGAAACAGTTTAAGGGTCGGGGTTTTTCTAGTAATGCCGGTGAGTAATTGGTTTTTCTGTTATAGATGGGAATAAATTTAAGATTGGACTATTGGAGATATTTATTTGGTCATTTAAGCAAAAATCTGGATTGGATTTGAAACATTTTATTATTTCAAGTGCTTCATATATATTTAATTTGAGGCGGTTTTTTTTATTGTTATTTTTGAATTTTTTGAGTGTTTATAGAACTGAACATGAATGTATAAAATTCGAAACTAGTTTTCAATAAAACAAATTTATAGAAGTGGCAAATAATTTATCAATCCCTAATTATAAATCATATGAGGGCCTTTGAAATTTGCATTAAAAATATTAAAAAACGGTCCAAATTATTACAATTCCTTTACATAATACATTTTTGTCTTCCAATGTTTAGCCTTTTTTACCCCTCATTTTTATCCTACAAATTTTAAATTAATACACTTCATTTACATAATAAATTTTTTTCCTCCAATTTTTTTTTCACAAGATTGTATTGTTCTGAATTACTCACCGTAATTGGACGATAGAAATGTATTAAAATTCAATTTCCTAACCAAAAATTAATGATTTTGAAGTCAAACATAACGAAACTACAAAATAAGAACATAGAAAAAAATCAGCGCAAGGCTGTTTTTAGTTTTTTACGTGCCTCTATGACTCTATACTCAACTACTTCCAGCGCCTGCTCTTTGATAAACGGCAATATTCCTCACAGAAAATTGACGATTACAACAAGATTAGTAAACTGTTTTCCACAAGACTGAAATTTAAAATTTCGATCAGAGAGGCTGCCATTAGAGTAAAAGCTCTAGAGTTATATAACCTGCATGTAAGGAGAGATGGTTGGGGAAGATGGGACATTCGACCTTGTTTTCACTGACTGGGAGTCTGCAATAACAGTTCTGGTCTGAATACATAAGATATCAAGATGGATTCCGGCTCGGGTCTTACTACCAACTCCCATCTCTCAACGTCTGTCTCTTACTTCATACAATATTTTTTCAAGTGAAAAAATAAAATCACTTCAATTCTCTAAATTATTTGCTAATATCTTATATTTTATCTTGTTGTAAAGTTAGGCTTAAAAAAGATATTTCTAGAAATAACCGATTATTACTTCCTTGTACATAGTAAAGGAAATATTGTATTCGGGAAAATTTTCAGATTTCAACGTAAATATCCATTTTGACTAGTTTCGTCTTGGCCTCTGTACGTACGTTCGTATCTCACTTAAGAACAGTAGTTATTTTACTTTTGAAGGTCATAATAGTTTTTATAAAAAAATATATTAAAATATAATATATAACCTCTCAAATTTAGTATATACGACTTATATATCAATATAAATAATATACCAGATTTTTGTTGAAATTGGCAGTAAAGCGGTACTTTACTTGACGGTCATAATAGATTTTGATCACGAGTTGTTTAATTTTAGAAATAAATGCTTCAAATAATAATTTTCGAAATTTAAATGCCATATAAATTAAATTAGCACTTATTACGGAATACATAAAAATATATAAAAAATAATAGGTACGATTACTAAAGAAAAAATCTCGATTAAATTAGCACGGTTCCTACACCTCCGTAAGTAAAAATCATTTTACAGTTTAGACTTGCTGGCCACATCAGATTTTTTAAATGGTTCCCAATCAATTTTAGAAATAAAAGCGTCAAATAAATGTTTTATAAAATTCTACCACATCCAGAATTACGACTCCAGGACAGGGTCATAAATAACCGAAGCCAATAGAAGTCCTGACGCCTAGTGTCGTTTTTGAGACACTGTTATCTTCGGAAACTAGAAAACATATCCAGGACCACCCTTTTGAGGCACCGATTTATAGTTACACGAGTATGTTTTTTTTATCAAAGCTTTGATCAAAATCACTTTGATCAAAAAACTTACTCATATAAACAGGCTTCAGCAATTTGCTCGTGTAACTTACCGTTAATACGAGTAAGTTTTCTTATTAAAGTGAGTTTGATCAAAAAACTTACTCGTTTAAAGCAGCTTTAATAGGCGTACAAGGATGTCATGCGGTGTCCACATCAGATATTTTAAATATAAAGTAAATATCATACTCACTTTATAAACTTTAGTTGAACTTTAAGATGTTCAGTTATTTTCTAAACATCTCATGTTTCTTACAATATCAAAGATTATTTTACAGAAGGTAATAAATGTATAATAATAAATATTCCATCACCAGTCTGATATTCTGTAATATACCTGTTTGTTCTTGAGGGATTCAGATTTAATTTTCATTTTTTGCCACATTAAATTCATACAATATTCCCGGTAATTTTAATAGTAAAACTATCCTATAACAGTTTGACATGGTTTAAATAACAGTCATTCCGACAAGTCTCTGCACCTTGCCAAGATGGCTTGAATCATTATGGCAATTGTAACTTAATTCTAAGATAGATCCTAGTTGTATTAACCCTGTATTTCCATAATTTAACTCTTTGAAGTTTTTATTTATATATCCGAGAAGATTTTGGGTAAATACCAGAGTGGTTTTAGACCAGATAGATCCACTACAGCCCATATTTTCTCGATTAGGCAAATTTTTTAAAAAACATGCGAGTACCAAACAGACTTACAGCACTTTTTTATAGATTTTAAGCAAGCATATGACGTTATAAACAGGAAATAATTAATGAAGATAATGATTAAATCGGAAATATAAAAAAAAAAACTAATAACTTTGACAAGAAT
Source organism: Rhaphigaster nebulosa (assembly GCA_948150685.1). Taxonomy (NCBI): domain Eukaryota; kingdom Metazoa; phylum Arthropoda; class Insecta; order Hemiptera; family Pentatomidae; genus Rhaphigaster; species Rhaphigaster nebulosa. The sequence goes on from OX411309.1 coordinate 152,138,552, forward strand.
GACCTAAACTGTAGTAGATCCATGGTGAAGATGAAGGGTCTGTTGTCGAAGGATTTCGAGGTGAGAGATGGACTAAAGCAAGGTAGTCCATTATCTCATACTCTGTTTAATATAGCCTAAGAATATGCAAAAAGAGCAATCAGACATATCGTGGTTGTACTATTTACAGCAGGATGACACAGCATTTGTGCTATCCTCACGATTACGAATTAGAACTTTGCTCCCTCTAATATTTCCCGAAAAAAAAAAAAACACAAAAAATTAATTTCAACATTACGCCTTATAATTTCGAATTGCGCTCACTTAAAAACGGAGCAGCCAAACGAAAAAATCCTTAGAATCAATATTGTAGGCAACTTACTCTTCTTTAATTTAGTATAAAATAAATATTAGAATTTATTCAAATAATGCATGTTTTCCAGGTATGAGCAAAAAACAACAAAAAACATTTTTTTTTCTTTTATTATGCTTCCGGGACCAATTCGCGGTAACAAAGTTAAAATTCGTAACCAGTACCCTGAAAAACATAAATGAACAGATTTTCAGAACATCTCCAAAATTTTCCTACAAGAAATAAAACAACATAGGCAGGAGCTCTTAAAAAAATTGAAATGGCGGCAAAACAACCAGAACTGCAAATCAATGAGTTGACGATTTTTTATATATTAACCACAAGAAAATCGTGTGCAGCAGATGAATGTGTCGAAATAGGAAACCATACCCTGAAAGCAGTCAAAACCTCTAAGTATTGGGGTGCGTCAATTACAGAAAATAATGAAATAGTAGAGGAACTGAAAGCAAAGATGACCGCTGGGAATATATGCTGTTTTTTACTGCGAAAAATACTAAATTATAGAGTCCTGTCTCACAGAATCAAGATCATGGTGTATGAGAAACTCATATGACTGCTGCTGCATGATATCTATGTCGTCTTTAAGGAAACTGCTGGCCTGGGAGAGAAGGGTTCTCCAAAGAGGAACTGTGCCGATTATGTGCGAAACCTGATTTGTTCACACACCTACATTGTGAGGATAAGCCAGATGTGTCCAAATAGCTGCTCGAAGACCAACCTGGTGGAAGACGTGGTAGAAGAGGACCTCGTCTGAGGTGGCTTGATGAGGTGGAGGACATCCTGAAGAGGATGGGAATCAGAAAATGGCGGATGCCTGCCCGGGATAGGAGTGAGTGGAGGAAAGTGAGAGGTCCAGGTTCTTGCATGACTCTTGCGCCAAGAATAAATAAAAATATACACACATAAATTATGGACCAATCCGCTTTTTCAGAGATCGGATCTGAATTATTCACTCCAAGCGAAGTGCTACTACTCCGACTCTTTGAAACAGAAACAAAATGGGTGGACGTAGGTCGTCATCCACTGATAAGAACTACCTAGATCTCTTATCATGATTTACTCAAAAGAGCCATGAGCTTGTAGGAACACTAAAAAAATCAATAACAGAGTCAGTTCATTAGAATGTGGCCCATCTCAATTAGAGATCCTTAACTAGTTTACCAAATATACAATTGGATACGTTAAAGAGATTGCAATACAGAATGTAACTAAATAATCGTTCCGTAAATAATTCGATGTTGAAATAAAATGATGACGAAACTGAACAAGAACTTATCTCTCAAGTTTCCCCGAAAGTTGTATCGAATTTCCTTGACAATCGATCAACTGGCAAGCATATTATGAAAATGAAATATCAAAAACTTTCTAAGAAGGGAAACTTTTTGAAGAGAGGAATTGGAAGGAGGAAGAAGAACCGAGCAGAAGAGATAGAGGAATTTCCATTATTGACATTGGCTGATAATGAAAAAATAATAAATACCATCCCGACGGCAATAATTCCATCTGCATCGCCCTCACGGGGACCAATCAGGTTAGTTCCCGCCGCTGACGAAATACTGGAGCGGCAAACTGCTAAACCATTTCTCTCGAGTTAGCTGAGATATAATCGGATTTAGTGTTTGCGGGGGCAAATCCAATCTATACGAGGTCTTCTGCACCCTGTCGTATTTTTTTTTTCGCGGATTTAATACAGTCGAAGAAGGAAAATAGGGGTCTGGACATTTTGACAGCTTCAAAAAAAAAAAAAAAAAAAAAAAAAAAAAAAAAAAAAAAAAAAAAAAAAAAAAAAAAAAAAAAAAAAAAAAAAAAAAAAAAAAAAAAAAAAAAAAAACAGAAAAAGTAAAATAATCATATAATAGGGATTAATAATATTGGAATGGCAGAGATAATCGATAGGTCGCCTCGCCTAACGGGATTTCAGTTGAAGACGGGATTGGGCGGAGTCATCGAATGATTTTATATCGGAAAGCAATCTTTCATTAAACAATTATAGAACATTGATAAAACTATAATTAATTAAAAAACAAGACAACAAATATTTAGGCAATTTCCATTATTATTAACAATGTATAATGAATTTACAAATAGCATTTCAAAATTTGATTTTTTTTAAAAATTCAAAACACTTTACAAAAAGTGGAATGTATATATATATATATATATATATATATATATATATATATATATATATATATATATATATAAATATGCAGGAGTAAAAGCTAAAATTAAACATAATCAACTGTTACGACATAAATGAAAAAATCCAAAAAAGAAGCCAAGAGTCTCAAAAATAACAGAAAAATAAAATAAAAAAATCACCTGTCGATATTTCGCCAATTCAGGCATCATCAGGACATCAGGAGAGAAATAAAAAAAATATAAAGAAAAAAAAACCAATTAAGAACAAAATGCAGCACATCTCACATCCAGAGTAAAAAAAAGTCACTAAACAGAGGCAGCACCCCACACCAAGACATCCAGGCACATACTGAGAGAAAAGGGAGGTTACATGACAACAGCTGTGAAAAGTTAAATTACAAACAGCTGATCATAAAAAAAAGAGGAAATAATCATAATCTAAAAATGTATAAAAAATCATAAATATAGGTCAAATAGTTTAATAAGATAAGATCAACCAAATACAAGAAGAAAAGGAAAGTTTATATGCACAGAAGAGGAAGGTCTTCATAAAGACAACAGTCGATACACGCCCATTCCACAAAATATATTAATATGCAAGAGCAAAAGCTCAAAATGAGACATAAATAATTTTTAGAACATAAATGGAAAAATCCAAAAAAAGAAGACAAGAGTCTCAAAAATAAGAGAAAAAAAAATCATCTATCGATATTTCGCCAATTCAGTCATCTTCAGGACAGCAGGAGAGAAAGAAATAAAATATAAAGAAAAAAACACTTAATAAAGAAAAAAATGCAGCAAATCTCAAATCCAGAGTCAAAAAATTAATTTGTATATATATATATATATATATATATATATATATATATATATATATATATATATATATATATATATATATATATATATATATATATATATAGAGAGAGAGAGAGAGAGAGAGAATATAGTAGAGAATATATATATATATATATATATATATATATATATATATATATATATTATATGCATTATCTTCTTACACATCGCAAAAATAGAATGAAAGAGGTAGGACTCAAAATTTCTAACATCAGCAATTTTAATAGTTGGACCACTCTATCGTCCACAAGAGCAGCTAGCCCTCAAATTTAGGCCAAAACAATAGACCCAATAGGAGGTCTACTAGAAACATTTCTTAGAGGAAACGCCCTGTGAGTTCCTAAATGGGACCTGGGTCCTATGTTCGTTCGAACAAAGAAACATTTTTAGGTGTGCCCCTTTCATTCTGTATATGCGATACAAGGAATGTCTTCTTACAGACATTTATTATTTTGGATAGCACAGGCAGCCCGGAGGGTGACACCCAACCTCGCGTTGCTCCGAATCATGGTTTCCATTTTTTCAGCGGTAGGCTACCCATAGCTATTAATTTCTCGACCTAAAGAAGTATCACCTTCATAAAAAAAACCCTTTGCACTATAAAGGTACTCTGTGACCTTTTCCTCTTTCCTCCCCCCCCTCGTAATAGTAAAGGATAAAGGATAAAGGATAATTGCTGAGCGGTCGAGAATAGCAAAGCTACAAAGGGCCAAAGGAGGAAGGGACGAGACGCATTGCCCTCATTGTAAGGGCTGGCTGGAGGGTAGAGCGAGCATTGTGGCACGGGTCCGTTTTACAAGAACAATAAAGGGCAGATTAGTTAGAGGAGATTAGTTAGATTTATCCCCACTACGATCTGATAATACTCGGCGTCCTTTGAAAGGTCGGCAAAGAACAGAGGGCGGGTCTTAGATTTACAGGTTTAGCAAAAGATTACAGGACGGAGCAAAAGATAATAGTCAGTAAGATTGGCTTTGATAATGGCTTTCAGACATTTCAGTAATTAAAAATTATGATTTTTAATTACTGAAATTAATCCTAAAATAATGTGTAACTGTTACATAGAAATTTATTTTTAGGCAATTTATTTTTCGGTTTTCTGCTGATCAGCTGTTTGAATATAGTCGCTCTAAGTTGTTAAGTTACCTATCTTTTTCCTTCAGTTGTGTGTTTAGATGTCTTAGAGTGATGTAATTTCTCTAATTTATTTATTATTATTTATTTTATTTATAAAGCGAAAAACTAACCACCCCCGGTAACAAAAAAACTTTACCTGTTACAGTAATTAGCTTACCATTTTCGCATTTAGGACTACATAATAACATACCTCGCATTCACCTGTTCTCATCAATATTACAAAAATCATTTCGATCTGACCTATTACAAGATGGAAAATTCAATAGACACCTGAAGTCCTACGTCTTCAGGTAGTGAGGGACTCGAACCCACTAAAGCCATTTTCTTATGCAACAACTGAGCTGGCACTAGCTGCTCTTCTTTCATATGGTGATCTCGGTTGTGGGATATAGCCCACTGGCTAATATTCCGATTTAGTGTTTTATATATATATATATATATATATATATATATATATATATATATATATATATATATATAGAGAGAGAGAGAGAGAGAGAGAGTGAGAGAGATAGATAGATAAAAAAACTTTATTCTGGAATTAGGTCCCTTAAGAATAACATGAATACAAAATACAGATCAGTTAATTTTTACAATATTTTCAGTAAAATAAATAAGCAAATAAATAAGTTTTTTTTATCGAAAAATATAATTAATTTGAACAAAACAAAAAAAAAAACAAGAAATAAGAAAAGAAAAAGAGAGAAAATGAAAAATACAAAAATAATGAATTGATTAGCAAACTTGAAGTTTGCACATTAAAAACTATTATTCACTTCTGATCCAGATGCTAATTCTAAACTGGAATTTCGCAAATAGAGAGCATCGCTTTGGAGATTAAGAGGGTGTTGGAAAAGGAGAGATTTGAATGAGGATAGAGAAGAAGCATGGCGGATATTAGAAGGAAAGGAATTCCAAAGGGTAGAGGAGCGGGCGAGAAAGGAGCGTTCGAATGTTTTGATTCTGTGGATATATATATATATATATATATATATATATATATATATATATATATATATATATATATAATGTGTGTTATATTGATAATTTTGGATTTGTAATTATAATGATCATTTAGTCCCTCAGCAAGATACCGAAGAATTCCAAAATCGGCATTTTTTCTCCTGTATTCAGGACACACCTTGAATATGGGTTTGTTAGAACTGCTCGGCGATGTTGACACACCGGTGCCAATTCCTATGCCATTAGATTGCCATGGGTAAAGTGGCAGTATTCGAGTTAGAGTCGAGCGATAACCACATCCTTCCAGTTGGTTTAACTCGTAGTTTATATGAATCTGTTCATCAAATAAACTTTAATATTTATTCCATCTGATTTCTTCAAAATGGCAAGATTCCAGCGCTGGAAAATCATGAAATTTCGACATCATCTAACGAGTGTGCTGGTCTTTCAGTCATCTCATTTTCTGTCATGTCAATATGACTTGGTATCTACACAAAGACAATCGTTCTGTATGAAGTTTTTAGAGTGTGTAGAAGACGGTATATTTCTGTGATGGGTGGATTTTATGAATAGGGGTTGTAATACATTAATACATTGGTTGAAATTCCTTACAGGAGTGCTTTAATGGCTGTCAATTCAGCAGTAAATATGGAACATAGGCTATTTAACATGGGATTGATAAATTATTTGCCACTTCTATACATTTTTTTTATTGAAAACTAGTTTCGAATGTTATACATTCATCTTCAGTTCTAAAAACACACAAAAAATTCAAAAATAAGCAATTCAAAATATAGTTTGGTATTATTATACAAATTAAATTAGATGTAATATAATATAAATTAATTTGTATAATAATAGCAAACTATATTTTGAATTGCTTATTTTTGAATTTTTTGTGTGTTTTAGAACTGAGGATGAATGTATAACATTCGAAACTAGTTTTCAATAAAACAAATTTATAGAAGTGGCAAATAATTTATCAATCCCTAATTAGATTGATCCTTCTATACCATCATGCGAATGTCAACTTATTATGAAGCGAGCTAGGCTATTTAATTAAAAATTTTGTGAAGTGTTATGGTTAACTATCTCTATTTTATGTGTCTTATTTAGACTGTTGATGTGAGATGTGGTGTTTTTGGTCCGCATATATATGTGATTTTGGTTTTAAATCCTATTGAAGCCTGAATTGGCGAAACTTAAGACATAAGGCTTTGTTTTTGGAATCTCATAATTATATCCAAGAAATTTTGAAGACTCTTTGAATTATTATTCTTTAAAACAAAATTTAAAAGGATTTTTTTTTTTATAAACCTCAACTATCAGGATACAGCATCGATAGAAGTTTCATTGATTAGAAATAACAAGATGAATTAAAAAATTTATATGTAAAAATAATAACAAGCAATCTCGCATTCTCTCATGATCAGAGGATAGGCAATGATAGAGGTGAAGTAAAAGACAATTCGAATTAAAATAAAAAGAATAATGGTGACATTTCAATTCCTTAAATTCTAATTCGAAAGAGCCCTTTATAACCATTTGAGGTCTGAGAACAGCCTTCTCTGCTTAATTTAAGATCTCGATTTCGCCGGCTGTTGATTAGACGCTGATGCAGATGGGTTTTGCATTTTAAGTTGAATTTACATACGCAATGGAAGCGAGACGATTTTTACACTTCATTTGTGAGTCTAACTAAGGCTAATGCTTTTAGAGGAAGTAGAAGTTACACAGATCTGTTTGAACACAAATATGTCTTTTCCGCCAGGTTGAGATTTACCTGTATAACCTAGGCTTTGGGAACTTTCATAACTGACTATGAATAATCATGGATTTGGATGGGAAAAGTTGTTCCATGGAAGGAAACGCCATGCTTAAATGTCTATAGATACACTTTGGTGGGGTCTTACCAGCGAATGAAAAAGTCATAAGGCGTTATTACATAGTTAGTCTTTTGACAATGATACAAATGGTCGAATTGGATTCTCAATAGGAATAGATAAACAAATATAGTTACGTTGCTAAAACATGACTACTACTATATTATTATTTATTTATTTTTAATAAATAAAATAAAAACAATGGAAACATACACTCATGATTCTTCAGAATTATTCAATAAAATGTCAATAAGAAATTTTCGTTTATAAAAGTAGTCGTGGCTATGTACATGAAGAATCCTAAGTGTATATATATATATATATATATATATATATATAAAAGAATAATAAACTTTATTCTGAGACTAGGTCCCTTAAGAATAACAAGTATATACAAGCAAAAAATGTCTGGCCAAATACTACATTAATAAAGGACAATTAATATTTACAATAATCTCAATTAAACAAATAAGTAACGAAAAAAATAATATCCTTCAGGTAAAAAAAAATATGATAAATATAATGTTACTGACAAAGAAAGAAAATGAAATGAAAGAAGAAAACGTAGAAAAAAAAATATAAAGATAATACGAGTAAAACAATCCTGAGTTAAAACAACATTAAAAACAAATTCTCACTTCTAAACAGAATTTCATTCAATAATATAAAAATGATGAAATAATTCACAGAATTAATACTTTGTATGATAATTGAAACAATTATTTACAACTAATCAAGATATTGATCTTGAATTCAAATTTCATGATCAGACAGTGTATTTTTGGGAAGCGAGGAGGTGTTGAAAAATATGGAATTTGAATGAGGAGAGAGAGAATGTCGGATATTAGAAGGGAGGGAATTCCAGAGGACGATGGAGCGGGCAAGAAAGGAATGTCCTGTGGGAAGGGATATAGAGGCCAGAAAGGCTCAATCTTGTTTCCTGTGAGTGGAAAGAAGATTTGAATTGTAAGAGGCTGTAGATGTATACATAAATAATCACTTGACATCCGCATGATGGTATAGAAGGAACAATCTAATTAGGGATTGATAAATTATTTACTATTTCTATAATTTTGTTTTTATTTAAAACTAGTTTCGAATGTTATAAACTCATCTTCAGTTCTAAAAACACACAAAAATTCAAAAATAAGCAATTCAAAATACAGTTTGGTATTATTATACATATTAAATTAAGTGTAATATAAATGTTCTGACTCGGTTTCACCAACTGCGAAATTCTATACACCATACTATTTTGCTCAAATCACTTAGAACACAATTACCACCATTATTATTTATTTTTGAAGTGATAATAATGAAATTTCAAAGATATATTCGAAGCCTTATGATTTTACGAAACGAAGGATGACTGTTTTCCCTTACTTTCATTAATGTCTAAAATATCTTCATGGAAAGGCAAATGTAAATCCTTTCCAAAATCTACCTCAAAGATTCCAAACTCATCGCAGCGGCTTCTCCATAGATTTCACTAGAGGAACAGCTCGGTAGGCCATTCAGGGTCCTGCTTAATAACCCCCTAGGTCATCTTTTCTCTTCTGCACCAGCCTTCTATGTCTTCACAGGACGAACCTTCCTTTTCTATTTAGCTTCGTACAGGCTGCAGGACTTCTATCCTTTTCAGTATTATCTACCTTTCTGACGAATTTTCATTTTTATTATTTCATTTCGGTGACTTTCTTGAGGATATTTTTTTGTGTGGAATTTTATAATATTAAATTTAAGATAAGTAACTTAAATTACTATAAGATAATTAGTTAAATTTACTATTGTGAAACTAGTAAAACCAAAGAGTTTCACAAATCGTTAAATGTATCTTATGATAAAGAACGATGACACTAACGTGTGTTGTAGTTGAGCCGCAATGGAACAACACTACGAAGGGAGACGTTGAACGCCCTCTTCACAGAGAATGACTTCTCTTCATTCTCTGTGAATGTGTGAGAACCGGCTGATGGTGGAATCTTCGATGGGCAGAGATCATGAAGACGATGAAGATAAAGGCCAGCTTTTCATTATTTTGTAATTTTTTATTGGTAGAGAATCATAGACTTCTGTCTTTGCCAGGATGCAACAGGAATGTCTGATGTTACCATTTCTGGCAACATAGAAAGTGTCTATATTGTCGTGAAACGTTTTTAATTAATAGCAATGTGATTTGTTGCAGACGTGAGGTGGGAAGAGTTAGACGCGTTAGGCAGTTAGCTTATTATAACTCTATTAAAATTATGATTAATCACTACTATATATTATTACGGTAGTATAGATCCTTTTTCCGGCTCTCAGGAGCGATGCATTTTGATGAAAGAGGTGTCAAAAGAAAGAGAATTTCATGGAGAAGTGACGAATCCTGATATTGTTTCTTAAATTCTTACTATGGCTTAAATAAAAGTGATGAAAAAACTGGGAGGTTTCAAAGATTTGACGACTGAGAGTCGGCGTATCGAGACGGGATAAGTTGGGTTTTAAAGATTTTGACGCGGGCATCAAGATCATATACGCTCTCATGGAGCGTATTGGTCCAGCGTTTTAAAGCTTAAAAACCCACCGTTTTCGAGATAACGCACGATATAGGTCCGCACGAGCCTCATGCCATCTTGCGTACGTGCTTTATATCAATTTGAGTCTGTTTACAAAAACTTTTTAATATATGTGAAAAGGTTGTTTTGTGAATAAAATGTGGTTTTTATGTTCCTATGAATGATATAGGAGATTATATATTCTTTCCCATGTCTAATTCTAAAGGCACCTACTGCTAAATATGAATACTTAACATAGAAAATGTTATAGCTGAGTCTTATTGCCTGTTAAACTGAATGGATTACTAATTACTTAATTAGTAAACAAACTGTTACTTCTTCATAGTCATTATAAACTATGTAGCTTCACCCAATGTGTGTGTTAAATATATTTTCTTGTTAATATAATATTGTTTATACGAATAAATATGTTTCCTTAATATAGCTTTTACTTCGAATTTATTATGGATTAGAAGAAGGATAGATATAAAATGCGAGAGTTCTCGCTCGGGTATATTAGTACTAAATATATTTTCCGAATGTGTGTCTATTCAGCAGGTCCATAAATTTGGAAAAGTCCATATAGATTTATTATTGCAAATAATTATATACAAGTTTATTATAGAAAATAATTAGATACATTTCAGCCTGAAGAGTAGTTTAGAACTTTTGCATAGTAATTAGCCACTTCTATAATTTTACAATATTATTGAAAACTAGTTTCGAAAGTTATACATTCGTCTTCTGTTCTAAGAACACACAAAAATTCAAAAATAAGCAATTCAAAATAGAGTTTGCTATTATTATGCATATTAAATTAAATGTAATATAAATATTAAATATTTATATTACATTTAATGTAATATGTATAATAATACAAACTGTATTTTGAATTTTTGTGTGTTTTTAGAACTGAAGATGAATGTATAACATTCGAAACTAGTTTTCAATAAAAACAAAATTATAGAAGTGGCAAATAATTTATCAATCCCTAATTAGATTGATCCTTTTATACCATCATGCAGATGTCAACTGATTTTGCATAGTAATCAATATATGTCTCACATCAGACGGAAATTTAGCGTATTTGGGAAAATTAATTATTTTTTGTTTCTATTTAAAATTTATGTGTTACCGCTTGTTTGTCACTCCCTCCACATGCTTGTCATTTTGTGCTGAAAATCTAGATAATGCAAAAATTGAAGATCACAGATCACAGCCATATTATAAAGCGTAAAATAGAAAATGAAGATAATACAAGTTTATGGCTTTGAGTATGTAGGATAAAACGAGAAGGGAAGAGACAAGAAATACATCAGGAGGGGAAGATCCCGCAGGCTGAACGATAAATTTGGGCTTCGTTCGGTAAACACAACTTTTTCAATTATAGCAAATGAGTTTGGCGAGGACATGAGCTGCTCCTGGTACCGGTACTGGTACTGGCAGCTCTTCAGCTGATCACGGCTAGGGCTTTTGTCTCCCCGGGCTTTGAGTCTGTCAGCAGCATGGCGATCGATGCCGGTGGTTCATACAGCTTCTCTGTATTAGTTATGTCCCAAGGGTCGAATATCAGGGTAAGTGAGTATTTAAATAAATTAGAATTTAAAATTTATAATGGAACTAATTGCAGAAAAGAATATACATTGATGTATTAAAAATATTATTATACAAATTGATATTAAACCTATTTTTTCTACAATTTTATTTTATTTTAGTTTGGCAGTATTTAATTTGATATTTGCAAATTATTTTTGCAACAGGCAAATCTGCGGTCAACTTACCCTAGGTCCCCGCCTCGAAAACCGTCGGAATGGTTTGTGTTGGTTCGTAATGGAAGTAACTGTTCCACCTTGATGAGATTTGTAGTTAAGCTACCAGGTGGAAAATAAAGATGAACGAAATGGAGACTGTGTTCGTTGTGTTCACACTTAATCATGGTTCATGTCCTAAGGTGTATTTTAACAATGCTCGAATTGCTGCATCTCTTTCACCTGGACAAGAGACTGACATGGCGGACCCACATCAGACTGAAAAGAAAACAACTGAAGGAACCATTTGGACTATTATCCAGGTTACTTTACAGACGCTCCAAATTATCCTTGAATAACAGACTTACAATCTACAAAGTACTAATTAAACCTTTACGGACATACGGGATAGAGCTATGGGGCTTTGACAAATGACTTGCTACACAAGGACTTGGACATCCTAACAATTTCAGATATTAATATAAAAATAAATTATAATAATAATATTTTTTTCTAAATGAAAAAAATTATAATTATAAAAATAAATTGTTATAATTATAAAAATAAATTTATAATATTATTTTTGTCATATTAAATACGTATTATTCATAACATAAACATGGTATGGAAACACAAATATCCTGCCAATCTGTTATGAAAAAATCAAACGTTACTGGGAGGGAGAAAATGTTTTTCTCTCAGGAAGTGAAAATGATGGTACGTGTTTCTCATTTTATCACATTTTCAACTACATTAAAACTATCATTGATCATAGCTTAACTTTTTTAACCTACTTTCATTTTAAAATCATTTATTTAATATTAAAAGAAATACACTATAGTCAATTGAAAAAATTAAGAAGTATCTAGGGACGTTTCTACAACAATTTATTGGAGGGGGCAAAATCTAAAATTGCAAATCTAAACCATTTTGATCGGATTTCCCAAATATGTTAAATATTTTAATTGTAATCTATAATATGAAAAATTGTAATTTTCTCGAGCTCTTATGGATTTGAACTTTTAACATATCTGTTGTTGCCATAGTTGAAACTTGACTACAATTTTTTTTTCTATTCAAACAACTTTGTAACTTAGCTCAAAAAGTATTGCTATTGGTTTTAAATATTAATAACAGTTCGAATAAAATAATTGACCACAATTTTCGCAGTTTGAAGTAGGTTCTCGAATCTCAAATTTTCCAATTTTTTAGGTTTTTAAAATTAAAATTTGAAATAATTATTGGAGGGTTGAAATTCTCTGTACCCTTACTCCTTCTATGGCAAAGTCCCAGAAATTATCGTTCAAGCTTTTTTGGTAAATATAATATTTTTAGGTTTTGTTTTATATTTTATTAAAAAAAAAAAAAAAAAAAAATGAAAATCTGGAGGCAATGCGAGTCTTAGAAAAGGGTAAAAAGAAAAAGATTATTTTATTATTAGCTATTATTTTTTTTTGGGGGGGGGAAATGTCTGAAATACAATGATAAAATAAAACACCAAAAATTATGCAAGTCTAAAAACATCTAAAACATCAAAGTAGCTGAAAATCGGTTTTTACACAATTTTTGTCCAACAATATATTGAACTTTGTGACACATTTTCCTTTTATCAAAGTTCTTCGCGTTCAGCAAGACTCAGCAAGAATGCAACTAAAGTTGTTTCATCGAAAGCTATTGAGTAGTCGATAAAATAGGGGATGGCAACAACAATAAAGAAGAAATGACATATCTTTTGCCACAGGCGACATTCAATATAAAGAAATAAATATAAGTGTCGATCGCCGGATTTCCTCTAATAAAGATAGGGAACGAAATAAAACGAAATTATTATTGCTGGAAAATATATTTTTAATATTTCTCTTGTATTAATATGATGATTCAGCAATAATATTTCTTGCTATACAAATTTACATCTGCATTAATAATACAGCGAGTAAATATATTGAATAAGTGTCAGAATTATTTGCGTAGAAAGTAGCGGATGGTAGTAGTTACAGAGCTATTTTCAAAAATAACGATCACGTTATTACATCAATCCGACAGTAATTATTACGATTTGTAACATGAATACATATGAAACTCTGTATCATTTAATTGCAGTATGCCCTATTTATACCTCACGTCAACAACATCATAGAAAGTCAATTTAAAACAATATTAATTATTGAAGACCCGGCAAAAGCTAAACTAATGTATTACTATATAGTAGGATATTTAGAATTAAGATCTCTCATTATGAATGAATGTGATATTATTTTTTTATTATCGTTTATTTTTATTATTTTTTTATTAGATATTATTTTTTATAATAGCAAATAACTAAGTGTTAACTAAATATGCACTTAAAATTATTCATATACATAATGGGCAGAATTAAAGAAACTGTAGATAAACAATAACACGCAAATGCTAGTCCATCCTAAGTAATATTCAGTTGACATCCGCATGATGGTAGAAAAGGATCAATCTAATTAGGGATTGATAAATTATATTGTATAATTTATCATATAATTGATAAGTATATGATAAGTATAATTTATCAATCCCTAACTAATTAATATTGTCTATTCATTCAATTATACAAATATCTTATATCATAAATACTTATACTTATCATATTATTTATTATATTTCTTATATGAGTAAACATAAAAAGAGAAATGTTTTTTTTAATTTTAAAAGTGTTATTTGCTAATAGTTTAATTTTAGTTATAATCAAAATATAAGTATAATAATATTATTTTAATTGTAATTTATTTTCTAATTTTATTTAATATTTGTATATAAGTTATTAACACTAATAATGCTTATTGTATTGTTTAGCCAAACCAGGTTCTATTTGTATGGGGAACTCCCCAAAGACAAATAAAATTTCTAATCTATTTTCAAAAATCATTCTTCTGGATCATCAGTTAACTTTGAAACTGATGGAAAAACTGATATGGCAAAAATTTGAAGTGTTTGCAAATGTTGCAATAATACCAATAATAACTTAACTGCATTAAAAAAAATATATATTAATTAAAGGTAGTTAATGTAATTCTAGATAAATATTAATAATAAAATAAATAAAAGTTAATTTTATTAAATAACCATCGCAATTATTTTATGACTATTTGCTTCTTAAAAATATGAAATATCCGTTTTATTAAAAAAAAACCCAAAACAATGGTGGATTTTACAGAACATTAAACAGTACAAAACAGGATTCAGTTAAAATATTTTTTTTTATAATTTTGTATTAATTACTATACGGCAGGTAGTTATTTAGTAAACTTAAACTTTTAAAAAGTTACCCTTAATTATCAAAATGTTTACTTTAATTTTAGAGGAAACATAATGTTTTAATTCTTTATTAATTAAAAAAAAAATCTTCAGAATTATTATCCCCACCATCATTATCGTTATTGTAACCACCGTCAGCATTATTTGTTATTTGTTACTATGGTCAATGGAGTATATGCAACTAAATATTGGTATTTCAATAAATTAAATACCTCTTGTAGAAGATTTAAACGCAATAAGTTAAATCCCTCTTGACTAAGATTTTAACAATTTTATTTTGCAAACCCATATAATTACAACAAGGTCTAGTTTCGCGAAACTAGTTAGTTTAGTTTATTTTTTTAATATAATTTACGTTAAAATTGAATATAAATACCCAAATACGAATCAGTGAATTCGTGTGAGTTTAGAAGCGGCAGCCTAAGAGGTCGATACAGACACCAAGCGCGACGCGGAGAACCAACTTTATCAAAACATCATTTCCACAATTTCTAATGAATATTAATTCTCTAAAACTATACAGAGTTACAAACACCTGGTTCGTTTAACAACCGAAAGTCATCTATCATCTATCATCTATCATCCATAGGAGAGACTGTAGGATATAATGGCTAGTATAGGAGGAAAATAATTCACAGTGGTCGAAATACTCTGATAAACGAATAAACACAGAAAGATAATTAATAATATATTATTACAATTATTTATGCAGATATTCCTTTATTTACTCAATTAAACATCACAAAGCCCCCTCACGGTCAGTCATATCTTTCAGGAATGCCCATTTTATATTTCGGTTCTAGCCAGGTCAGGACTTACACCCGATATCGCAAACAGTCTATGTAACGATGAAAACAAGATAAAATGTGTATTAAACTTTCTAAAGGCAAATGACATAATAAATAAAATATAGTTTTTTATAATATATTATATCTTATTTGTTTATCTATATATCTGTTTTGTTTATTTATCTGAATATCTTTGTGTGTGTGTGTGTATATATATTTTAATTATCATTATTATATATTTACTTACTTCTTTTTTTTTTTTTTTTTAAAGTCTCGATTTAAAAAAAGAAAGAAAATAAATAAATAAAATAAAAATCAAAAATAATAGAAACAAAAAAAAAATAGCCACAGGCGTTGATGACCTAGCGGTTTTACGCCTTAAAACCCAAACAAACAAACAAACATCACAAAGCCACCAAAAAATTGTAACACTCTAAAATTGTGACAAAAATTAATGAAACGTCTATTTTAAAATATAAAAAGCCTGGTAAATTTGTATTGTAGAGGTTGCAAGCCAATAGCATACGACCATTTACAATAGCCGCGTAAATGGGATTTTTGTAATAAATTGTGGTTTTAGAGGGGCCATAATTTTCTTATTTTTGTATTGGATGAGTATTAAATGGTTAGATTAGATGGAAAATGAAAAGAAAGCAAATAAATAAAAACAATCAAAGCAAAGCACAGTCGTTTGCACAGGTTGAACGATCCGACAGTAAAGCAGTACTGAAAGGCTTATATTAGGGAATAAATAAAGCAATTTTATTCAAATGGAATCATATAAAACATCATAAATATAAAACATACTAGAGCTATTTCGTCAGTAAAATTATACAACCGCGTCATGATTACAACTGGAAATCAGGACGAAACTGAGTTAAAAAGTAAAGCTTCGGTATAATAAGCAATAGAACTGTAAATAATACAATTAGGGATTGATAAATTATTTCCCACTTATATAATTTTGTTTTATTGAAAAATAGTTTCGAATGTTATACATTCATCTTCAGTTCAAGGTTTAAATGGATTATATGAAACAGAAAAGTTTGTACTGATTTCTTCTCGCACGGAACTAACAATGTTAGTTCCGTCCATTGTTCCGTCCGAGAAGAAACCAGTACAAACTTTTCTGTTTCATATAATCCATTTAAACCTTGAACTGAAGATGAATGTATAACATTCGAAACTAGTTTTCAATAAAACAAAATTATAGAAGTGGCAAATAATTTATCAATCCCTAATTAGATTGATCCTTCTATACCATCATGCGGATGTCAACTGATTATAAATAATACGTTATTAATATAATATATCTATAAAAAATATCTGTTTGCACGTAGGGTTTAGTTATGTAAAAGTAGAAAAAATGCATATGTATATATATATATATATATATATATATATATATATATATATATATATATATATATATATATATATATATATATATATTATATACCAGATATGTAAATATGAAACCGGAATTTGCCAATAGAAAGCGCTAGCTGTAAATTTAGCTACCGTGAAGTCTCGCTTGGGACACCATTTTGTTTTGTTATCATCTGTGAAGGTGTTTCAAGTCACAATGCAGTTGTCATACAACAGTGTATTTTGTAAAACAACAGTAAACATGTCGAATTTTGTGCCTGGAAACTACGATTTGCGGATAGCATTGATTTTTTTGTTACCATTTAAAGAAAACAGCAGCGGAATCCCATAGAATGCTGGTTGAAGCTTACGGTGAATATGCTCTTGGGGAATAATCACAGTGTTTTGAATAGTCCAAAAAATTTAAAGTGGTGATTTTGACATCAAAAACAAGACACGTGGAAGACCACCGAAAAAATTTGAAGACAATGAATTGCAAGTATTGTTGGATGAGGATGACACTCAAACCCCACAACAACTAGCAGATCAGTTAAGTGTGACACGAGAGGCCATTTCCATTCGATTGAAAGCTTATTGAAAGTAAAATGATTATTTTTAAATGAAAAATTCTCGTTTCATATTTACACACCTGGTACATATATATATATATATATATATATATATATATATATATATATATATATATATATATATATATATATATATATATATATATATATAAAGAAGTATAAGATTGTTAAGAAATGGATCTCAAAATAGTTAAACTACTCATTATAAACAAACGTTTTGACGCAGGTCTTCATTAGGGCTAAATGAACAAAATACCTATATATTTGTATATATATATATATATATATATATATATATATATATATATATATATATATATAATATATATAAAGTATAAGATATATACTCCTATATTTGTATCTTGTACATTTAGCTCTGAAGAAGTCCTGCAATGTGGATCGAAACGTTGGCTTTAATAACTATTTTGAGATCCATTTCTGGACTCCCACCCGGATCATCTTATCCATCAATAATAGTTTTTAAAAACAAATAATCCCAAAACAAAAGCCATACGTTTCTCGAATTTATATTTATTTAAAATCAATCAACTTTATTAAACATTTATTAATTTTCCAACACCATTAGCAACATAAATTTCCAATGAAGACTAAAAGTCAGGATTATATATTTATGCTACCAACTACGTAGAGTGGGAAATTAATACTGCCAAATTAATTATTGATGCTTTCATCCAAGAATATGATCCAAAACCTTTTAAGTATCAGGAAGGATCCAATATTAAATCATTAATTATGATGTATGGCTTCTATCTGGAGTATTGCTTCTATTTTGTGTTTAAAATAATGTGAGGCAAATAGAGCGGGTAGGAATATATACATTAATACAATAAAGATAATATACATAGAGATAATATACATAAAGATAATATACATTAAATACAGCAAAAACGTGTATCTGTATTTTATGTATGCGTTTTATTTTCATTTTATTCTTTAAAAGTGTTTTTTTATAAAAAAAAAAATTATTAATTATTTGCCATCCTCTAGAATTATATAATTATTTTGAAATTAATATTCTGTACATCAATGGCCAACCTTACAGATGTTAGAAGTACTAATTTTATAGTTTCCAGTAAAAATTTATTTAAGATTTATTTTAGCATCCTGTAATTCCTTATTTATGAATTCTTTTTGGATATTTGGCTACACTGATATTATTATAACACTAGTTTCAAACACATATGTAATGTAGAGATGTAGATCAGATATTTCCAACAGTTCCTAACTCTATGTGCTATAATGACCAAATAGAAAAGACAAATTGGTACAACAACTGAAAGTTGACCTTCAATATATCAGTATTACGAAAGATCTGAGCGATTATTATAAAATTTACGAAATAACGGAGTTGTCCAGAAAACCATGCAATTTCGCATCATTAGTGATAAAAGAGGATGTTACGCCATTCGGGAAATTAATGAAGAAGTTGGAGAAGGTCGGGTTTTTACAAGGGCTGGCGTGGTTTGGAAAATTCCAAACGGTGAGAATGAGTGACCATTAGGGGATTAGAAACCTCGATTATCGAATTGGATAGGGGCATCGATATGATGGCTCAGTCATGGATGAGTGAATGTTAGAAAATGAGTATCAAGCCTGCTCAATGAGTAAAATATTTTTTTTTTAGTACAATAATGATAACAGGCTTATCGATGGCTATACATCTAATCACTGTTAACAATCCTCCATCCTTCGATTACCGCCCAAATTCAAAACCGTTAAGTTCACCCTTAAAACATTCCACCCACCTATGTTTCGGTATAGACCTCAGACGTTTACCAGTCGGCTCTGCGCTCATTGGCTTTTTAGGGATTGGATCGTTACAAGCCTATCTCAACGCTGTGTAATCTCCGAAATTCTCCGGTGGACTCATAGTTTTTCGGACCAAATATTCTAAGCGATACCTTCTCCGCGAAGGTCTTAGGTAAGCGGCCACATTTCATAGCCGTTCAGAACAGTAATATATCAGATAATAGTTTTGTGAATTCTAACTTTTAATTTTCTGGACAAAAGGCGCGAACAATCGAGACCGAAAAATAACAATCATTTCCCGCTTTTAACAGCGCCTTTATTTGCTCTTGAATACCTCTTTCTTCTACTTATCATAGATCCTAAATACTTAAATTTCTCAACGTGTTCAAACGTATTTTATATATATATATATATATATATATATATATATATATATATATATATTATATATTATATAAAATATAATATTAAATATAAATTAAATTAAAATTAAAATAAATTAATTTAAAATTAAATATAATTATATATTATATATAATATATATTATATATTATTATACGTATTTTATATATATATATATATATATATATATATATATATATATATATATATATATATATATATATATGTAATCCTGCGATTTAGAAAGAATACGACCGTAAACGTTTGTTAAAACAAAATAGTTTATTCAGTAACTTTTAATACAATCAATTAAATTGTTATTATTTCCAAACAATACAAAATATTCAATACAAGCTTACCTAAAACAAAATAGAATTGTATACGAGTCTTTTACTCCCTAAATCACTATAATATATTTTACTAACAAGTTTGCTGATTACTATAACCTTCATTTATAACAAAAGCCAATAAACAGCTGTTCAATGTCATTAAAAAGTAAACGACCTGAATTAATAATTAATCTTGTTCATTATTAATTTATATATATATATATATATATATATATATATATATATATATATATATATATATATATATATATATATTAACAAAATCGTCGCCGTTTCTGCTGCTAACTATATATTTCGTCTTATCCGTATTTATTTCGAGCCCTACTTCTTCGTCGGTTTAAATTAAAGTTGTTGTATTTAGTTTTATAGTTTCCGTTTCATAGTTTGGACGTCTCAGAAGGCGAGGTCTCCAGTTATTCTCTTTGAAATTCCTCCACCCGATTTATTTTATATGATTTTATTATCATGACCTGACCTACAGCGGTGTTATTTATTGGAGATTTTTCGCTCGGCACCTTTTTTTTGTGGGAAGTGACTAATCCCGAATATAAAATCGTATAAAGAATAAAATATTTATCGAAGAGCTGGTCTGTATAATTTTAACTGCCATCGTTACAAGGATCCTGCATAAAAACTAATCCAAGCACGAATATTTCACAACTCAAATTAAAAACATTTTCGGCGCGTATCTTCCTTTAAAATTACATACTCATGTTCTAAATTGTATAGGACAGTATAAATGGAATTAAAGCTTAAGTATAAAATTTAAGAAATTTACAAATTTATTTTAAAGCTAGATTTAGAGCATCCGAATACTTTGACCTTCTGGTTAACACAATTACACAACTTTACTACTTTCTTAATTGCTTTATCGAACTTTGTTAATCGTTCCAAGAAAATTCAGTGCAAATTTTTCGGTAGCGGACTAAGAGAGTACTCAGTTGCGGGTATACCTGTGTCTTGCGGATGGTCCTGATGGACCTGATGTAGGCGACATTTCCCTGGTAGCGCCTCTTCCGGCCCCGCCTGGGTGCGGGCCCGCTCATGGTCGGGCTCAGAGTGACCCGGCTGCCCCCGGTCCTTTGGACGCTCAGGTAAATATAATCGACAGAGGCGGCCAACCGAGCCCTTTTTTGGTTAATCGACCGTCCATCTTGGAGACAAAGGGCCATTGGAGCGAACACGTCTCTCCTAAAGCCCTTCTTCCTTTTTGGCCATATTTTTCAACTTATTTATCCAGGGTTTTTGTTATATGCATTTTCGGAGTGTTTATTTATGTTTTAAAATAAGAGCAATGCAATATGTGTATGTTTTGTCTAAGGCGGTTTTTCATGCAGTTGACACATAGTTCCGTTTTCACTGCGTTTATCTACTCGCTTAATATAATTTCAACTGCGATGGGAAGTTGTATACAATTATTGTAATTATAATTTACTGTAATTATTTTATTTAATGAGTAAAGAAGAAGTACTTCTGTTGTTATCAACGTCCATCCAATTAATTTTCTACTAGAACGATTGCAATATTCTGTGATTTTCATGTCCTACAGAGAAGGATGGTTCTCCACCACGGCGATTAGTTTTCGACATCAACTTTGGTTTATTATTTTCAATAATAGACCTTTGCAATCGACTAAGAACATTTTTTTGTAACCTCTCCCCTACCAAAATTTTGATGTTATATGTTTCAAGAAAGGTAGAATCCAAATATCGAGAAAAATTCCGTCGTCCGCGGCTTTTCTCCGAGACTACACGACCGATTTTCTTGAGATTCGGTACCTATTCGGTACCTAAGTCACAGGTCATCCCAGGATGTTAGTTTGTTTCAAAATGGCGGCCGATTAGAGATTTTATAAGCCCACAACTCGGCCATTTATAAAGATAGAGGTGAAATGTAAGGGGTTTTGGAATCAGCATAAGGCATTAAAAAAACAAAACTATATATTTTCAATAATAGACCTTTGTAATCGACCAAGAAAAAAATGTTATAACTCCTCCGCCCTCTCAAAGTTTGAGTTTCTACGTTTTCTAAATACGTAGAATCCAAATATCGAATGCAAATAAATCCGTAATTAAAATATTTTTTAATAGTTGTTCCAATATATAAATTCACTTATGAGATACGACTTATTCTCAAAAATCAAATTTGTTGATTTTAAGGATAAGTTATCCGAAATCATGTTAAATTATTTGAAAATATTGTTAAAGTGTACATATGTAAATAAAACTTTCTATCTAAATCTATTTTTTTTTTTTGTTATGATTAATCCTTAGGCGCCTTCTGCTTTATTTCTTTGCTAAACTTGGTAGATATCTTTTATAAAGAATTCTGCACATGTTCCTTTCCCGAAATACTCCAAATGCTCAATTGAAAGAAAATCTAATTATGTAAACCGTATCTAAATCTATTATCTAAACTAAAGTAATACGGAAAGTCCTGTGGATAGACAGAGCAGATATTTTTGAAATATTACTATTTGGAAATAATGAAGCATTGCGCAATAATTTTCAGTGTTTATTGCATGGTAATAAAAAAAAAAAAATTGAAAAAAATAACAAAAGTTTCAACATATGGTTGGAAAACCGCTCACTAAAAAGCTACGCTTGTCAAGGACAGCGCAATAACATCCAATAACTTACCACCAGGCGCTTGGCTTTTCATAACTCGTTCAACATAAACAAACGAGCTCTCGACTCCATTTTCCTCTGTGGAAAGGCTTCAGTCAAAACCTAATCGTCTGTTAT
This sequence comes from Rhaphigaster nebulosa, assembly GCA_948150685.1. Lineage (NCBI taxonomy): Eukaryota > Metazoa > Arthropoda > Insecta > Hemiptera > Pentatomidae > Rhaphigaster > Rhaphigaster nebulosa. Next base: position 152,161,469 of record OX411309.1, read on the forward strand.
TGCCATAAAATACAAGATTGACTGTGATTGTCTGAGGGGAGCTTTATTCTTCACTTGAGACTGGGCCATCTTATTTCTTCTCTTAGGCTGGTAAGAGACATAAAACGACTTTAATAAAACAACAAAAATTCTTGATTTCTTCGGAGACTATCGTTGTAAAACAAACTTCAGTAGTATAAGGAGAAGGATATGTGGAAGAGGATTAGATTTATTGACTAATTAATATTACAAAATATAAATGCGAATGAGTTGACGAGGTTTAAACATAGCTAAAGAAGTGGCATGATGGATTTGAGACACGTTTATTGCGGAATCGAAACAGAAAGTAAACATGATATTTTAAATGAAATGTAAATAAGTAAAAAAAAAAGAATAATGATTTCAAGAGAAATTCTAAACGTAATACCTATATTTTAAAAATTATTTGTTTTCATACATTCTGTAAGGGGACTAATTACGATAAACCAAAAAAACTTTAATTCGAGAGAAAATGTATATCAATTTATTAAATTAAAAACGTTTTAATTTTTTTTTTGGATATACACCGTGCGTTAACATATATTGGCCAACAGCTTATAGTGATACGAGATCTTTTAGTGCGCATGCGCCCAAAAAATAATCTTTTGTGTTTGAATTAAAAATTAACTTACAAATTATTGCACGCGATTAAAAGAATGCGAAATAAAATGTAAAAAAAAAAAAAAAAAAAAATTCAATATGGCATATTTGACAAGTGTGCTTCTCAAGTTATGTACACTTGCAAAGACTTTTCGCACCTTGAATGTGTTAGGGCGCCAAATCTGCTGATTAAACATGACAAATGGTAAGTTTTAAAGGAAGTAGATGCAGTAGTAGACGTTTAATAAAATATAAAGCATTAATGAATTTTAGCACATCTCATGTCAAGGAACTACTTTATACATCTTTATGATAATAATGGAACTATGATACGAATCGAAGCCAATATCTTACTAACGATATTTTTCTTCAGTTGCACGAGTAATCTTCACAGTTAATAGCTATTCACAGAAGGAAGTAAGAAGAAAACCTTTGTCGATAGATGAAAAAAGTTTTAGTTGATAAATAAAATAAAATAAGAAAAAAAAGGTGCCAATTCAAAGTCTAATATGACCTTCGAGAAAAGTAACACTTCCGGTTTGCCAATTTTAACCAAAATTAATTATGTTATTTATATTAATATGTGAATCTTATGTACCAAATATGAAAAGTTTTGCATTATATTTTAATATAATATGCCGTTACGAGGAAACTAGTCAAAATGGATTCAGGGGCGGTCAAAATGGATATTTCCGTTTCTTTCCGTTCAAATCTGAAAACCGAAAATTTTCGCGATTACAATGCTTCCTTTACTGCATACAAGGAAGTAATAATATGAATAAAAATTAAGTCGAAAACAGAATATTTAGTTGTTTTTTTTTTAAATATATATAATATGTTTTTTATTATTATTATTATTTATACTATAAAACAAGTTAATTACTACAAGAAGATGGCAAGCCAACTAAAACAATGCGGGACTCCCTCCTTCATCGCCAGGCTTCCCCAAACAAGCAAACTTTAATTGACTTAGCTAAATAGACTTCATCAATGGTTAGGGCATCATTATGTATGAGCGCTCTAGGGCAATTTACCTTCCATCATAATAGAAATAATAAATACATGGTATCATAGTTCAGTTTATTGGTTCATAGCAGTAAAAAATAAATAGAAAGTTCAATATGACAACTGGATAATTTATAGCAATCATATAATAATTCAATTTAAGACAATTTCCATGTAGTGATCAAAGTCACTTTAAATAGTGACTGCAGGAAAAAAATATCCAATTTTATCCTGACCTCCCGATACTACGATAATCAAATAATTCATTGGGAGTGAAAGCGAGACAAAATCAATCCAAATTAATACGTCCACCATAAATAAATATATTTTTTAATTTTTAATTTTTTTTTTTGTTGTTGCATCGGCGTTATTTACATGATTGCATCGGTAAGAGACATGGCTTAGCACCATATAGATTATCGTCCGATTAGTAGTGATTTTATGGCAATCAGTCACATTCATTGTCTAGCCACCTGACCTCATGTTTTTATATAAGGGTTGGCTTCTTTCCTTAAATTCCCTGTAAGCCTTTTCGTTATCTGAATTAAAACTATTAAAAAAAAGTACAGATAATAAATGTCAAAGATTATTAATGACTTGGACTAATGCAGTACAGGACAAGTGTCGTCTAAAATCGTTTAGTTGACGTTTGCATGATGGTATAGAAGGGTCAATCTAATTAGGGATTGATAAATTATTTGCCACTTCTATAATTTTGTTTTTATTGAAAAGCAATTTCAAATGTAATACATTCATCTCCAGTACTAAAAACGCAGAAAAATTCAAAAATAAGCAATTCAAAATACAGTTTGGTATTATTATGCATATTAAATTAAATGTAAATATGTAAATGTAATATATTTATATTACATTTAATTTAATGAACTGCTTATTTTTGAAATTTTGTTTGTTTTTAGAACTGAAGATGAATGTATAACATTCGAAACTAGTTTTCAATAAAATACAAATTATAGAAGTGGTAAATAATTTATCAATCCCTAATTAGAATCGCTTAAGAGAAACGAAAGTAAAATACTATGTTTGAAATTTTTTTTTTATTTTTGCTGGTAAATTTTCAAACTCAAACTTAAAACAGTCCGTCCCGCCTAATACTAGAAGAATAGACACTTCAGTATAGAAGGAATTTTCGCCAGATGAAGAAAACTGATGGTATAAGAAATTATCTGGTATAAGAAATTATCTGGTATAAGTAGCATGGTGTTCTAAAAAATCATCTATCAGTTAATATTATATTTCTAAATGTATTGTGCATACCGATATGGATATTGACCAATAGTTGGATATTAATTAATTTAAGAAATAAATATTATTATAAACATACGAGAATATTTATGTGAAGGGGAGAATATCAGAATGAGTGGTAAGGTACATCTATAGGCAAACAACTTAAGGAAGAATCTTGATGTTGGAGCTAAGACCGAGAGATTATGTTCAAAGAGGGGAATGCCTTCTCCCTGTACATAACTTCAGACAGCTACCTTGTCGAACACAGATACCATCACGCATTTTTTTTTTTTAACATATTGATTTGTTTAACAATCTTATAACCGCGTGCACCAATCTATAAGTTGATTGTTATTTCAATAACAGAAGGTTATTGTTAGGAGGAAAAGATGTGGGACTACCCAAAAAATATTTTGAAAAGTAGAAGAAGGGAGAAAGTATCACTCGGTGGATAGAGAGCTCAAGTAACTAAGTTAGAAAAGTCGGTGGCAGGTCTGCGGGAGCATACCTAAGCAGTCGAAGAAGAGACACCGTAAGAGAGGCATCTAGAAGGACTGAAGCGGAGTTGAAATAGACCAGAGAAGTACCGGATTGGCATGCTGAGAGGCAAGAAGGATTAGCTTGAGGGAAGATATCCAGAGGGAGGTGTCCGGGGAAAGCCGCTGGATACGGGATAAGTTTAAATAAATAATATTCATGATACTGCTTTTTATGTAAATCATGCAGAAAAACCACATCATAGAGTAAAGTAATACTAGTCGATGTGTTATAAAATTTTTTTTTTCTATCACAGCACATTAGGAAGTCTAAAATAATTATTTATTAACTCTTAGCAATGATTTCTTCCTTCCATCCGAAAGAAATATCATCATTGCTAAGAGTTAATAAATAAATAATTTTATTTGCAATTCTAAATATTTTTTTTTAAATAGAGTGCCGCTGATATTTGGAGATTAAAGTCATAAATGAAAGCTTATGTCACTGTTTAGCTAAAATATAATATTAATTCGTGAATAAGAGATCATAACCAATAAAAAATAAGTTTTCATAGATCGGATCACATTTCGAATCGATATAACTAAATAACATAAATTTGCAGATACTATTTCTGCCCTAGAAAGATGATCAGGGAAATTATGACGCAAAGATATCAACCAGTCCTATACAACCCCAACATATCGGCACACTTCATGGCATTAAATTTCGAATATAAATAATTTTCAATCAAAATTTCGATATATTTACCTGTTTTTTCGCGTTTTATAAGGTTTTTTTGAGTAGATGATTGTTAAGTGCTTTTTAGGCGCCTAAACCTTTTTCTGCCACCATAAATTTTTGCGCATCTCTACACCAGTAGAGAGTTAGACGTTTGAAAATAAAAATGAAAAATAATGAAGTTTAAAATTTTTAAGAAAGGTGCCATACGCCACAATGAACAAAATTATTTTCTGTATTCAATCGTAGCTAATTGTAGTTATTTTTTAATTTTAATTTACTTTTTCCAATAATTTATTTAATTCACTCAATCTCTAATGTTGCTCTATATGCAATGGCAAAACGTGTTGTAACTATTTCATCACAATGGATTTACAATTCGTAATAAAGTAAATTGAAGTTAAAAGAATAAATATTTAGAGTCAGATCAAAACGCAGCCCTTTCTGGCAAATGTAGAAGTTTCGAATGTTATCCATTCATCTTCAGTTCTAAAAATTCAAAAATAAGCAATTCAAAATACAGTTTGGTATTATTATACATATTAAATTAAGTGTAATATAAATATGTATAATGTATTTAATATGTATAATACCAAACTGTGAATTGCTTATTTTTGAATTTTTGTGTGTTTTTAGAATTGAAGATGAATGCATAACATTCGAAACTAGTTTTCAATAAAAACTAAATTATAGAAGTGGCAAATAATTTATCAAGCCCTAATTATATTGATCCTTCTACACCATCATGCGGACGTCAACTGAAAATTATAGAAGTGGCAAATAATTTATCAATCCCTAATTACAATGATGAGAGGTTGCAAGTGTTGTATTTATATAATTATGATTATTTGGAGGCTGCTAAGGAAATATCATATTGTTCATATGCTGCAATAACGTTGTAACTAGAAAATAATGATTTTTGAGTTAATTACACAGGGAAAATCATGTGAACTTTTTAATTAGTTGAGTTTCATTTCTCAGCTTTCAAGGCGAAACGATCAATTTTGTATTTTGTATCGTACCTATTCCCCGATAACCGTCCAAGCAGTAAGCATACAAATGAGGAATGTTATTGTTCAAAGTCTATAGTATGCCGGCGATATCGTACTGATTGCGGGTACGAAAAACAAGCTGCAGCTAGCCCATATGGAATGGTAGGAAGAGCTCCTCTGCAAATGAATGACTATCAACACCTCCAAGAGCAAAGTCTTAGTATCAAAAGAGGATCAAGAGGACGTCCATCTGATCTGGGTACTTGAAATTGTGCAGGAATATACCAATTTGTGGACAATCATTAGCAATACACGGAGAAGATTGGTCTAGAAGTAGCAAATAGTATATTCAAAGCAAACAAGGTCTATTATCTGCAACAGCATAGTGGGGCACAAAGATGTTGGAGGCGAAACTAAAAGGCAGATATACAAGTCTGTGTACCTCCCCAACAACGAAAAATGGAAAAGCTGGAAAAGCTGGAAAAGCAAGCCAGCCGTATAACAGGTGCTGAAATGAAATTCCTGCGGAAAGTCGCTGGAAAGAACAGGAGAGACCGTATCAGGAATGAAGAGCTTAAGATCTCGCTTGAAAACTGACAGCTAAAGTGGTTTGGTCACGCTTGTCAAATGGAGGATGAGAGAGAACGACAGAAAGTAATGGAAGCTCAACCCACGGGGAGGAGGTCGTCACAGAATTTCTTACCAGGAGTATTTACTGTGGAAAGGAGGGAAGAGAGGCAAAGCCCTTCAAGCAATGAGGCAGCTTAGCAGGAACCGGGAGGTATGGCTGTATTGGATCGACGCTAGGTGAGGAAGACTGAATTTAAAACTTCAGATACATCACCTGAAAAATCGCGAATTTTTTATTTAAGTCGTGACATCAAATGAGCGATATAGTCAACGAGATTTTATTCAATGTTGATTTTTAGGAATCGAAGGTATGATTTGCCGAAATAAACATACCTTTGAATAAGAAGTAGTATTTAATGACCAATGAGACCTTAACCTGAAAAACTAAAAAACGACTACATGAGTGTTTGATCTAGAGAGAAGAGTATCCCCATAGGACCCGGGAAAACGAGGGGACTGGGAGGCAGTTACAAAGGGTACCCCAGGGACACGCACGCATCTCTCTTCCGATCCTTGACTTTATGTCCCCAACAGAGCGGGTTACGATTTGTCAACTGCATCAGGTTTGAATGAGCAGTTTAGCAATGTCTACAAAACTAAAACCGATTTACTTTTTGTATAAAAAATAATGGCAAAATAACCATTTATTGACTGCTGTTATTAAAATATTAGAAACGTATAGTAACAGTTATAAAAGGATCTTTATAATTGAACAGTCGCACAGTGGGCCCAAAGAGCGAAATTAGCACGACAAAATTCAAATTCTGAATATTTTATATTAAAAGGGAAATATTTTGTATGCAAACTCAAACTGTTTGTGACATTCAACCGAAATTATCCTTCATTGTTTACAATTAGGATTCAATAGCAAGAGCCAGACAAAAACGATGAATCCTTCTACCAGGTTGTTACAAAAGTCCTTGTGCATTAGTGCTTTTTATTGCATTTTATTGAATACTACTTTTTCAAAAAAATTCCACTGTTTTCAACTATTTCCACCCATCTTTCTGCCAGTAATTGGATTTGATGCCGGTACCACCCTTTTGGTTTTGAGGCAAAGAACTCTTCACATTAAATTTTTACGTCCTCGTAATTATCAAAGATCCGACCTTTTAAAAAATGAGTCATTAATCTAAACAAACCATAATCTGATGGTGCAATATCTAGGCTATAGGCAGGATGAGCCAAAACGTTAACTCCTTGCAGTTCTGATAATTTTTTCTAGGCCAAACGAGAACAATTTGCAGAGGAATTGTCGTATTACAAAATGGCTTGGTTCCTGTAGACCAAAGCGGGGTACTTTGCACTCAAAGCTGCATAAACTCTGTCTGATTGTTCATAGTAAAGGTTTCAGTCCCTACTACGGCCGATAAATCACGAGTAGTTGCCTGAGGGTTTCACTCAAGAAGATCGTCATCATCAACGACCGAGGGTCTGGGTTGTGCGTCAGTATTTCGATGGATGATTGACTCTCCTTCTATGGCACAAATTTCTTCGACGGTTGTCTTTGCGCTTAAACCCTTTTTGCAGTAATGTCTCAATAGACATAATGATTTATTCTTCTAAAACTCAAGTGCAATGGCGTTTTAAAAATCTAAATAACCTCATAAAGCCAATTCAGGTCACAAGGAATTAAAGGATTAGTCAAAGTAAACACTGACATAAATATTAGGAAAAAAATATTCTTATAGGATTAATTATGAGAGTTGGAATTTAGGATTGTGTTCATGCACAAGGACTTTTGTAACAACCTAGAATTTTCTCTCCATAAAATCGGTTGAAGAGTTTGGATCAGGTTCTAAATTGATTTTCTAACGAGTTGATAAATGAACAATAGATTTGTGCTGATTTATATTTTAACTGAACGTTTTATATTTTCAGCGACTTTAATTGTAACTTATTCAATGTTTTGTATATAGTATCAATGCATATTATTGTTTTACTTTTTCATTAAAATATAATTTTAACGCACTTGTTATTTTTATTTTTAACTTCTAAATGTGAATCTAATTTTTATAGATTCTATCTTTTGTTAGGGATTGATAAATTATTTGCCACTTCTATAAATTTGTTTTATAGAAAACTAGTTTCGAATGTGATACATTCATCTTCAGTTCTAAAAACACACAATAAATTCAAAAATAAGCAATTCAAAATATAGTTTGGTATTATTATATATATTAAATTAGATGAAATATAAAATCAGTATCAAACATTTATGAAATATGAATTTAATTAAGACAAAAAATCAAATACATGTTGGTACTCACCAAGGTGTAAATGGATTATATCAAACAAAAAAGTTTGTACTGGTTCCTTCTCGCATTGGAATAACAATGAACGAAAAGTAGGTAGGATGTTTATAGCTAAACGGTTTAAGTGTCGGGGTTTTTCCAGTAATACCGATGAGTAATTGGTTTTTCTGTTATAGATGGGAATAAATTTAAGATTGGACTATTGAAGATATTTATTTGGTTTAAAAGACCAAAAATCTGGATTGGATTTGAAGGATTTTATTATATCAAGTGCTTCTTATATATTTAATTTGTGGATGTTTTCATTGTGATTTATTAATTTAACTCCTGAGTCTTTGATGAATTTATGATTATTTTCATTTAAATGAATTGCAAAGTTGGAATTCTCTGTCTTATTATTATATGCACGTATATGTTCCTTTAATCTCTGATTTAGCTATTTTAAAGTTTTTCCCTTGTATTTGGCTGCACGATCATTACAATTTAGTTCGCATACTCTGCTTTTTTGGAAAGGGTCTATTTTGTGATTGAAAGTTCTATCTTTTGTGAATTGTCGTGTCATTTTTTTTTTCATTAACATACTACATACAGTTAATACAATTTAAATTACCATCTTCCGACACTGATTAAAAAAATTTAAAGGATATTATGTGTTATATTATTGTAATTTTTTTTTTTTAATTTTCATAAATATATATAATCATTTGTCACTTTTAAACGTTTACCCTTCTTTTATTATTTTAATCATTATGAACTTTTTCCATTCATATAAGTACATACTGTATAACTTAATTATTAAATGAAACATTCAACAGATATCGTGATTTGATTTTTTTCGTTCTAAATTCCCGATTTGGCCCACTTGTTAAGTATACCTGAGCGGTTCTAAGTATACCTGAGCGGTGTTAATCTTAAAGGCTAATTCAAATTATTCAGGGAGGTCAAGAACTGATCACAACCACTCCATTGACGTCTGTGCTTTGCAAGTCACGGAAAATGACGATCCCTTGAAATTAGAATCATAAAGCCCGCTTAACCACGCCTTAATATCTTCCCTCTTTTCCGATACATGACCTATGGACCTCTAATTCATCTCTTGCTCAAACAATACTAATAACATATTAGTACAATAATAATATATTAGGCAATTATACAATTGCCGTGCACGAAAAATGTAAAACAGAAAGGTGCGCCTGAGGGATTAAGGAGGGCACAGGCCCTACAGTTAATGTCTGAGAAATATTTCCTCCCCCTCCCCTCCTCCTATAAAACAGTAAATAGAAGCAAAAGTTTAAAGATTCAAATACAAAAAAAAAAAAATCTTGCTTAAAAGTTACGTTCAAAAACTTAAACAAAAACTTGTTAAATTTTTGGTTTAATTTAAACACAAAAATTGTTTAAAATTTGTTCTAGACAGCATATTATTTTCCGAAAAAAATTCCAGTAGAGTAAAGAATAACACTGGACTCCTCACTCGACTGGGGAGTATAGAAAGATACCTCAGAAATATGATTCGCGAATCCTCTACCAAAGGATGCTGCGCACGCCTATTGGAAGGTAATTTTCTCTTCTCTTAGCTAAGCAACCACGCAGGTTTTGACTTTACTGTGCTCTGGACATCCAATGTGAATATCCATATGTGAGTATATCCATAATCCTGATATAGTTTAACCATCGCAGATTGCGCATACAATAAACGGATATTCATCCTCTTTAGGTCTTTAAATAAGTAGGCGTGGTTCCTATGCTTTAGAAACAAATGTAACTAACTAAAAATATAACTATTTCGCATAGGATGAATAATCTAAGCAAAGTAGGTACTCGAAAGGAGTGATGAATTAAAATGAAATAAAACAAAAAAAAAGTGCATAAAATCGGTATATTTTACGTCTTTCTGCAAGTGGTACGTTATCTTTAAAGGAATTTACTAGCTGATTTTTGAAATAGAATAATATAAAAAAAAAACTACACAGTTTTAAAACGGTTTAAAAAGACGATTAACGATTTTTGTTTATCTTTTGAGACTGTTGCCATGAATCAGGACTAAAACCTTTATGAGAGCAATTTAAATTGTTTATGGAGGTCCATAAAGAAAGGAGTCCAATTTAAGCTCTAACTACCCCCACCAACTCCCGCTGGTCATTAAACCCCGCAGCTGAAAAGTTTTTAATTTTCTTTTGTCCTTAATTTTCCATGCTTTATCTTCTTTCATAATAGGGATCGCTAGGAGCTAATGTGCGGATTAGATTACTCTAGCGATAAGAAGATAAATTCGGCTTTATTGACGTTGATACGAGATAAGAAATAAAAATTAAAGATTAATTTATTTTTTTCCATGATCCAAAAAATATTATTACATATTGTAAGTTACACACAAATCCAAAATTATGAATTATATAAAAAGAAAAAAAAATGTTTATTTTTTTTTTTTCCTCATTTCATGTTCCAACGATTTTTCTCAGTTCACACATCCTTCACAAACTAAAAGTGATTTTTAAATTTTTAGATTTATGTTTACTCCCCTCAATCATGGTATAACAATTTTTTTTTAAATATATTAATTATATTATTTTAAAACTGATAACAGGCCAACAAAAAAAATTTTTTTGAAAACTATTTTAACTTTAATAGTTGATCTATATAGATTTTTATATGCTGAATCTAAATCTTGCCTAAGTTTTTTGTATCACCCATAATTTCCGTAGGTTTCAGGCTCATCAAACATCCTAACTTTTTAAACTTCTGTAACATGTTAGCTACAATAGAAACATACTCTGGGTCTTTTTCATTTCCCAAGAACTTTGTAACGACTTGCTTGAATGATACCCATGCTTCTTTCTCATTTAAGGTCATTGTGGATTCAAAGTTAACATCAAACATCATTTTTCTAATATCAGGTCCGACAAAGACGCCTTCTTTTAGTTTAGCTTCTGAAAGGCGTGGAAACTTTTGGCAGAGATACTTGAAACATGGTTCATCTTTAGGCAAAGCCTTTACAAATTGTTTCATGAGGCCTAACTTTGTATGTAGGTCTTACTTTTTCAGGAAGACTAAAAGCTGTTCAATTCTTTAAAAATCGCTTAATTTAATAAATTTAACTATAGAATGTGTAGAAATTGTGGGTGATACAGTGATAATTTTTCTCTTAAAACCTTATTTATCACCGCTGATGCAATAATGCTGTTTATTGCCTCACTAAACGGGAAAATATGGCCACAGCTTTTATGTTTGTCTATAAAGATGAGAGTCATCCCCTGTATGTTTTTTTTTTCCATCACGTCGTGGACTATGAAATGTGTTTACGATGCTCGTCACCTAGCAACGTACGAAGTTCTGAGATTAAATGTATTTTAATCGCTAATAATATCGATCAGCTGGTTAGTTTTATTAAATTAAATGATAGTATCATATACTAAGTTGTTACTAAAGTCCTTGTGCATTAGTATAGCTTTATTTCAGATTACATATTTTAAACATTATTGAATATTACCCTTCAAAGTAATGTCCATTGTTTTCAACTACTTTCAGCCATCTTTCTTGAATTTGAATTGGATTTCATGCCAGTAACCACTCTTTAGGTTTTGTGGCAAAGAACTCTTCACATCCAATTTTAACGTGCTCGTAATTATGAAAGACTCGACCTTTTAAAAAATAAGCCGTTGTTCTTAACAAACCATAATCTGATGGTGGAATATCCGGGTTATACGAAGGATGAGTAAAAACGTTGCAGTTCCGATAACACAGGCCAACAAAATAAATTTTTTTGAAAACTTTTAACTTTAATAGTTGATCTATATAGATTTTTATATGCTGAATCTAAATCTTGCCTAAGTTTTTTGTATCACCCATAATTTCCGTAGGTTTCAGGCTCATCAAACATCCTAACTTTTTAAACTTCTGTAACATGTTAGCTACAATAGAAACATACTCTGGGTCTTTTTCATTTCCCAAGAACTTTGTAACGACTTGCTTGAATGATACCCATGCTTCTTTCTCATTTAAGGTCATTGTGGATTCAAAGTTAACATCAAACATCATTTTTCTAATATCAGGTCCGACAAAGACGCCTTCTTTTAGTTTAGCTTCTGAAAGGCGTGGAAACTTTTGGCAGAGATACTTGAAACATGGTTCATCTTTAGGCAAAGCCTTTACAAATTGTTTCATGAGGCCTAACTTTGTATGTAGGTCTTACTTTTTCAGGAAGACTAAAAGCTGTTCAATTCTTTAAAAATCGCTTAATTTAATAAATTTAACTATAGAATGTGTAGAAATTGTGGGTGATACAGCTTTTTTAAAATCACATTTGGATTCAGCACCCTAAAAACTATAGGAGTAAGGTATTTTCAGTACAAAAGTTTTTTCATCATTGGCCTGTGTAATTTATATGGTGATATTTAATAATATATTTATAAATTGTGTATATGTGATAATTGTGTAAAAGTCGAATCATATATAAATTACTTCTCAATATCAGCATAAATATTTAGAATTGAAAACCATAAAATTTTGACAGTTTTAAATGAAGGTTTGTTAAAAATAAACTATTTATTGTAGAAATAATTTAAATAAAAAAAAATAAAATTATATTAAATTACAGGATTTTGATCTGAGGTTTAAGTAGATTTAAAGTTTAAAGTTACTGATTTCGACTAATTTACTTTTTCCAATTTACAGACATCATAATATATATATATATATATATATATATATATATATATATATATATATATATATATATATATATATATATATTTTTTTTTTTTTGGATACAATTTTCAAGTAAAACCTCAGTATCTGAAAATTTGAATTATACACATGTTTAAAAAAAAATAAATTTCATTTAATATCTCCAATAATATATCTCTTTTTAGTTATATTTTCCCCAAACGTTATTGAACTGTCGAAGAGGGCTGTGAGTGAATTTCATATCCGTTACATTACCCATAGAGCACGATTTAAGGGGGTTTCGGAGATGTCTAATATATATATATATATATATATATATATATATATATATATATATATATATATATATATATATATACATATACATATATATTCTCCCCCTCCGTTACATTTGAGCACTTGCAGCATCCCTCTTTAAATAAAATGAAGTGTAACTTTCTAGGCAGAACAATACTATAAAACATTTCATTCAAAATTTCGGCAGGCTGAAATGTTCACAGTTTTTAACATCTACAGCCCCTCCGAATTGAGTTAGAGGGCTGATCGGACACCGTTGACTTCAATGGCACTACTGATTCTCTTAGTATCTTAACTTAAGATATTGACTGATGCTAAAATGGTGTTTCAAGTTGGCAATATTGCTATCCAAGTTAGAAATAATGAATAACAAATTCATTCCAGTATGAAATTTAGCAAATCTTATTCATAGGAAGTGAACTCAAGCAAATGTTTTTTCTTTTGATTTAAAACTATTTCAGTTGACTTCCGCATGATGGTATAGAAGGATCAATAAAATTAGGGATTGATAAATTATTTGCCACTTCTATAATTTTGTTTTTATTGAAAACTAGTTTCGAATGTTATACATTCATCTTCAGTTATAAAAACACACATTTTTGATTAAATCACCAAATAAATATCTCCAATAGTCCTATCTTAAAAATAATACCATCTATAACGGAAAAACAATTACTCACCGGAATTACTTGAAAAACCCCGACCCTTAAACCGTTTACCTATAAACACCCCACCTTTCTTCCATTGCTAGTTCAGAGCGAGAACAAACCAATGCAAACATTTCTGTTTGATATAATCTACTTAAACCTTGGTGAGTACCAACATGTATTTGATTTCTTGTTTTAATTAAATTCATAATTCATAAATGTTTTATAGTACTAAAATAATTAATATTACACTTAATACATAATACATTCGTTTTTATTAATTAACTAATTATAGAGTTAAACATAATATAATAAACAATTAATCAAGCAACCACTGATAAAAAATTATTTTCTGAGATCTGCTTGGCCTCAAATCAGCACTTAAAAACGCATTCTCTCGTAATTATTAGCGATTGGGGAGGCAAGGTGAAAATGTGAATAATATAGAAATTATAAAAGAAATATCAGCTAGAAAAGAGGAAGGAGATTTATCGAATATTTTTTCGAGACTTTGTAAGAAAATATTCTCAAAGAATTCAATTATTCATTAAGTGCCAACTTCCTAATGAGGTTTTCGGAATCATAGTTGGATTCGAGGGTAGTATTTTGTTTAAGAAACTTTAATAAGCCAAATCTTTTAAAGGTTTTCAAGTTTAAAAGCCTTCTTTCTTTAATTACATATTTTATTTAATATTCGTTTTGTGTTATTTTTGCCAAGATTAAAACATTAGACTTTTGAGAAAAAGTTTGATGCCAGATAGTCCAACGACTATCGATTGGTTTTCCGATAATGATTACTATCGAATTCTCGCCAATCCTAATGAAAACGTCCTCAGGAAGTTAAAAAGAAGCCGGATGAAGGATTTAGATCAGCAATTTCATGTTAATTTCATGGCAGAAAGAGGTCCTTCTGGGAACTAAATCACTGAAGAATGTCCGCTAATTCACTTATTGTAACTGAAGAGCGACGATGAATTAAAAAATACAAGGAGGAAAAAAAAATCAGATGGGATTCTATTAACTCCGCTTTGTAACAAACGTTTCCATAGAATTTATTAAGAATTAAAACCCATTTCTCCCACTTTAATAAACTCTTAATTACTTAATATAACTTTCCTCAATATTGTTCCAGGTATCTGACCATGATATTTTCGTACTTTAAGGAGTAAAGAGGCTGAAAGTGATAGAAAGCACAATCAAACATAAAACAAAAGTATATTTTGAGAAAAAGCACACAAATAAGTATTACATGCACATTTTTGTTACTAGCTGTTACTAAGCGAACAGGTGCATTAAATATTTTAACGTCTTTGCTTTTTACAATAATTGTACCGCGACAGCGACAGAAGTTCTGTTAGGGTACTATTTAATAGTAGCTAAAAGATAAGGCGGCGGATACAAAAGGCTGAGCCAGAGAGCAGCAATATAGCCAGGTCCTATGGGAGATAGGAGCACAGCGGGGTGATTCACCTCAATTTGGGGTGCTGTAGGTTGGGGGAGGAGGGGAGTGCTGTAGGTTGGGGTTCACTCCCAGCAATGCGGTATCCTCCTTTAAGCCGCCTAATATTCCGGGAGGACAGTTATTTCCATGGAACTAGAATACAGCGTGGTAATAAATGTCACTGTGGAAGAACGGACCAGAAATACTAACACGCCTTAAAGATATTAAGGCATGCATAAGATTATAATAAACAGACAATGTCGACAAGAATTTAATTCTTAAACTCATTAAAAACACGAGAGCCTAGGGAATTAATTGACTTCATTCGATGAGCCTGAATTTACAGATAATTATAAGTTATAAGCTGACATGAGGTAAGTGCGAACTAGATTTTACAAGTTTTGACTTTATAGGATTGTAAAAGTTATGAAGCAAGATTTTCCACTTTTTTTTTTTAATATTTCTTAGACTATACTAATAAGATATTACATCCAAGCCCACGTTTCAACTACATCCATATAAATGAAATTGATAATTCAATTGAGTAGTACTTAGTATGCACTTGCCTCGTCCTTAAGAAGGGAATATATATATATATATATATATATATATATATATATATATATATATATATATATATATATCTCGCAACAAAGGCCAGATAGGGACCACGCGTATATCACTTCATGGCTTTCATCTTTCTTTCAGCCCAAACCCTCTTCATCTTTTCCCCCATTTCCCATCTACGCTCCTCTGTCCACCTTTCCCCTCTTCTCCTCCTCCTCACCGCTAGGACCTCCTTTCCATCTATCATCCTTCTAAATTTCTCTCTGTCCTGGTATTCCTCTTCTCTGATCCCCAGTTTCTCTATTTCTTTCTTTATCTGCTAGGGGTATCCTTTGATGTTTTTAAGTTTTATCACCATGTCAAAGATCTGCTTGTTCAATCTATCCTTGTCCATCCTCTTCATGTGGCCGTAAAATTTCAATATTCATTATATATATAATGAAACCACAATGAATTAAACAAATATAAAAATAAGTGAAGGCCACAGAGTGAAAACAGGCGATGTCCAAAAAAAAAACTCGAATTACAGAAAATATCCTATTTTTGTTTTTTTAAATGATGACCTGAGTAATAGTTGATGCAAAAACTATCCCAATATGGATTAAAACTATCCCGCAATAAGTTATTCTGCAGCAAATCAACTTTCTTTTGGAATTTTTCAAACCCAAACCTCAAAATTGAGAGAGGAGAAGGAGGGTATAGTCCATCGACATCTGTAGTAACAGTAGTAAATAGACACAGTAGTAAATTACAACAATTTTTACTTTAATTAGATTGATCCTTCTATACCATCATGCAGAAGTCACTTAATTTTTATTTTCATGAACTGGAAGTATGCGACTTGTGTATACTATAAGTAATCTTGTCAGCAAAGTTCCGATATTTTTCTAAAAATAGATCGAACAAATTTTATTATTTGTCATTAGTCTACATTTTCATTTGCTTTCTTTTAAGGATTTTATGTGACCTTCGATTGCATTTTTCAAATATGGAGAAACATTATGTGGACTATTGGCTTGCTTGATCCCCTGGAGCAGTAACACCCCTTTTCAATGAAGTCCGAAAACACTCCTGAGTAGAGTGAGCACTGCCGGTCGAAGAGCGAATTTAGCACGAACAAATTTTAATTTTGGATATTTAATATTGAAATTGTCCGTATCCAAGAGATTAGACGCGAGAGATTAGCGAAGATTATTTAGACTGCTCGTAAATATAATACATTTGGATTTCATAACTATCTAGAATCTGTAGAAGCCTGCATTAATATTAAAACTGAATATTTTCGGAATTAGGACCTTTGAAGAATATCTATCCTCTCCATAGCTAATAATTTATATCTGACGTCTAATGAACAAATTAAAACCATTTCCATCTTTCCAATTTTTACTTCCAACCAGAGTCCCAGATGATTGATTCCTATTTTATATTTATCAATATTGTACTAATGAACTCAAAATGTAACGGGAGGAGAATGAGATTATTTATCCATCTTCAGTCCACGTGAAATAAAGTCATAGAGTAAGCTGATATTGAAGATGACAGTGGAGAATAAAGAGATATGAAGTAATGCAGCGAAGTCACTAAGCCGTGAAGAGATAAGAGTTATAAAAAATGAGAAGCAGATAAGCTCCCATCAACTCTGTACCATTTAGCCAAAATATTTACTTTCCTCAAAGTACCTATACATCCTTTCTATATTTACTGGATGAAATTAAAACAGAAACACCCTCCTATCTCTCTTCCCCCCGAAAAAATTAATAAAAAAAAAAAATTAAAAACATACAATTGAAAAAAGAAACAATTATTATGTATTTATTTATTTTTTGTTTAAAGCTTTATTTTAATCATTTGACATCCGCATGATGGTATAGAAGGAACAATATAATTAGGGATTGATAAATTATTAGCCACTTCTATAAATTGTTTTATTTTTATATTCGCACCAGTTAAGAGTTTTAACTAGCAGTGAATTTGCTGTTAAAAAATTTGATATTGTGGAATGATATGCATGAGAAAGAGTTATACCCAGCGGCACCTCTTCCTGTCTTGATAATGTATACAGTTAGGCAAGGAGATCCCTCATCCAGCTCATTTTCATCCTTCTGCGAGTGTTGTCAGGCATGTTGATAATGGCCATGTCCTGTATGAGAGAGAAATCGTTTGTAGAGGGCCCGTATGTGTTCGTTAACTGTTGGCATTATAAGGTCTGTGTCTAAAGTAATTAATGTTGCCTATTTACAATGGAGCTTTGGTTATAGCGATAGTTATAGTCCTAAAGGTTTTTAGTTGACGTCCGCATGATGATAAAGAAGGATCAATCTAATTAGGGATTGATAAATTATTTGCCACTTCTATAATTTTGTTTTTATTGAAAACTATAGTTTGGCATTATTATACATATTAAATTAAGTGTAATATAAATTAGTATTATAAAACATTTATGAATTTAATTAAGACAAGAAATCAAATACATGCTGGTACTCAGATTACATCAAACAGAAAAGTTTGTATTGGTTTGTTCTCGCACAGAACTAGCAATGAAAGAAAGGTGGGGTGTTTATAGGTAAACCGTTTAGGGTTCGGGTTTTTTCCAGTAATTCCGGTGAGTAATTGTTTTTTATGTTATTGATGGGAATAAATTTAAAATTGGACAATTAATGAGATTTTTATTAGGCCATTTAATCGAAAATGTGTGTTTTAGAACTGAATATGAATGTTTAACATTCGAAACTAGTTTTTAATAAAAAAAAAATATAGAAGTGGCGAATAATTTATCAATCCCTAATTAGATGGATCCTTCTATACTATCATGCATACATCAACTGAATATAATAAATAATTGAACTCATATTTATCTTGGGGAATGAAATGCCCCTGTAAATAAGGTTTATAACAAAAGATAGGCTAAAGTAAGTAAGTGCAAGTATTCAATTTCTGTCAAAGTTTTAATTCAGAATGTATTGAAAGAACTGATTATAATACTTTTAATTTCAGGTTTAGCGTTTTTCCTTTGTTCTAGATGTGTGGACCTCATGCCACTCTTCTGCCAAATGTCAGTTAATTGAATTTGCATGATTTACTAACTACACAGATAAAATATGCCTAATGATGTCGGGTTTATTAAATTTTTTTAAAAAAATTTAACACGAAATAAAATGTATTCTAATTAATTTTTATATTCAATTTTGGATTTAAAAAAAAAAAGTTAACATGGGCACTAGCAGTTGGTACATTGACAGGAAGGCGATAGGTGATACCAAACCGGCAAGACTGAACAGTAATGCGGTGCTGAGTAGTTTGTGTATTGAAGGGATCCAAACTAATCTGACGTTCTATATTTTTGTTTTATATATTAATAATAAAAGAAATATAATTAATAATCATTTATAAGACATTTAATTATTTGATGACAGTTTTAGGTGTCGAGTAAAATAGCATAAGTTAGAGGCACAATGAAATAATAATGAAACGTGTTGAAAACGTTAGATAAATAAACTCTCCAACGATTACTATACAAATATTTAGAAAAGTAGATGTAAATATAATATATAATATGATATATTTACACCTACTTTCATAAATATTTATGGCAATCGTTTGATTTTCTATTTATCTAACGTTTTCTAAACATTTCATTGGGCCTCTAACGCATATGTGCTGTTGTACTGTAAAACTACAACCAAAAAAATATAAATGTTTCGTTATATAATAGCTTATAAATGATAAATAATTATATTGCTTTGATTATTAATTCATCTATATATATATATACACACATATATATATATATATATATATATATATATATATATATATATATTCTGGTTGTATCAAGTGGGGAAACATTCAAACAATAAATGAACAGATGCAATATAATTTTATAAATAAAATTAATAAAATATATTTATTTAATCTAAATTAAATTTAAAAAAAATCATTGGTTTCTATACAATTCTTCATATGTAAATAAGATTTTGGAATCTGAAAGAAAATAACTTTCTGGATAGTATTTTATGTCGCATCGCCATTTAAAATACTTGGCCTTGTTGGAAAATAGTCGAAGAGGAGAAATCTGTAGGTTATTTATCGAGTGGGCATTGAAGAACTTAATTTGAAAAAAAACCTTAGTTTATGAAATAGGGCAATCGGCTCATGCTCACAACTGATAAAGAGTTTTTCATTATAAACACTTATAATTTAAAAATTGCACTATAAAAACTGACATTTCATGTGATACGACCAAATTCTTTTAACCGAAATTTCTTCAAAAACTCTAATTCTCTTTCGGCATATATTTATGACAATGGTTTTATTAATATCAATAGTTTTGCTATTAAAGATTAATGGAACGTAAACTAATTATGTATTGATGCACTCAGACTAATTTTCAGATTAAAAAAGGCCAAGAAGAAAAAAAAAATCTGTCGTAACTTGCTACTTGTAATACTTAAGATCATTACTGCGCTGATATAATAATAGAAATTTAATACGACAAGAACATTAATACCAGTCATCTCACGTCAGCTTAAGCTTGAGCTTCATATTTTAAAGAGACGCAAGGAAATTAAAAGTATAATTGACAATAGAACGGAAGAGACTGAAATTGATGAAGACAAATTAATCAAGAAAATGAAGCATATAATTAAAAGGCCTGTTATTAGTACAATAATATTGCATAACGTGTCACAAACTATTTGTTTATTTATGAATATCAACAAAACAAATACTTAGTTATGCAGTTATTTAATATTTGCCGCTTTATAAAACATAATTAATTTGCAGTTATTTCAAAGTCAACACACTGGTTGTTATCCAAATCGAACGCTCTGTGGAATGTTTTGTCATTTTTACTTTTCCTTACATATATAGTAAGGGGAAGTATTGCGATCGTGAAATATTGACTTTTCAAGGGAAATACACGTTTTAAGGCCCACTGAGTCCAAATGGCCAAGTCTCGAAAAATGGTCTCTGTGTCTATGAGTCTGTGTGGTTGTGAACAGCCTAGCCTAGCTCAAAAACGAAAAGTGTTACGAAACTGAAGCTACTTATTTAAGTTAGATATATTCATGGAATGTTACAGCAACTTTTTCGTCAAAATCGATTGACCGGAAGTGCCACTTTATATAATCGATTTTACACTTTTATATAATTTTCTCGAAAACGGCTATAACGATTTTGATGAAACTTAATTATTATATAAACCTTAATTATTCTTCATAAAGCGCTTTATCTTTTCATATATGTGGTAGATCACCGAGGAAATGCGGGGAAAAAAAGTTATGATGAAAAGAATATTTTATTTGTGCCTCACATAAAAAGTATGCATTTTATGGTAAATTTTGTATAAAATTGTATTGAAGTTAATTAAATTATCTAAATAACAAGAAAAGAATCATAAAAATCGGACCAGTATTAGCAAAATTACAGCACATCGGACTAACCGGATACGGCTATTATATCATGAATTTTACAATTTTCTCGTAAACGGCTTAAACGATTTTGAAGAAACTTTCCTAATGCCCTTAAAGTCCTTTAACTTTTCATTTCTGCAGTATATCAACGAGAAAATGCAGAGGAAAAAGTTATAGCGAAAAGAAAATTTTATTTGGGCATAATTCAAAAAGTAAGCATTTGATAGTAAATCATGTATGAAATCATATGAAAGGTGATTAAATCCTCTAAAATTCAAACGGGAATTATCGAAATCGGACCAGAATTAGCAAAGATACAGCGTATCTCATGAGGACTTCAAGAAGCTAGATTGATAACAGAGCGCATCCGAAAGGAGATGGATGTGACCGAACCTCCTTCCACCAATCCGCCAATCTGTTGTCAACAATACGCTCTGAAAAAATGTAATGTAAGAATACAAAAGTAGAAATTAACTTAATAATTTCTACTTTTATATAATAATAATGAAAACAAACTGTCTTCATGGAAACTAAACTGAAACATTTAAAATATATTTTCAACTTGACAAAGTTAAAATATATAGGTATTGTACAGAATTTGTGTACTAAAATTGTTTAAAAAACTGTTTTATTGTACTTAAGTGGCAGAAGAAGTAAATTCTGCTGAATTTATTTGATGTATTGTTTATGTGAGATCTTTAAAATTATATTAAAAAGATAATTATTATAGGACGGTAAGGGAAAGTTATGTGATGCGTGCACTGCACCAGATTGTTTGCCCTGCTAACGACTGCAACTAGTTAAGATTCAAGTCCAAATTTAAATTGTAATATCGATGAAATTTGAAGGACAAAAGAACGAAGGTCGTCCAGGTAGTCCAAGAGCATGAAGGATATTTTAGTCTGAATGAGATAAAATATCCTGCTACTGTTGGAAGAAATCCTTTTACCACATGATAATCTAGTACAAAAAACTGTCTAAAAAAATTGGGAAACGGCCATGGCTGATTTTGGAATTATATGTCTCATTTAAACCTAAACGCCCCTAAGGGAATAAATAAGGAACGGATTCAACTGAAATTCATAAGGATGATTATGAAACAAGCAGAAATCTATTAATAAAGTCAACTGAAATGATGCTTGTCAATAATTATGATTATAATTATAATTATGAACGGCTTTAAAGGCGGCCAAAGATTCAAAAGAATTCTGTTTTTCAAAGAAAAGTTCCACCACGTTTTTTTTTTTTGTTTTTTTTAATACAGTTTCAGTTAACTTTAATCCAAAATCAATTAACTTCAAAACTACCCCTCCCTCTCTAAAAAATATTCCAGCTTCTAAATCATTCCATCGGCGTTACGGGGAGAATAGAGCTGGGAAAGAAACGAATAAAGAAAACGCCTCAAAGAGGAGAAGAGAGGAAAAGAAGAGTTAATCAGGGAA
The DNA here is from genome assembly GCA_948150685.1 of Rhaphigaster nebulosa. Classification (NCBI taxonomy): domain Eukaryota; kingdom Metazoa; phylum Arthropoda; class Insecta; order Hemiptera; family Pentatomidae; genus Rhaphigaster; species Rhaphigaster nebulosa. The sequence goes on from OX411309.1 coordinate 152,183,920, forward strand.
AAAGCCCGAGCTGATATTAAACTTGGATCTCGCTCGGCTGCTTTATCATCCCCGGATACTGCGCCCACTGTTTCGCTATAGCGATAAGGCTTCTGTATCTTCGGGAATGGTCAACACTATTAGCACCGGGCCAAAGCGGAACGGAGGATATGAGCTGAGGAACTGCCCTCGCAATACAAGCAGTAAAACTCAGTTCTCCGCAAAGTTAGATAATTATATCATACAGTACTACAAACAGGGCTAGAATTTTCATATAATTAAAAATGTCTAATATGTACACACATATACATTAATTTTAAAACAAATATGTAAACAATATGGGAAATGTATAATTATAATAAAATTTATGGCATAAATGGAAAAATCCAAAAAAGAAGCCAAGAGTCTCAAAATTAACATAAAAATAATGGAGGAAGTTATTGTTGACCGTATATTTGTATTTAAAGGGAGAAGTTGGTCGGGGGGTGCGGTCAAAGAATTACACTACTATAAGCGAACTTATATATTTTGTGCCGACGTTTCGGCCTAAGTTTTAGGCCATCTTCAGGGCTAAAAGGAAAACAAAATAACAACAATGAAAAAAGAGACAGAGGCAGTACCAATAACAGTAAAATGATAAAAAACAGAAAATACAAGTAAGATAAAAAAGCATGAAGTATAAAAAGAAAAAGATAACACTAAATTACATAATACAAGAGACATATGAAAAAGTAAAATAAAATAAAATAAATGAAATAACAATGTAAAAATTAATTGAAAATAAAAATAATGCTTTATTTACACAGGGAATAGTGAAATATATGAAATCTATTAATTAAAAAGACAAATAGTATGAAGGTTTGGTAATGTGTAAAGCATACAGAGATAGTTGTGATGTGATTTATCATTTTACTGTTACTGGTACTGCCTCTGTCTCTTTTTTCATTGTTTTTTCAGTGCCGAAACGTCGGCACAAAATATATAAGTTCGCTTATGGTAGTGTAATTCTTTGACCGCACCCCCCGACCAACTTCTCCCTTTAACATAAAAATAAAATGAAAAAATCATGTGTCGATATTTCGCCAACTCAGGCATAATCAGGACAGTAGGAGAAAAATAAATAAAATATAAAGATGTCATCTAACCTCCATTTTCCATCAGTATGTGCCTGGGTGTCTTGGTGTGGGGTGTTGTCTCTGGTTAGTGACTTTTTTGACTCTGGATGTGAGATGTGCTGCATTTTGTTCTTTATTAGGGCTTTTGTTTTCTTTATCTTTTATTTCTATTTCTTATACTGTCCTAACGATGCCTGAATTGGCATCGATATTGGCGAAATATGGACAGATGATTTTTTATATGTTTTTAATATATTTTTCTGTTAATTTTGAGACTCTTGGCTTCTTTTTTGGATTTTTCCATTTATGTCATAACAATTATTTATGTCTCATTTTGAGCTTTTGCTGTAGCATATAATAATAAAATTATTTAGTTTATACATTTCAAAAAACGATCTACTCATTTTGAGGAAAACAGTTGAAAAGCAAATGCATTTTTAAATTTACAAACGTAAAAGTACGTCGATTGGGCCTTGATACCAACATGTATCTTCTGAAATAACTGAAACGTTTCAAAAAGTTGCTGTTACGAAAGGTTTCCACTCAATTGACAGTTTCGCTACCACCTCCTTTCCACTAATACCGTTGGGAAATATACAACATGTCTTTCTAACCTGGATTGTTTTTTTTAAGATGAATTGCAGTTTTGTCCGAATTCTGTTTCTTATTTTCCCTGAGGCGTCTTCCATTTTTCGAATGGATTCAGTAATAAGCTTTATGTTTTTTAAAAGAGGCACGCTCGGTAATTCAAACTGCATGATAGTGAGTGCAATGAAAGTGCAATTGTTAGTAATGAAAGCCAGATGATTTTTATAAATCGGATTTTTCCCACAATACCTGATTTTGAGATATACCTGCGGCTGAATCACCATCTAGTTTTAGTCTAAGTTCTTCGTGCAATGCCTACTCAGTAACTTCCAGCTCTGTATGCATGTATACCTCGTGACGTCTGATTGAGGAGGTATGGTCAGTTGAGGATAATTTACCTTGAAAATTTGCACTCAGTTTGGAGCTTTTAAGAAAGTCTGTTTAACAGAGGAAATAAACAAATCTATCTCCTGGGATTCAGATCGAAGAACCTAAGAAACACGAGGTAACGCGCGATGGGACACGATGGTTTCAAGAAACAAATGAAAATTCAGCAGATATCAGTTTTTGAATTATTTTTTATCTTTGTATACATCTAGGGCTTGAGATAAAGGTTTTTTTTTTTCAATAAAACTTCAAGGTTCTTGAAATAAATTTCTCCTCTTGTCTATTTCTTATTTACAGTAAAACTCCAACCTTGCAGGAAATAAAAAAAAATGAAGGCGAAGCAAAAATACTTTGAACAACTTAAAATAACTTATATTTTTGAAAAATAATTACAGGAATTAGCAAAGTAGGTATATATCGATAAACAAAATGTATTTTTTATCTTTTTTTCTATGGCTTATTATTATTGATGTACAATAGAAAGTTTTATTTACATATGTACACTTTAACAATATTTTCAAATATTTTAACATGATTTCGGATAACTTATCCTTAAAAAATAAGTAGTATCTCATAAGTGAATTTATATATTGGAACAACAGTAGGAAAAATTAATCAAAAACCTACACACACAAAACAATATTAATAATAATTATGAATGAATAATAAAAATAAATTAATAAAATAGGAAACTGATGACAATAAATAATATATACGATACATATAATAAATATAAACATTTAAAGCTATAATTAAGTTAATGAAAACATAATTAAAATATTTGAATAAAGAATTATTGTTAGTTTAACAATAAATGTTTTGTCTTTTTATGAGTGTATCGTTTGAGTGTACATTTGTTATAATTACCGATCTCTTTTATCAGTGGGTTTTCACTGGGTGTTTTTTTACCAAAATATGTAGCAGTTTGTGATAAAACAAATTCTTGAATTAAGGCTAGTTGCAAGTCTTGTAACATTGTGGCTATTTTTGTGTAACGAGGGTAGTTGTTGATTATTCTCATGCATAAGTTTTGGACTCTTTCGAGTTTTTTGTAATTGGTTATGCAAGTTGAACTCCACAGGGTGATGCGTAAGTGATTTGAGAACTATTTATTGATGTACGATATATTTTTTTCAGTAACGCATCTTTTATTACTTACATGTGTGTATAATTCTTTCAATAATTAATATTTTTCAGGCCCCGTTATAGCTATATACACGTATACCGGGAGCTTATCATTTCTCTTTAGCCCTTGTTATAGCGAGGGCACACTCTACTTCAAAACAGCATGCTTACTATTGACGTGTATTAAACATAAAAATTCCTAATTCGGACAGCTACGGTTTTAAAACTTCATTAATACAATGCGCATGCGTACACCAGTTGTATTGTGTCATTAGCAGTAAGAGACATTGAATGAGTAACATTAAAAAAATGACATATTTAAAATATTATGAGATCCCATTAATATATCCTAAACTGTGAGAATTATTTCAGTACAGTTAAACATTTGTATTACTTACAATTTATAGACATCAAAATCGTCGATTCTTACCTGAAACAAAATAAAGAATATAAGTTAAAAATATAAATAATTTATAAAAATATAGTTGAAAATATTTTCAATATTTCTATATGTTTTATCGGTGAGGTGAGGACAACGATAATCCCAAATAGGCAAAATTAAAAACCCTTATTTCGGAAAATTCACTTTTCCGTATTTGAGCACTTTCTTCTAAAGCTGAATTTTGCCGATGAAAGTACATAAATAAGAAAAACAGATAAATGTAGAATATAAATGTGCATAATGAAGAAAAACAGATAATGTAGAGTGGAAAATGATTATATTTGTAGATATTGAAATAAAAATCAACATTATAAATTTAGTCTTCTGTATTCACATGAAAACAACAATAAATATTTTAAAAATGAAAATAAAATTCCCAAATTTATTGTTAAGAGGCATATATGTTGTAACTCAGAGACATAACCAGGTTCTAGCCAGGTCAGGACTTACACCCGATATCGCAACCAGTATCGATATCGTAACGATGAAATCAAGATAAAATGTGTATTAAACTTTATAAAGGCAAATGACATAATAAATAAAATATAGTTTTTTATAATATATTATATCTTATTTCTTTATCTATGTATCTGTTTTGTTTATTTATCTGAATCTATTTGTTATCTTGGTGTATGTGTGTGTGTGTGTATATATATATATATGTGTGTACATATATATTTTAATTATAGTATAGTATACTATATGTATAGTATACATATATATTTTAATTATCATTATTATATATTTACTTACTTCTTTTTATTTATTTTTTTTAAATTCTAGATATAAAAAAAAAAAAATAGCCACAGGCGTTGATGACCTAGCGGTTTTACGCCTTAAAACCCAAACAAACAAACAGAGACATAACCATCCCTAAACGTTTTTTATTCAAGATAAAGATAATTTTTAAATTGGAATGCTTGTAAATAATAATAATAATGACAAGTAGATCAAAAGGAACAAAAAAAAAAAAAAACTATTTGTCTTTTTATTTTAAATTTATCAGGTCAGATCTTAAATATAAATATTTCTTGTCAAATCGCAACTCGGTTAAGAATAAAGTCTAATTTTTTTGTCTAAACCGTAGCAATAAGAAATAAAAACAAAAAAGATGGGAAGGAGTTGGCCAAGCGGAAAATTACCGCAGAAAGTCGGAACCAGGGGACTTAGTTATTTTTCTAAAAATCCTTTGGGACTGAGTCCAGTTTGGGAGTGGGAGGGGGGAGAGGACTGCCTCACAATGCTATTGTGTAACCTCATCATAATCAGCTTCTATTCTACAACTTGTTCAATCATTACTCTACTATAAAAACTTCGTGAACTGAACTTTCGTAACCTCTCGAGATAGTACAATATAAAAATTAAGGTTTACGCATCATTTCTATTATAAAATTTATTATAATATTTAGTTAGCTCTGCTGATTCTACTTCCTATAAAAAATTATGACAATTTTTATCAAAATTGGTCCAAAGAAAAAAATAACTGTATGTTCATAACTGGCAATGACCAAAGGAACTTCTTAGAATTGACATTTACATGATTATTTACCTTCGTTGATTTTAGAGATTAATAAATTATTTGTCACTTCTATAGTTTTGTTTTAGTTGAAAACTAATTTCGAATGTCATACATTCATCCTCAGTTCTAAAAACACAAAAAAAAATTTAAAAATAAACAATTTAAAATATAGTTTGATTTTATTATGCATATTAAATATTTATTTAAAAATTCAATATGTTAAAAACTTCTGGTAGGATGTAAGGTAGGTAGGATGTTCCATCCTATATAAAACCCTACCTACCTTTCGTTCATTGTTAGTACAATGCGAGAAGAAACCAGTACAAACTTTTCTGTTTGATATAATCCATTTAAACCTTGGTGAGTACCAACATGTATTAGATTTCTTTTCTTAATTAAATTCATAAATGTTTTATAATACTGATTTATATTAATCTAATTTAATATGTATAATAATACCAAACTATATTTTGAATTGCTTATTTTTGAATTTTTTGTGTGTTTTTAGAACTGAGGATGAATGTATAACATTCGAAACTAATTTTCAATAAAACAAACTTATAGAAGTGGCAAATAATTTATCAATCCCTAATTAGATTGATCCTTCTATACCATCATGCGGATGTCAACTGATTAGTTGATTTTACGTCATTCCTGAGCGAGATATTTCGAGGCAGGTTATTCCGACATAAAGACATAATCTCTTTAAATTCCGACATAATATAGCAGTGTAAATGACTCATTAAATTATATTACGACTTTATCTGAATACTAGGGATAACATAATTCAATATTTGGACAAGAAATTCTATATAGTAATATTTCAAATAGAAAAAAATAATTTCAGGTGAGCGACTGGTATACAATCATCGATAAAATTGACTGGAAAATTCACTTTCCTGGAATAGTAATCCATTTGGTACAAGCAAAGTGCTTTAAAATGACAAGTATATGAAATTCGTATAGCGCCGTAACAGACTCAATGTTTAAATGTGCGTGTCTTGACCTCTAGTCTGAATACATTAAATGAAAGATGTTTTACACAGTTAGAATTTTTATTTAAGTCTTTATCTGTAGACAAATATTTATATCTGTATTTTAAGGATAATTTAAAAAATAAATACAATTTTACACAGTTCGTTAATATATAATATTTACTTACAATAACATAATATTGTATTATAGTTATGAATTATGATTTACTATAATAATGTATAAAAAGAAAAAATATGTTTAATAGGTTAAGTCCTTATATCTCGATGCATAAGAATGGCATTTCTAAAAAGATTATTTTTAAAAATGTTAAGACAATTGTCTTAGATTAAGCTTGTTCGTACTAAGCTTGTCTTAAATTTTTTAAAATAATATTTTTAGAAATGTCATTCTATACATAAAAATTTAACATCGAGAAATAAGGACTTGTTAAACATATTTTTTTTTTGTATATTTATATCAATACACAATAATAGTTACTGTTAAACCCAAAATACGGGTCCTAATCTATTACCAATGTCCAAATCGTGTGCTAATATCTCCTTTTAAATATTATTAATTTAGTTGTATATCACACACAGATATATATATATATATATATATATATATATATATATATATATATATATATATATATATATATATATATATATATACAAATATAGTATTTTTGTAACTACCATTTTTCATAACAATGGATGGGACTGATGCTGACATCAATCAAATTTTCAATCAATTCTTCTACTCGTCCCATGCTTGGCTCTACCCCTCCTTTACTTTTAGTCATCCATCACTCCAAACTTTTTCCAAACTAGATTCCCCTACAAAAATATCTTAAAATCTTTCTCTTCAGTCAAGTTCAGTAGCGAAATGAAGATTGAACGATACTCTGCCTTGTTTAAATTGATGGCGAATCACCAGTTAGCAATTTTACATAAGGTTTCTGGTTGAGTCATGAACTGCTATCATTTTTTAAATTCAGTCTAATACCGTGCAACATTTTGTATTTTGTCATACGCATCAATATAATTAGGGACTGATAAATTATTTGTCACTTCTATAATTTTGTTTTAATTGAAAACTAGTTTCGAATGTTATATATTCATCCTCAGTTCTAAAAACACACTCAAAATTCAAATTTAAGCAATTCAAAATACAGTTTGGTATTATTTAATATAATATTAGTAATATTTATGAATTATGAATTTAATTAAGACAAGAAATGAAATAAGTTGGTACTCACCAAGCTTTAAATGGATTGTATCAAACAAAAAAGTTTGTACTGGTTCCTTCTCGCATTGTATTAACACTGAAAGAAAGGTAGGTAGGATGTTTTTAGGTAAACGGTTTAAGGGTCCGGGTTTTTCTGTTATAGATGGGAATAAATTTAAGATTAGACTATTGGAGATATTTATTTGGTCATTGAAGCAAAAATCTGGATTGGATTTGAAGGATTTTATTATTTCAAGTGCTTCATATATATTTAATTTGAGGCTGTTTCCAACGTGATGTATTAATTTAACTCCTGAGTCTTTGATGAATTTATGTTTTTTTCATTTAAATAAATTGCATAGCTGGAATTCTCTGTGTTATTATTATATGCATGTATATGTTCCTTTAATCTCTGATTTAGCGATCTTACAGTTTTTCCTGTGTATTTGGCTGCACAATCATTACAATTTAGTTCGTATATTCCAGAAGATGAATGTATACCATTCGAAACTAGTTTTCAATAAAACAAATTAATAGAAGTGGTAAATAATTTATCAATCCCTAATTAGATTGATCCTTCTATACCATCGGTTGTCAACTGAAACAAAATAGTTCTGAATAAACAAAACAGTTTTAGTTTCATCAAAAGCCCACGGCACTACATGGCCGAACTTATTAGCTAAAAAATGTAAAACTGATCACCCTCAGAAAAGAATATACGTTACATTTATTTTTTCTATTTGGTTGGAAAAATGGAAAGATTATCCATAGGCATATGAAACATCAAGACATATATCCAAACCGAACTTAGATTGTATGCAGTTTTAGACTATTTGGAAACAGTAATTCGTATTCCAAAAATATCTTCGAAGGTACTAAGATATTGTTATATCATTGCCAATGAATATAATCAACTCAATGAAAATCATTATCATATACAAAAGGTCTTATATTATCCTTGAATGGTCTAAAAAACTATGCAAATGAATCGCCTCATGGTAACGCCCTTAAAAACTATATTGGGTGATAAAATAAAAACAACACCAAGGGTCTTAAAATCCTAGAACTCCTGCTTTAGAACATATTCCAAGTTGGATCAAATGCGATTTCGATGTCCGATAAAACCCGCTGGAAGTTTCCTCTGTTGACAAAAAAGGAAAACCATTAGTCTTCTCCACAGCCAGCAATTTATTTCGGTCTAATATCCTTCTGTTCTCTCAGACGCGAAATGTTCGAGAAACTTTGATGGGATGAAGTTTTTCAAAATCTCAAAATATTTATTTTAATTTAAAAAATAAATACAAACAACAAATTATTTTTATAGTAGTAGATTTTTAGATTAGCATGACTAATACTTCTATATTCTAATACGTTGTTACAAAAGTCCTTGTGCATGAACACAACTCTTAATTCCAACTCTCATAATTATCCTATAAGAATGTTTTTGTTCCTACTATTTATATCAATGTTTATTTTGACTAGTCCTCTAATTCCTTGGTACTTGAGTTGCCTTTATGGAGTCATTTACATTTTTAAAACGCACGTGCAATGTAAGAAGAAAAATTCGTGATTCGAGGTCTTTTGAGGCATTACTGGAAAAAACATTTGAGCGCATACCATGCGCAGCCGGCGAAGAAAATTCGTGTCATAGAAGGAGGGTAAATTATACATCGAAATACTGCCGCACTATCCAAATTAAGTCGCCAATCGGTCGTTGATGATGACGTTCTTCTTGAGTGAACCAGGACCCACATACAATTACTCGTGATTTATCGGCCGTAGTAGGGACTCAAACCTTTACTGTGAACAGTTAGACAGAGTTTATGCAATTTTGAGTGCAAAGTTATGGAACTATGGAACAAAAATATGCAATATGGAAATATGGAAGTTATGCAACAGGAACATAGCCATTTTGCAACAGACAATGCCCCTGTACATCGTTCTCGTTTGACCAAGAAAAAATTACACAGGCCAACGATGAAAAAACTTTTGTACTGAAAGTACCTTATTCCTATAGTTTTTAAGGTGCTGAATTCAAATATGATATTAATTTCAGAATTGTCATTATAAAGAAAACTATGTAAACCTAGAAACAGTGTTAAATCGAATAGGCTATTCTGCTCATGGTTGGATGATATGTGGTGATTTAAAAATAACATGCATGCTCCTTGGTCAGCAAGGTGGTTTTGCCAAATTTCCGTGTTTCTTGTGTGAATGGGACAGTAGGGCTAGGAATCAACATTGGTGCAGAAAGAACTGGCCTGTGAGGAAGTCTTTAAAACATGGTGAGAAGAACATTCTACGCAAAAACCTCGTAGATCCTCTAAACACAAACCATGCTTATGATCTAACATAGTGCTTCATTAATTCCTCGTATACCGTATAGGGGTTTATACTATACAATACAAAGCATATTGCTGGAAAACTATGGGTGATATAAAAAACTTAAGGCCAGATTTAGATTCAGCACATAAAAATCTATAAAGATCAACTATTAAAGTTAAAAGTTTTCAAAAAAATTTATTTTGTTGGCCTGTGTTATCGGAACTGCAACGTTTTTACTCATCCTTCGTATAACCCGGATATTCCACCATCAGATTATGGTTTGTTTAGATCAACGGCTTATTTTTTAAAAGGTCGAGTCTTTCATAATTACGAGCACGTTAAAATTGGATGTGAAGCGTTCTTTGCCACAAAACCTAAAGAGTGGTTACTGGCATCAAATCCAATTCAAATTCAAGAAAGATGGCTGAAAGTAGTTGAAAACAATGGACATTACTTTGAAGAGTAATATTCAATAATGTTTAAAATATGTAATCTGAAATAAAGCTATACTAATGCACAAGGACTTTAGTAACAAGTTAGTAAATGCAAATATCATTTAATTTAATAAAACTAACCAGCTGATCGATATTATTAGCGATTAAAATACATTTAATCTCAGAACTTCGTACGTTGCTAGGTGACGAGCATCGTAAACACATTTCATAGTCCACGACGTGATGGAAAAAAAAAACATACTCTCATCTTTATAGACAAACATAAAAGCTGTGGCCATATTTTTCCGCTTAGTGAGGCAATAAACAGCATTATTGCATCAGCGGTGATAAATAAGGTTTTAAGAGAAAAATTGTGGTTATTGTCAGTTTTTGTTATGAATATCTATGGAGATATAACAAAACAATATCATCTAGACTATAGCCATCTTTAAAAGGAAAATATCTGATGTGGACAACACTTGACTTCCTTCTACGCCTATCAAACTATAAATCGGAGGCTCATAAAGTGATCCTGAATTTGATTAAGTTTCCGAAGATTGCAGTAAACACGACACTCGGCGTCGCGACATCCATCTATTGGCAAACACACAGACACAAGTACTGGAGGTATCATTCCGTTATTATATGTCGCTTTCTTTCAGTAAGGAACAAGTTCCGAAGAGATTTCTTCATTAGATAAAGCATAGGAAATCGACGGTTTCGACATTTTAATCGGAAAAACCACTTGACTTATATCTTATCCTCTTACAGCAGACTTGTTCATCTCACAAATGGGGAGGAAAAGAAATATTTTACACTTAATTTTAACACTTAAAACAAGTAATAAAAATGTTTAATTAGAGTGAGGAAAAAATTGCGTTTGTAACCTTTATTACCAAACCATATGATTTCTGTATTTAATTTTAATATAATTTTTTATTTAAGTTTATTATAAGTAAAGTACTCCTTTCGGTTCACCAATTTTAACCACAATTTATTTTGATATAAAAGTCTTATTTACGAAATCTGAGATGTTTTACATTATAATTTAATATAAATTTTTGATGAAAGTTTATTATGACCTTCAAGTAAAGTACTGCTTTCCGATTCCCAATTTAGACCAAAATCTAGTACGTTATTTAAATCAATATACAAATTATGAATACTAAATTTGAGAAGTTTTGCATGATATTTTAATATAATTTTTGATGGAAATCAATTATTACCTTCAAGCAAAGTACCACTTCCGGTGATCATGCAGTGACCAAAAAGGGAGGTTCACAACTAGATTTTCAGCAATCCAAAATACAAATTTTAACTTTCTACGGCTAATCGTTTTTGAGTTATGCGAGATACGCCCGTACGAACGAACGTACAGACGACACGACGAAACTAGAAAAAATGGATATTTCCGTTGAAATCTGAAAACCGAAAATTTTCGCGATTATTTCGTACAAGGGAGTAAAAAGAAGAATGATAAATCACAATCACTTCAAAAAATCATTAATTAATGCGTACGCGTTTAAGTAAAACGAAAGACTTGAATCGGATATGAAATGCTCTTTAACTGTTAGCGCAAAAAAATCTTATTTCGAGATCCTCCAGCTGCGCTCTAACGGGGGGGGGGAGGGGAAATTTAAGTAGGCGTTAAGCAGCCCAAACGATATGGTTTTAATCCTGTCGTTCGTTTAGACCTCGTCTGAGCAAAGGGCTTGAAAAGATCTTCCTCCTATCTTCCTCTACATCTTTTCCTATTCCTGTCGCCGCCCTCTGCCTTAAACGTAGTTCCGGGCATTTCAGGAGTTCTTACTTTTCCCCTTTCATGATTTTTTAATCATGGTTTTAAATTATTTATATTAACATCTATAATCAAATGAATGAACGCTATTTAATAATAGTTTTTTATCAAAATATATTCTCTATCTATATAATTATCCTCAATACATATACAAAATTCACATTTCATAAAAGGCCGGCTCAACAAAAGCCTACTTTTGAACAATGAAATTCCTCTGCCAGAGAGTTTACTCCTGCCCGGACGGGGGATGCTACGAGAGGAGCTATGGCGGGCGATTTGTTAGGGGGCGCAAAAAGGTGACACAATATGTCAGTGGTGCCAGGAGCTGAGGGATGACCTGCCACTGCCAAATTAATTTATTAATGGACTGGAGCTGACAAGTTAATACAGGGGGCCCTGGAGGTTACAGTCCTTGTTCTCTTTTTGCCCTCATGTAATGGTCCTAATTAGGAGCCCTTTGATGCCTCCCTTTTCATCAGTCTCGTTTTTTGTTTTTTTTTGTTTTTTTCCTGCTGGGTTAGCCTATTGTCTAGATACAGGTATTACTGAAAATGAAACTTTACCCGCTGCGGAAAACATTGAAAATTCGCAGGCAAATGTTCGCCCTAATAGGCTTGAAACATAGAATTTCTCTTGTTCTCATATAATAGTCATATTGTCATCTTGTTCTCATAGAAATTCTCATATTTCATCATCGGTTCCATTATCGATTACTTCCCTCCTCTCCTCCCCCCCTTCTACATAAATTCTCAAAGAAACTGCAATATATACTATAAAAGAAATTACATAGGAATATACCAATTCACCAAAAACACTGAATTAATTGATCTACCATATTTCTCAACACTACTGCGAGCATATATTACTAGTATATCCCAGCGATAACTCTCGCATTAGATATCTTGTCTTTATTCTCACTAATCCATTCGAATTGTAAGTGATATCAGGGAAACATGTTTATTCGTAGATACAATATTTTTTTATAATGACTATGTTGAGGTAAGAGTTTATACTTAATAAGTAATTAGCTTGCCCTACTGGAAAATATCCCTTCAGTTAAACATTTAAGCAATAGACTCAACTATAACATTTTATATGTGCAGTATTCGTATTTAACGGTGCCCCTTTAGGGTTAGACCTGGGAAGTATAATATAATCTCCTCCATTCATAGAAATCTAAAACAACATTTTATTTACTAAATATCCTTTTTACAATAATTAAAAAGTTTTTGTATATAGTAAACTTGCTTTTACAGGTATAAAGTTTCGAATGCATCAGAGAGAAGATGCATAGATGTCCAATGCGAGAGCTCTCCCTCGGGTATACTACTATATATTATTACGGTAGTATAGATCCCTTTTCCGGCTCTCATGAGCGATGGATTTTGATGAGTGAGGAATCAAAAGAAAGGGAATTTCATGGAGATGTGACGAATTCCTGTAATTTCTTTAAATTTTTACTAGGGCTTAAATAAAAGTGATGAAAAAACTGGGAGAATTCAAAGCTTTGACGACCGAGAGTCGGCGGATCGAGACGGGTTAAGTTGGGTTTTAAAGATTTTGGCGCAGGCATCAAGATCATATCCTGTGGAACGTATTGGTCCAGCATTTTAAAGCCCTAAAATCTACTGTTTTCGAGATAATGCCGCATGGGCTCTTGCGTACGTGCCGTTGCCATGACGACTCCATATTTATGTAAGCGAGTTGGGATTGTGTACAAGAACTTATTAACAACTGTGAATGATAAAGGAGATTATATATTGTTTTCCATGTCTAACCCTAAAGGAAACTTTTAAACAAGAATACTAGACATAGAAAATGGTATAGCTAAGCTTATTATTCAACTAAAACGATATTTTCCAGTGGGGCAAGCTACTTATTAAATATAAACTGTTACTTCAAGATAGTCATTATAAACTATGTATACAGCTTCACCAAATGTGTGTGTTTAATAAACTATGTTGGTAATATTAGGTATATTGTTCATAGGAATAAATCTGTTTACCCTACATCGCTTATGCTGTACGCTAATGCTTTAGGGATTACAAGAAGGATAGATATCTAATGCGAGTTCTCGCTGGAATTATAATTATAATAAAACATTTCGGTTCCCTCCTTAGAATAGTCCAAACAATTAGATGTTTATTTCTAGCAGAACATTATACAGTTAATATTCAACTAGCATTTATAAGAGTTGATTATATTTGACAATATGTTGATATTAAATAATTAAAATAATTAAAACATGCCAAAGATTCTTTATTTAAAAAAAAAAATATTCGTTCATAGTGACAGGAAGAGTGTTATATACTAAGGGAATTTTAAATTAGATATGAAGTGATCTATTGGAAAATAACTATGTTTAAATAAAGAGACCATTATTTAGTAATTAACTTATGTCTTTATATGCATACATATATAATATATTCTAGCTGTTAGATAATTAAGATAATTTTCAGTAGATAACTCAACTACATTATATGCCTTCAAATCATTCTATAGTCACTGTTTACTTATTTTTTTCTGAGCTAAACAGGAAGAAATAAGGGATTGAACTCTTTAAGATAAGAAATCGCCATTCCATCTATAGTTCTTTTAGAAACGATGATACTCAAAAGAAAATATATGAGTATTTTATGAATGTTCCGTTAGTAAAAACCTTTTCGTATTAATTAGATTTGAAATCATAAACTTTCTCAAGTTGGCAATGCAACAATAATAGATTAGGGCGCTTGGCTTTACTTTAACTACTTACTTATTCAAATGAGTTTGCTAAATGCCATAATATCGATTTAAATAAGCCAATAGTTAAATCCGGAATTTTTCCTCCTCCTGCCATAAAAATCCAAGCAGTAATAAAATATAAGCCAATGAAAGCCATCATAAATCGATGACTTATCTGGGACCATATTGTCGCTAAGGGACAACATTACATAAATAGTTTTTCATGTCGCAACGGAATTGAATTTTTTAACCTGGTACAACAAGGACAACACTTTATTGCATCTTCTTGGTTTCTTCTCGTTGTTAGTTCAATGAGAGAAGAAACCAGTACAAACTTTTCTGTTTGATATAATCCATTTAAACCTTGAACTGAAGTTGAATGTATAACATTGGAAACTAGTTTTAAATAAAACAAAATTATAGAAGTGGCAAATAATTTATCAATCCCTAATTAGATTGATCCTTCTATACCATCATGCGGATGTCAACTGATTTTTATATTCCTTCTCAAAGAACTGTTTCTTATTTTGGAAATTCTTTCACATCTCCATTCGACAGGCTTCCTCATTTAAACACAATTTATTTCTCCATCTTCTCAATGAACAATCTTCTGCCAACACGTAAAGTATAAATAACTGTGCAGATTTGAACAATATGTTTTATTTTATTTATATAATTATTCATTATTTGTTTTTTAATTAGCAATACAATTAATTGACTGTATTGCAGCATGGATAAATGCTGCTTAATTTTGTACGTTTTTGTTATTCTTAGGGGACTAAATTTCCAAGAATAAACATGATTATTTTTTTTATTTTCATGCATTCATTCAAGATACGAAGAAAAAATACCGAATCTAAAGAACTTAAGGCTAATGCGCTGAAAAGTGTTAAGGGGCCCTTATGCCCCTTTAACATAAAGACAGCATAAGAAAGGAGGAGGGTGAAGAGGATATTAGGGGGAGAGCAGGAGCGAACCAGGGAAATGATAAAGAGAAAGGAAGGGGATGAAGCAGCCAGCAGCTCTCAACTCATCTCATTGCTCACAATAATATTATCAGTAATTACAGGTATAGGGTATCAGAGATGGTAATTCGCAATATAAATTTATATTTTTGCCAACAGGAGTCGTAGGCCTTGATTATATCCACGTCATTTTTTGAAAAAGACGTAAGCAGTATTTAGCAAACTTTACAAGGAACACATGAAACGTTTTTTCCAGAAATAACAATATCTTTTTTATTTTATTCTTTATTGTATACAGCAGGAGTTTATCGAGGTGGTAAAATTTTTATAATTAGAATACATTTTTAAGACTTCTAGCACTGGTCAAGGCCAGAGGTACGACTGAGAGTCGTTAGCATTTGATGCTTACGTGATCAATAGTCGATTTTTAGATCATTTAAATTTTTTTTTATCGATATATTGAGCGGGAATCTATAGAGGTGGCGTTAATGTCTCATAATATATCGAAACTCAAATTTCGAATTTTTGGCGCTTAAGCTTTTTTCCAAAAACTACGATATACACTATATTAATAATATGCACGTCAGTTAAATTATGTGTTAAATGTCCTTTACATGAAAAAAAAATTACAATAGCTTAGCTCTGAAGAAAAATAAATTAATTCAGGTTTATTTCGGCCGCGAAGGGTGCCAAATAACGGAAGGTAGATGCTCAGGTTTATCATCACTATCTTCTTAGCACTGTAATATATATTGACAGCACTCACGAATATTCCGAGTAAAATATTATTTAATTGTGTAATTAAATTATTTAAAATATTATTATTATTTTGGTTTGAGACTAAAGCTATTATATGTTATTATGGGCATCAATCTCAAGGATACGAATATTCAAGTATTTTTCAATGCTTTTCACAATAAACCTTCTCTAATCCGACATTTTATAGTCCGACACGCTGGATAAAAATAAAAAATTCATATCAATCGAAAAAAATCAATGATGCCTAATTGAAACTTATTTACGAAATAACTTCATAAAAAAACGAAGAGAGAAGATTAAAAACAAATTGGCATTCTAGATTTGTTTAAGATGGCTTTTACCAACCAAAACAATCTTATGGTCTTAGATCAACAGTCTTGCTTAACTTCAAATTGAATTTTTTGTAAGCCTACAAGTCATATTTTTGTTTCACAATAAGGTATTTTACATAACTAAGTAACTTTTAATACTCCTAAACTTGTTCAAAGAATAAAAAACATATTTCGCTCCCATTTGTTGTTTAATTAACGTTTTCCCCTGTATTCATCCTTAATCTGAAATATTTCGTAATGCCGCATGCCTTAAGTACGGGAAGAGACATATTAGAGAAGAATTACGGGAATTTATTGCTATATGTAATTTTTAAGAATCTATAAAATAATAATAAAAAAAACGAATAGTCATAAATAAAGCTAACACTAATTTTTTATTTGAATTCTGATTCACGGTTCAAATATTATAATCTGGATTACCTTAATTTTTCACTAAATTTAATATAGTTTAAAATTGTTTTACAAGTTTAGGTTTCTACTCCATCAGTGTACATGAAATAATCATTAAAACCCTTCTTTGAATAGTAAGTATGCATATAATACCAACCATATGAAGAGCCAACGATAAAAAGGAGGTGTTATACACATAAATATGTTCATATCGTTGAGTAGAATAATACGGTAAAGATAAACAGAAAAATATATTATTAAAGTATGAAAACTGTTTAAGTTATTAAGCTCAAAAATTTAAACTTTTACTCCATCAGTGTCATTGATACAATCATCAAAGCGCTTCTTTGAGTAG
Organism: Rhaphigaster nebulosa; assembly: GCA_948150685.1. Classification (NCBI taxonomy): domain Eukaryota; kingdom Metazoa; phylum Arthropoda; class Insecta; order Hemiptera; family Pentatomidae; genus Rhaphigaster; species Rhaphigaster nebulosa. Next base: position 152,201,362 of record OX411309.1, read on the forward strand.
TAAGCATGCATATAATACCAACCACATGAAGGGCTCACGAGAGAAAGGATGTGTTATACGCATAAATATGTTCATATCGTTGAGTAGAATAATATGGTAAAGATAAACAGAAAAATATATTATTAAAGTATTATAAAAACTGTTTATTTTATTAAGCTCCAAACTTTAAAACATGATTTTCTCGAAATGCCTTCGAATGACTCTTCACATAAAATATAATTTAATTATACGCAGCAAAGATTTCAGTATGTAGACACACTTCAGACGTACCTAATTGAATGAAGAAATACCTACTTTTCTAGAGTAAAATGTATCAGTAAAATTTTCGTTATTATGATGCGACAGGGCTATAATTTATATAGACTACGACAGGACTGTAATATATATAGACTACGACAGGACTATAATATATATAGACTACGACAGGACTATAATATATATAGACTACGACAGGACTATAATATATACAGACTACGACAGGACTATAATATATATAGACTACGACAGGACTATAATATATATAGACTACGACAGGACTATAATATATACAGACTACGACAGGACTATAATATATATAGACTATGACAGGACTATAATATATATAGATTACGACAGGACTATAATATATATAGACTACGACAGGACTATAATATATACAGACTACGACAGGACTATAATATATATAGACTATGACAGGACTATAATATATATAGACTACGACAGGACTATAATATATACAGACTACGACAGGAAATCGAACTTGACTTAGCAAACGCAACATGATCCCAACATGCATAGGCGCAGACTCAACATACACCGAACTATAGTTTAGTTGTATAATTTATATCTATAAATACAAATAGTACTATCGAAAACGATAACAAATAAAAGAGTTTTGAATATTAATAATATAAAATTATTATTCAATGATCGAACTTCATTTTATCACACAACAAATTTATTCTAAGCTTTGATTCTCTCTTCAGAGAAAGCTGGCGTTATGTTGGAAACTCATAACCAACCAGAGAGCTTCGTTATTCGAGAAGGAGGGATATAAAGTATTTTACTTTACAAACCAGTATTTTAAATTAAATATGGAATTTTAGCCCAAGGGGAGCTCTAATAATTCACTCAATAAGCAGGGCGGCTAATTAAGTAAGCTGAAAGCAGTGAATCTGAGAGCGTTTGTTTCAGCACAGATCTCACGAATTTGTAGAGCCAAGCTATGCATCCAGGATTGATTTAATGCTCGAGGGGAAATGGAAAATATTGACCTATTTTAGGCAGGAAATTAAGGCCCGAATCCAAATCCGATTTAACTTTTAAAATGGTATAATATCAAGCAGAAAATATCAAATTTTTATAAATTAACATAAATTTAATATAAAAGATTATTATTTTAAAAAAGATTCATTTCAACGTACTTATTTTTTAAAATATTGTATTTATATTATGGATTATTTAAATTTAAATTAAAGTTAACTCTCATAAAACTATAGTTAATTTTTGGGTGTTTACAAGAATGAACGGATGTAATACCTGATGCCCCTTCGTAATGAAGAGAAACTTTCTACCAACAAAAGTTCTATTGAATATTATAGTTTAGTTTTATAATTATGTGAAATGTATTCTTGAAAAACTATTAAATAAAATTTGATTGGAATTTTATTAATAAAATTGTTTATTTCTTGGGATTATTTATTTATTTATCGCGATAAAGTGTAGCTGAGGACCAGGCGTATATAATTTCTTGGCTTTAATTTTTCTTTCAGCCCACACCCTCTTCATCTTTTCCCCCATTTCCCTTCTACGCTCCTCTGTCCATCTTCCTTCCCCTCTTCTCCTCCCCACCGCAAGGACCTTCTTTCCATCTATCATCCTTCTAAATTTCTCTCTGTCCTGGTAGTCCTCTTCTCTGATCTTAAGTTTATCTATTTCTTCCTTTATCTGCTCGGTGTATCCTTCGATGTTTTTGAGTTTCATCACCCTGCCAAAGATCTGCTTGTTCACTCTATCCTTGTCCATCCTCTTCATGTGGCCGTAAAATTTCAACCTCCTTTTCCCCATTGAGGTCTCTATGTCTTCAATGCCTTCGTACAGTTCTTTTTTGGCCAGTACTCTTCTCCCACTTTCCTTGGCCTATAGATACACCTCAACATCTTCCTCTCTGCTCCCAGCAGTATCTCTGCGCTGGTGAAACCCCCTGTTTCCGCTCCATACGATATCATTGGTTTTACTACCGTCTCATAGTGTCTGGAGAGGTTATCCTTGTTGTGAATGTTTTTTCTAAACAACTCAATTTGTCAAGCTTTATTTCTCAACTTTTTGTCTCCTGTCCGTCTCCTCCATTGTAGATCATTATTTCTCCCAGATACTTAACTGTTTCACTGCTCTGATCACTCCATGCTTGGTTTTAATCCTTTCCCCTATTTCCTTATTGTTGTTCATCATCTCTGTCTTCTTAAACGATATCTTCAATCCTGTTCTATCTGCTATCTCTTTCAGTTCATTGATCTGATCAATCGCCTCTAGTCCACTCTCTGCTAGTAATGCCAGGTTTTCTGCAAAGGCTAGGCACTTCACTTCCACCCCACCCCATAAAGATCTTTATTTTAAATCTATGATTGATTATTTATTAGTAAAAAGCTGTGATGCGAAATGAATTCCACTTAACATATTGCCTATCATCTTATCTCATGAAATATGTTTATATGCATTTAATAATCAAACTTAGATTTTTAAATAATGTTTTAAACAAGTAAGGAAGTTGAATTTATTTTTTATTTTATTGTTTAATGCCATTAAATAATAATAATACTAAACTTCTCTTAATACTATCACAGACGCGACGGATTTAAACATATTATCGTTCATATAACCGTACAAAAAATCTGATGTGGACACCACATGACTTCCTTGCACGTCTATAAAACTATAAATCAGTGGCTCAGAAAAATTGCGACAGGTAAAAAAAGCAAAAAAAAAAAAAAAAAACTGTTTCAGGTAAAGTGCCAATTCCGGGTGGCTGATTTTAACAAAATATAGCATGTTATTTATATTGATATAGAAATGTTGTATAGCAAAGTAGTACAGTAGTTTTGAATTATATTTTAAAATAATTTTTGATGAAATACTAGTAAATTTGAGTTTAAGTCTATTATGGACTTCAAGTGAAGTGCCACTTCCGCTATGCCACTTATAACCAAAAACTAGTGTGTGATTAAAATTAATATATAAGTCTTATAAACAAAATATGAGAATTTTGCATTATATTTTAATACATTTTTTGATCAAAATCTATTATGATCTTCAAGTAAAGTACCACTTCCGATGATCAAGCAGTGACCAAAAAGGAAGGATCACAACTAGATTTTAGGACAATCCTAAATACAAACTTTCAACGGCTGACCGTTTCTGAGTTATGCGAAATACGAACTGGATATTTCCGTTGAAATCTAAAAACGTAATCTAAAAAACTAATCTGTTTTCGGGATTACAATAATTCCCTTTTTTACAAGGATGAAAAAAAATATACCTCGAACTAACCTCTAACAAAATCTTCTGATAGATTCAGAAATTTTAAAATGTATTTCCTGTTTTATTTAATATAAAAATTATCACTGGCAACTAATATTAATTATTAACTATTTATTTTAATAATTATTTAATTATACACATATTTTAAATAATACTTTGTATAAATATTATGCATTATTTTACATCAAGAACAGATTTCTCCAGTACAAGAGATTAATTCTATTGGTCCTGCGATGAACTGTTATTTGGAAAATAGAGTGTGATCAACACCTGCCTAGGCCGAAGCCGCAATCCGAGCGAACACTTGAATTCCAAAGGACACTGACAATAGTTTTCCAACAGCTTACATTCACCAAATAAGATAGTTATAATATAGTACACTTTATTTTTTACTAAAAAATAAAATAAAAACATATCTTTTCCTCAAATCATAAACTTTAGAATATTTTTTTCTTAGCTTAAAATAAATCTTAACTTTAGATCCATTTTTAGTACTTATATTAATTTTAATATTATCCAGTTTCAACACATTGAAGTTTTTTTTTTATATTTTTAAAATTAAGCACAGTATTAAATATTAAACCATTTTATAAGCAGAAATTACTGTTTATATAATCCTTTATTTTATTTCTTCTCATAAGTATACTTTAAATTTTATTTTTTTGCTCACTGATTAATATTTAAATAATTTTATTTATTTATTTTAGAGTGTTTGTTAATAAGGTATAGCTGGTTACTCAGGTTGCTATTGATTATTGCCCTTCGATGTTAATGATTGTTAATATTGCTCGGAGAATCCCTTTTGTCAGTTGACATCCGCAGGAAGGTATAGAAGGATCAATCTAATTAGGAATTGATAAATGACCAAATAAATATCTCTAATAGTCCAATCTTATATTTATTCCCATCTATAACAGAAAAACCAATTACTCACCGGCATTACTGGAAAACCCCGACCCTGACCCTTGAACCGTTTACCTATAAATATCCCACCTTTCTTTCATTGTTAGTTCAATGCGAGAAGAAACCAGTACAAACTTTTCGGTTTGATATAATCTACTTAAATCTTGGTATCAACATGTATTTGATTTCTTGTCTTAATTATATTCATAATTCATAAATGTTTTATAATACTGATTTATATTACATCTAATTTAATATGTATAATAATACCAAACTATATTTTGAATTACTTTTTTTTGAATTTTTTGTGTGTTTTTAGAACTGAAGATGAATGAATGTATTAACATTCGAAACTAGTTTTCAATAAAACAAATTTATAGAAGTGGCAAATAATTTATCAATCCCTTTTGTAGAAAGTACTGCAATTGTGGGAGGTCATAGGGCACTATCCTTTCAAGAAAATTAGCAAAATTATCAGGAATTGTTTGAAATGCAAGATTACAAACTAGATAATTAGCGAAGATATGGTGCATACCTAGGATGAATAAGTATCATTTGCAAGGAAATAGATATATGTAATCTATATGAAGAATCAGCAAGAAAAGAAGTGTTAACAAGAAATTATAATCGGACACTAGATAGATGTAAAGACCTAAATATCTGCATCACAAAAACTCGCACGCACACACACAAACAAACATAAACAAAATGGTTTATTATTTCCACTTGTTTATTATTCCACAAAAATATCTATTCTGCCCAAGTAAAAAATATGAAGCAGTAGGCACCAAAGGAAAAGAAATTTGAAGCTTGTCACAAGATGTTCGCCATGAGAGTGCCGAATTGTGTTAATTAAAAAAACTGCGTCAATGCAAGTAGGCTGTGATGTAAAATGATACAGAGGAAATATTTGATGTGCACTTCATTAGGAAAAAAGAAAAGGAAAGACTAAGGAACCTAATGAAGTGTAGAAATAATCCAAGGAAAGATACAGCAGAGAGATACGAGGAAGTAAGAAGCCCAAAAAATAAGTCAGGAGGCCTACTTCAACGATGACTAGACGCCCCGAGAATCAGTCAACGAAGTTCATTACGCTATATCTCAGCTAATAATGGTCCGATTTAGGTGATTTCTATTTCGTTTTGCCGGCGGACGGACGGATTTTTTTTTATTCGATATTTGGATTCTACGTATCTTGAAACCTAAAACCTCAAATTTTGAGGGGGGTTTACAACAATTTTTTACTTGGTCCTTACATTTCTCACATAGAGATTTACAGATAACGATTTTTTTATTTTTCTTTTTTTTCCTTTTCCTTTTGTGTTATTTTTTTTGTTTTTTATTGTTTGTGTTATTTTAGTACCTTGTTATACTGATTCCAAAACACCTTACATTTCTCCTCTATGCTTATAAATGGCCGAGTTATGGGTATATAAGATCTTTAATCGACAATTATTATAGATTTTTTGTTTTTCAATTTTTTTTTTTGATGTCTCGTTATGCTGATTCCAAAACACCTTACATTTCCTCTCTATCTTTATAAATGACCGAGTTATGGGCTTATGAGATCTCTAATCGGCCGCCATTTTGAAACAAACAAACGGATGGTAATGTCGAGTTCCGAGGATCAACCCGGGGTGACCTGTGACTTTGGTACCGAATCTCAAGAAAAT